>CAUJNA010002089.1:0-44340 GCA_963377175.1 Effrenium voratum | reverse complement strand
CAAGAGCAGCAACATGTCTGCATGGTATGCTCAATGCAGGCCTTCCCAGAGAGAAACCGCAGAAATCTTGCCCAACCCAAATGCCAAGCCCCTGACCAGCATGGCCGGCCCCAAACGCGCAGAGCTTCGCAACGACAGCGACGCTCCTGGCTTGACGGGGAACAAAGTCGTTTCGCGGAGTAAACCAATGTGAAACCAGCCATTTTTAGGAGGTCCCCAGATTTGAGTTGCCGAATGTCATCGAATGTCTGATATACCAAAGGGCCATCCACTTTTGTTGTTTCGCAAAGCGCTTATCCCCATGTTTGGCGGGTTTCTGGTGCGTTCAGGGTGGGTTTAAGAGGGTTTAGGGTTGGCTTAGGTTGGGGTTGTTTTAGGAAGGGACGGGATCAGGGTGGGCTAAGGCGGGGTTAGGGTCAGTTTAGGTGCGTTTAGGGTGAGTTCGGGCTGGGTCTAGCGATGGTTTAGGTGGTGGTTTAGGGTGGGTTTGGAGAGGGTTCGGGTTGGCTTTGGGTGAAGTTTAGTGTGGGTTTAGTGCGGGTTTAAGGTGAAAGGGTTTATTAGTGTGGGTTTAGGGCGCTTGCTTGCTTGCTTGCTTGCTTGCTTGCCTGCCTGCCTGCCTGCCTGCCTGCCTGCCTGACGTTTCCAGTGGCTGCCTGCCAAGGCCTTCTCTGCCAGTAAACTTATCGTACTGCGGAATGGTTCGACTAAACATTCAGAGGATATTCCGATGAGTTCAGAGAAGGGCAAAAAGTGACAGAAAAGACCGTGCAGTCTAAGCAAGAGCAAAAAGAGCGGCAAGCCCTAAAGCTGGTGGAAAACGGTTTCTTTGCTGGAACTGGAGCTGGACCCGCCCCAAACCGTCCCCACCTGCCTGCATGCATGAATTCCAGCGAAGGTGCCGAGGAGCCTGACCTTGCAAGCTGCACCACTACCACCAACACCACCACCACCACCACTACCCCGGGCTCCCATAGCGTTGGCTTCGAACAAAGAGCTCCTTGACTCGTTGCAGTGGTTCTTGGTGCCTATGTGATGTGTCGAAGACTAGCGGCCAGTGTTGAGAACCAACAAGGTGCAGCAGCTTCCAACTGTTTCCAGAGCTACAATAGGAGATGAGAGACGGACAGAAGGATTGCTTGATCAACCAGTCATAGGCCGCCCAGGCATGGCCCAGTCATGCGTCATGTGTGACTACCTCTTGGGCGTTTACCTTAGTGTAAAAGCAAGTCGGCCGTTGACCATTTGGAGGAGCCAAGCTTGCCACAAAGGCCGTTGCTTCCAAGGATGCCAGCCTGCAATCTGCCAACCTTGGGTGTGCCTTACGGTAAGGGACTGCTCCAGGTGGTACCATCAGAACGTATATGGTTCCTACATTCAGAGACATCCTTGGGCAAGTGGTCTCCCACACCTGCTACCTCTCCCTGCGCCTTGCGGTGCTCCGCGGCAACAGTGGGCTACCTGTTTGCACAAAGTCCAAGGCCTGCCACGGGGAGCAGTGCCAGCAGGGTCGAATATTCTGGGGCCGAAACGTGAGGGTCGTCTGTGGCCGAATTGCACAGCCGAAATGCGCGAGAACCAAATTATCCGGTCAAAGAAACATCTGCATCTGCACCTACATCCATAATTTCAAAGCCAAATTATGCACATCCCTGACAGAGTCCAGCAACATCGAGGTCTGGCTTGAACAAGCAAGCCTTACAGAATCAGCCGACGCAGCGGTCCATATAACTGACCCATTAAAACTATCACCAGAAAAGAGAAGACTTCAGGATGGACAACTCCGGTGTTTTTATTCTCGAGGCATTTGGGTCCTGCCTTGCTATCGACAATCATGTCTTTGAAGTCAACTCTGCGTGACCCAATCCATCAGACTGCATTGGTTGGGTGGCACGTCGTCAACGGAACAGCAGAATCTGGATGATTTTCCTAAGTTCACCTTCCCATAGCAAAATACATTGATCGTGGGCACCAAAGGCAATCCGAGTGACAACTTTATCATGTGTGTCGAATCCAACACACACTGCTTAGAAGACGTGTTGCATATTGATTTAGAAACTTCCCGTCACTTCAGGTTATGCATTCTTGCTGCCTTAGTTTGGCTTTGATTGGCAGTTTGTGCTACCATGACAATGAGACGGTTCAACTCTGTCGAAATGATTGCTGAGTGTGTGGTTCCTGGCTGATCTCACGTGCCCGGCAAGGAAACTTCTGCACTTTGGCATGGTCAAGAATTGAGCTCGCTGCAGCTGTGCATTGCAACAAGTGCTATGCCGTCCCGCATTCTAGGCACTGGTTCGCGTCACGTGGGAGGGCCAAAAACATGGAAAATAGCACCACAGGGAACCGCAATCAACCAGACCTCACACCTCTCCATCTTTCGGGGGCCCACCTTCCGCTCCCCTCCCCGCCAGCAGGAAGCTGCCAAGACGGCTCAAGCCGGCGGCAGAAAAGGATGAACCGAGGCCTCGGCCGGGATTTGTTCCCACAGCTCCTCAAAGATTGCATAGTGGCATAAGGCGCAGTAGCGCAGTTGCCACAAAGCAGCTCACGTAGATGATGGCTGTGTCGTCACAGAACTTGAGTGACTTCAAGAAAAAGATGCTTGCAGAAGAAAAAGACAGCCCATTCATTCCACTCTGGAGCAAAGTGCTGGCATGTGCTTTCTGTCTGATCATTCACCACGCCCGAATTCATGATATTCTGGGTTGAAAGGAACCTGTGTGGATGAGGTTACAGCTGCCCCACTGAAACAAATGTCGCTGACCCAATGCTGTTGACTTGGTCGCAACTGCTAAAGAAGCAGGCGAAGTGATTGCCTAAATATGCTTCCCTGCAGGTCAACCTAAAAGACTAGGCCATTCTTTAGATGTACAGTAAGCGGCTTGTTTCTGGACGAGAGCTCCTTTGCTAACCAGTTTCTGCATCGTCAAGTATGACATCTTAGCTCGAGAAAACAGCCCAAGACACGCTACAACATGCCTCAAGAAAAGCCTAGATCAGCAGACGAAACACTACGGCAAACACTGCCTAAACCAACTCCCAAACTGGCTGGACGACCGGGCAACCGACGAACCCACCAATCAACCCGCTGCTAGGGATGCCAGAGCAAGGAGAAAACATCTTCCTGTTGGTGATCCCGGATCAGCGAAACCTTTGAGCTTTCGAAATAAACAGTCCATGCTCTATGCCCATATCACAATCAAGAAAGGTGCAGGCTCAGAGACACCACGAAAAGGAGCTACTGGCCGAAACTCAAAACAGAACATGAGCTGAGACTCGGATAAGTTTGCTTCATCGCTCGGGCCCGGACGCACAGAATTCCTGATGGAAAGCGAACTTCCCATTCCTGGCGCGGCAAATGCCAAGCTCCAACTGCCAGCATGCCTGGTAGTTTCCGGTGAGGCGAGCCATCCGACTTCAAGAGCAGCATCACTACCCACCGGGCCAACAAGCCACAAAAGTGATGCACCAACAAATGCCCTCAGCATTCATGAAGTTGAACACGAGGGCACATTCGTATTGGCATTGACTGGGTTTGCAGCTGCCGCATGTGCAACTCTTCTCTTTCCTTGCTCCCTTTCGATTGTTATTGCAGCAGAAATAGTAATTTGCTTGTTCGCAGTATTCCGCTGTATAGACGTTACAACTGGGAGATCGCACTTGTGCGATGACGAATCGATCAAGGATGGTGTCTTGCTTTAAAAATACTATGGTTCGCCATTGCATACCGGGTCCCACGCATTTCTTGCCGTTAAGCGTGCGCAAGTAGCTCACGAGGAAAATTTGATTCAACCAACTGTCGAGCCCAACAAGGCATGTCAAGACTCTCACAACAGCCGCTCACTCCTCATTCTACATGACTTGGGATGCCTCGCAAAAATTATCCCTTCTGTTCCTCAAAAGCGAAGCTCGCTGACAGCACACGGCTCATGCCCAAGGCCTGCGGAGTCGAGCGCAGTAGGCGTCGGCTCCAGTCGCGCAGCGCCATAGAGGGAGAAAGAGCTGCCAGATCCTCGGGTTTCAGCAGCGCACAGCGCGGCAATTCATGGCAACTCCATGTGTTGGCGATCATCTGACAAGCTGGTTGCCGCAATTCCTGAAGTGTTCAACAAATAATGATCTTGCAGAACCTGGAAACAAAAAAAGCAACTGAAGTTGCTATGCCAAATGTTGAATTTTGAATTGCGAGAGCCAACAGCGCACCGACACTGCTTCAAACGCACCAGTTCCAATGCAGGAAGCAAACGCCAATTACGTTAGCCAATGCGGCTTCCCTTCACACTCACATGCATTCAGTTTTAAGCGCTTCACGCATATCGCCAGAAACTGCAGAAGTGTCTCACTACACGCTCGTCTGAATCATCAAGTCTTGAACGACAGTACCAGAAAACGACCCCAGTGACAAATCTCGTTCCGATCTCGGTTGCATGGGCTTCCGGGCGCAAGTAGCTTTGCACAGGCAGCGAGCTCCCCAAGTTCGTGCGGCGCAAGACCTGGCAAGTCAAAAGCGGACCGACGGACCGCTTCAAAAGTTCCTTCCGGCGCCCGCTGATTTACAAGAGATTCTGTTTGTGTGGTGCACTGGAATCGGTGTTTCTTGTGCGGGGCAAGATGTTTGAGAAAATCCGACATGCTAGAATCATTGTTCCAGCACCCCACACGGGCTTGGTTTACGAAAGTATGAAGACCGACTCGCCGCTCTGCTGCCTATCTTTGTCCATGAGACACGTTCAGTGCCTGCACGTTGCGTTCGGCTGTTTGTCGAGCTAGGGAATGCATATCTCCTAGAAAGCTGCTTGGTAGGCCTGGCGAGGCCGTAGTTGCCAATAAAGAAGTCAAGCGCTGTTGGCAATATGAAAACAAACGGACTTTCCACTCTCAATGACTATACACGAGGCTTCACAACTGGCTCCCATGCACATACGCACACACCTCATTGGTGGCCCGAGTCAGGCGGATCTCCGCCTTCCTTGAAGGGAAGCCTTGCCGTTCACGGGGGGGCCGCCAGCTTCAGAAGCAAACAGGCCGTCTCCGCAGGAACCAGCTTGAACTAAGCTTGAGCTAACCAGTGCCAACCGCGCCTCCCGAGTTGTGATCCCTTGTCACTTGCTCTAACTTCTTCAACTCCAGCTCAGTGCGCCCCCGCCCCCCGCTCTCAGGGCCCACCGAGAGTTCTCCGCCCAAACGCACCCAAGGTCCGTAGACCTCAGAGATGGCGGGTTTGATGCCTTGAGGATTGTCAAACAAAACGCTCGCCCCCATGTCTGGATCGTTGGAAAGCTGGATGTGGCAACAACTAGTCGAGAAATAGATGTGCTGGGAAGAGCTTTCACACCCCAAATTGAGCTGGAGCAAATGGTCCAACACTCATCAACCCTTTGCAGAATTGATGGGCTTGCAATGAGGATGCATGGAGTGGTGCTCCTCGTCTGCAAAGAACAAAGCGCTTCGGCCAGTGTCGAAGGACGGACTCGTTTATTTCCCCACTGCAACTCAAAGCTGACAAATCATGCTACTGGCCATCTTTCACAACTCAACCGGAAAGCATGTGTATGCAGCGTCATATTGGCTGTATGCTTGAGGATTCGCCACGCACTTTCAGTAAACAGGATGTTGAGGAAATCTGGCTTGAGGACCGTACAGCATTTGGGCTGAAGCCTTACAGCCGTTCCTGCCACGGATTTTTTGTGGCCTCAGCCGTTACTCGCCTTTTGCACTGGGCCAGCGCGCCGAGAGGCTGCTCCCCATGAGGGTGTTCCCGAGGATCGACACCTTGGCTTCAAATGGGCAGGGAGCGAGTGCTCCCTGGCTGCAGTTGCGGTCAATCCTTGCCACAGCTTAAAGATTTCTCTTTATCCCTCACAGGCGTGAGTCGTTTCCCCTCAGCATAAGCGCTTTCAGGGATCTGCATTCCCATGCAAACCGTGGCCAACCCGCCAGATCGAGGCTCGAGGTCCTGAGCCTTCCGACAGCGGAGAAGAAGGCAGCGCCAGTGTACTCGCCTGGATTGTTGTAGACCCGCAACCTCGCACAAAGGCCGTGGAGTCAATGACAGCCACGAGCAAGGCGTGTGGTGCCAACACATCACAGTCAGCCAGCAATGCCGCTGGTCAAACAATTTAAGCGTTGGAAGACTTGAACAGGTGTCAACAGCTTTTGATTGAACATTCCATGTGCACTGCACGCAGGAAAGCCTGGTTTCGGCAGCAGTAGCTGGTCTTAAAGATGCAGTCTCGCCAAACATGTCTGATTGAAGAGTGAGTGCAAGAGGGTCGCTTCCCCTGAATTCTTGCACACCTTTGTAGCTCTCAGCTCATGTTTCTTCAAGGAAGAAAAAATAACTAACAGCTTCCCCAAGTTGCACTCCCACTTGTCAAGTATGTATGACAAATGACTTAAAGGCGAAGCTGCACAGCTGACCGGTTTGAGCGCTTTGCGCCCGAGACTGCAGCCCTTTCTCAGCGTCGATACATGCGTAAACCTCTGAGCTGGCAGGGTGCATTAAAAAAAAGAAAGAGGAAATGTCATCAAGCATCAAAGCTGTTCATCAAATCACCATACCAATTCGATCTGATGGCAGTCCAACAACCCTACACACACGCTGCCCTGTCTTTCCCTTCTGCTCCATTCAAAACGCACTCTGCGAACACACAAAACACAAGGCATGGCTTCCCCGCTTGTCGGACCTGAAAATTATGAATTCTGAGTTAATGCAGCCCACGATCCATGCAATGTTTTTTACTCAGGTGCAAACTCCTAGAGCCCCACCCCGCACCCTCCCCACAGCGCCCCTGGCAGCCTTGGCCGGTACATGGGGTCGGTCAACTCAAACATAGACTCCCCTTGGTAGAGGCCGGTCTGCAGGTTCCAAGGCTGGTTGGTGCCAATGTAGAGGTTCGACCTTGGGAAGCTGAATTGGCCAAGCATCAGGCGGCTCAAGGCCGACAGCGCAAGATGGTTTACTTTGAAAGTAGAGGCCTGTCAGTTTCGTATCAAAAAAATAGTCGCACGTCTTCTGGGTGTTTGCGACCTAGAATTCCGACAAAGACCTCCTACACTGTGCCCAACAAAGTGGTTCAAGGGAAATCTTAATCATCACCGCGTCACACTCCTCTTCTGCATGTAGATTTAAGCCTGTGCATAGCCCCCAACCCCTTGTCCTGAAAAGGGGAAGCGCGTGGGAAGGCTGGCTGGCAATGTCAACTCAAAACTCGATACTATCCTGCTTCGCCTCAAAGGCTACCAAGGTCGAAAACTTGGGATTATTTCAACCTTACGGCCCTCCTTAGGATGCGCTTGCTGGAAGCCGCAACGGCAACGCGAATCGCCTAATGCAGCACTGGTTCTTTGCTTTCGAAGCAATTGCATGTGCTGTGTAGGTAGAAGACCTGAAGAGTCACTAGTCAGACATCTTCTTTTTATGGTGATGGAGGCATGAGTTCCCTTTCTAGTTCAGACCGCGTTCGCTCTGCATCCGTTTCTGCGCAAACCTCAGACTTGTTGGATCAATATGTGTGGGCAAAGGATCCCCCTGAACACCACCCAAAGCTGCCGAAGCCAGCCAGTGCTAAAGGCAATCAACATGCATGCCAAATTGCTCTGCATTCCTGGCTTATCCGCATTTCGCTGCGCATGCCTTGAGCGCCATGTTGGAAGGCGCAGGCCATGATTTGGCCCTGTGCAATCGGTTCTCAACACCCATGCTCTCTGCACGCCAGCTGACCTGGAACTCCGAGCCTAAGGTCCTTCAGTCGATCAGCTCTCGCGGGCTCCCTTCACAGCAGGGACAGAACGTTCTCTCTCAGGCTTGACGGACGGTGGCACCTTATGCGACCATGTTCATCTTCCTGGTCTCGCAGTGGAGGCGCCTTGATCTGCGAAAAGGTCTGTGTAGCTCAAATACATTGATCTCCGCGCCCATACCTTGCACTACTCCGTACTGGCCACCCAGCGAGCCTGCAGAACCTCTGATCCCGGAGAAACCCCATGTGGAGCAAGCAGCATTACCTCGTGCCGCGCCTTCCACGCGCCTTCCACGTGCATGGAGTTTTCCGGTCATGTGCTTCTCGCTGACGATGTGGGATGCTCGGCTGGCGAGGTGCTGCGGGATAAGGTCTGTGGGAAGGGGGCAGGCCGCTCTTGCCACGCGAGACATGCGGGAGGAAGATATCACAGCCATGGGGGGGGGACGCCCCAAGGAAAAGGAGGCGCAGCGCAGCCCCCAAGAGTGTGCGTCCCCTACTTGGTGGAGAAGCTCACTGTCGCTACCGGAACCGCATGCGGCATCCGCGACCACATCGAGGAGGTTGAAGCCACTGGCTCACAGGAAGCTCTTCCGAGTGTGTACCTCGCGCTGCTCTTCCGCAATTCTCACACTGGGATCTCCGTTTCGCTCAAAGCGCGATTGACGAGATTGCACCTGGCAAGGAATCTGGAGTTTGAAGATGAGCTGGGCTTGCTGGGCACGGCGGGGAAGTGAAGCAGGAGAAGATGCGACAGCGTGCAAGAAGAGTCCGGGTGTTTATCATCCGCCGCAACATGATGGGCGCCGCCTCTGCGCAGTGGCAGCCCTTGAAGTGCGGAGAGCGCCAGAAACGTCAAGCGTCACGACGGCAGCTCCTCGGGGACGCGACAGGAGAGTGCGTCATGACAGAGACCCTGCATCGCTGCCTGCGATGAAACCAGTGCGCAGGCCTTCGAGAAGGCTTGCCATGGCCGGGAAAGGTCGCTGGAAGCGCACTGCTCCACTACCAATATGAAAACATGTGGTGCAGCGAGTGGCGCATTTTACTTGCCTCCTCGAGCCAAACGATGTTGGCAGTCGTTGTTGGCAGTCGCGGTTGGCAGTCGCGGATGCCAGTCGTGGTTGGCCATGTTTTGGCTCTTCATAAGTATCGGTTTTCGCAAGACAACGTTGATAGACAGCAATGTGAAGCCAAATCCGCCCGACTCAGGATGCAAGTTGTATGCTAACAAGCCGAGGCAAGTTTTGCTTATCCTGGATTTCGACTAATTCAACATGCAAAAGGGGTCCTGCCGCTTTTGCCGTTTTTGCCTGAAGGTACAGAATAGAAATGTGGAGCGCAGTGAAAGCGGTGCTAACACTTCCCTCCAGGCGTCCGCGCTCATTGGAGCCGGGCTTGCCGACTATGAGTGAGCTACCTGGGCAGTCAAAACAAAATTTGAAGCTGGGCTGAACCGCTGAACCCCGAAGGGCTGAGCACCGTCAGCTAAGCAACATCTCAGTCCCAGCCGATGTCTGACCTCCGCAATGCCATGGTCTTGACGGTACTTGTCGTGTCGGTAACTCTTCCGGAAAAAACCGCCGGGTTGACTTCCTCCAATGAGAGCACGCTAAAGAGCTCCAATTTACCGCCTGCGAGGCCTTCTTGTTTCTGGAAATCGCAGTCCCCTTGGGATCCGTGCCGAGGACCTCTGTCTGGCCATCATCGTCGATGGTGAAAACCTGGGCTGCTCTGCGTCCGGAGCAGAACAACTTAGAATATGATTTCAAAGGCCTTCAAACTGTGGCGAGAGATTCATAGGATGACCCGTCATCATGATTGCCGACAGTTCCAGATGCTTGACTGGCTGAAAGTTCGGCAGGTTCCAACCCAACAAACTATTCGATATCACAACAGGTATAGCAAGCAGCTTTACTCTAAAGCACATTGAGAAAACACCGTGATACGACACACTCTCGTGGCGCAAGTCGCCAACTCTTGCCTGCAACCCATCAGCTCATCTCGCCAACCCAAGAGCCCGGGCACTGGTTGCGTCCTGACGGAGGCGTGGGCAGCGGCGAGGCTTACAAGTCGACCGCTGCATGCAGCGTTCAGATTCATATCCAACGATGTGGAATTATAAAATCCGTGAGTCTCCCTGCTTGTCTGTCCCCCGTGGCCATTCCCCTCCCATGTTGACCATAGAATAGAGGAATTGTTTTGCGGAACCTCATTGACAGAGTTCGTTGGGAAGTGCGGATGTGACGCAGCGCTGATATCTTGTCTGAGCGCCATAGCCATGAACCGCTAAACAATGCAACACCAAGTACTTGCAAATGTACGCCTCATTCCAGCTCCGTTGAAGAGTGATCCAGCGCGAATGGTGGCCAGCGAGGCCAACATACGTGCGACCAGAACCATGGACCTGCGAAAACATATCATTCCCATCAACAAACGAATCATCGCCTGGGGTTCCGATCCGCTTCCGTTTCTCCTTGTTGGCCAATACGAATTTCCCCGCCAGCCCGGGGATGGCATTCTCACCTCGGACTCCCGAGGTCTGAAACAAAAGAAATGTCAAGCAGCGCCACGGCACCACACCGATTCCCAAATGAGGCGCAAGTATCTGAAGGGACAAAACATATTGCCAAAACAAACACGCCCCATGCAAAACAAAAAACGAGCCAACAAACAAGCAAAACAAACAAGCACCCTTTCCAACAAGCAGGCTAGAAACTCGGCAATGTGGGGGGGGGGGGGGTGAAAGCAGCTTTTTTCATGGGAAGTCTGTAAGATTGTCAGAAATTGGTCTCTTTACCGGGGAAAGCCACGCTAACCCGCTGCGAAACTTCGGTCGTACCTACAGCGTTCATCAGAAACGGTTGGCTATTCTGACTTTGGACCATGTAGATACTGCACAGCTCCTTGGCAAAAGATAGTCTCAGGTGGTGGCTTGGGACGGATTTCCAGACATGCACACCAAACAGCTAGAAAATCCTAGCAACTTAGTGCATTCAACGTGAAACCCCAAATCGATCGCCCGTTCACATTGCAGCCGTGCAGCTGTATTTCGCTTCCCACTGTCGCACCTCAAACGATCGGGCTTCCATCTTTAAAGGCACGGCTAACTCGATCAATTCTCTCCACAAATTTGCTCCAAGAATGAAGGCGAATGATTGATCGAGCTCAAACTCCGCAAGTCATTTTGCACAGAGACTTTGCCGCAAGCCTCCAAACAGTGATTGGAAGCGTGGCCAAGGCTGAGGTCGGCACCCCTTGCTTCTTGAAGACGATGGAGGCTTGCATGCCCGTCCGCGTGGGGTCTGGCATGAAGCCAAGGGACATATTGGACAGTCAAATGTGGCACGGATAGCCTCCAAGAACATGGATGGTAGTGCGCAGTTCGAATGGGAGCTGTCAAACCGTGGCTCGGGCATCCTTTCCACAGGGCACAGCAAAATCCATAAGAAAGCCAATGATTGAATCACGTAATAACATGATGTGGTTCGGGCACGAGCCTGTGCCCAGGCAATGGGTAAGTTGGGGTAAACAAGCCACAAAAGAAAGGTTCCCCAAAAGCAAACCAATCCCCGGTCCCAAAGATCAGGGTTTCCCACACACCAGAGAACAACAACCAAAAGGGAAAATAACCAAAGTAGAAAAGGATACCCGCAACCTAGATCGACGATGAACCGCACGGGCGATCCCCACCAACCTACCCCGGGCCGAAGTCTCTTTCTCCTCCGACACGAAGGCGGTCGACGTGAGGGCCCGGCGACGCTCATCCGAGGCGCGCCGGATCCAAAACTTGAGCCAAACACCACAGGTCAGTCACTACCGCGACATCCCTGGTGATGAAATAAAACCATGGCTAATCACACCCCCCTCACGAGGAGCCCGTCATATGACGGGTGGAGCGTGCCATTTACTGATAGGATTTAACTGCTCGCATACGTCCGCAAACAGCTGGACACTACCGCCGTCAGCGGTGGAGCAAACCCACAAAGGCAGTCGCGCGACATCCCGGGCATTAAATTCCCGCCACCACCCCGAATTAATCGGGGTAACGCTGTCCAACATACCTTGTGGAAAAGTCCACATGACGACAATAGGTCACAACTGTTTGCATCAGAAATGCAAGAAGTTTAATTCTTATCAGAAGCCATGAAATAAAAGATAACGCATGTCCATTAGTACCCTCGCCTAACGGCAAGAGGTACTCCTGACCATGCGTACCTGAAAAATGCCTGAATTCCGCAAACCCGGGAGTAACCCCCCATCAGTTTGCTTTCCCTCTCACTCATACTGCTTCCGGATGAGCACGTCCAGCAGCTCAGCAGCGGTACGGGAGAGACATGACCTCCGCGCCTCAGCGGTTCGGGAGGAACATCGCCACCTCCGCACCGCGCCGACCGTTGGAGAACGGACGCAAGCCTATCGGCCGCAATCCTCGTGACTCAGCCTACCGGCTATCGTCACGTCTCCTCCGGTCACGTCCGCCCCGCGCACGGTCCCTATCACGATCCCTTTCGGATCTCCTGCGATCATCTCGCCTTCGATCCCGCTCCCGATCGAGTGAATCATCATCACGACGATCACGAGCATCGTCCCTCCTCCTGTCGCGATCATCCTCGCGCCGCGGACGATATCTGCGCCTCCTCGACTCTCTGGAATCCCTGGTGTCCACGGTCCTAACGGACCTCCGAGAAGGAGTACGGGAAACATCCGACTCCCTACGCCTCCTCCCAGATTGAGAGTTCGTCACAATCTGGTTGAGAGCTTCCAGTGCCGACGCGTCCTCACCATTTCTGATGAAATCCCTAACCTGCTTGTTCAGCACTCTGTTGGTGGAGATCGTCAAGAAGGCGTCCACCACCGAACTCTCAGGCAACACCAGGAAGTGACCCTCCGCCGGGCTCGCCGCAGCCCGCTCAGCAGACTGCAGCCGGATCTCCCCGCTTTCAGGCTTCTTTGCCATCGCCTTGGAGGCAGTCAAAGGCGCTACCGCATCCTTTGCCGATGATCTGCCAAGCGCGGAGTGAAGATCATCCCCGCTAGCTTCTCTCGCTGCCGCACCTGGTCTGCTGTCGACATCGCCAGGCCTCGTGGATGCCTCCCGCTTTGTCGACTCCTTTGCAGCCTCGTCGGGATCCCAACGGGACTTCCTTTCTCTCTTCTGCCCTTCGGCCGACCCGCGGCTACCGCCGGGAGCGTCACCCCCGCCTGTCTTCTCCTTCTTGACCTCAACCTTCGGTTCGGCCTGCTTCGTCTCCTTAGCCACAGCTTTTGGAGCCGGAGCACTCCTCGCCTCAGATGCCGAAGCAGCCTTCCCTTTCGGCTCTGCCTTGGGAACCGGGGTCACTTTAGCCTTGGCACTCGGCCTGGCCCCTTCAACCACCATCTCGGCCCAAGACTTCTTCGGCTGAGCTGCTGCTGCATCAACCTCCATCGGAGCAGGTCCAGCGTCATCCTTCGCCTTTGGGACTGATGGGCTACCGCCCTTGCCGGATCCTTTACCCGGCACTTCACCTGACTTTGGTGGCGGGCCGGAAGGACTACCGCCCTTACCGCCCTTTTCCCCCTTCTTCCCTTTTCCTTTTCCGCCCTTGGGGACCGGTTCCTGCTTGGGACCAGGACTCGGCGCAGCATGATGCACTGATTGGAGTCCCTCGATGTCCACGTTCAATGGTTCGGGTTGACGACCGTCAAGAACCGTCCTCACCCTTTCGTCGCTAACGTAGACGAATGGGTCGCGGAATGGTGCGGGAGGCTCCGACTGCCCGGCATTGATCGCCTTCTGCACCTTGGCTATCGCCTCCCTCAACCTCTTCTTCTCATCATACCCTGTCTCCGATACCATGTACCCCCTGAGCTGCGACATCAACGCATGACTCTCCAGGATGTCCACGTCCTTTCGATGGGTCGGGTACAATGGGGTCAGATGACCAGCCGCAGAACCAATCACGTATGCCATCGGAATATAGAATGACAAGTACGTGTCATGGCGAGCGAACTTCCTAACGGAAGTCGTCATACGCCTACCCCACTGCGCAGCGTGTCTTGGATTGGCTCGGAAATACTCCGTGACCGACTCAAATCTATCGACTTGGTTGGTCTTGATCAGGTGCTTCGCCACCCACTTCTCCACAAACGCATCCGAGGCCGAAATCCCGGACACATAGGAGAATTGGAAGAGCACCTTCGCCAGCTCATCCCACGCCGCATCGACACCTCCCTTGTCTTCACCAAGATAAGGGGGAAGTCTGATGCCGCTCTGCACCGTCATCCTTAGATCGGATGCCATCGAATAGGAAATCAAATTCCTCTTGATGACTCCGACCACTTCGGAGGGAATCCTCCTGGGCTTGAACTGCCCCATGGTCCTCACCCACTCCGGCACGATGTGGCACGTTTCGAAGTCCTTTTCCTCCGCGTTGGGGATAAAGTTCGGGTAAAAGACCGGGAGCGCGCACCCGGGACACAAGTGCATCCCATTCGGCATCAATTCCGCGCACCTCAAGCAGAACGTGGCAGTCACATTCAGCCTGATCTCTTCCCGTGATCGCTTGTGCTCTCCCCTAACGGGGGTGAAGTCACCGTAGTCCCATGCCCGATGGTACACTATCGTGTAATCATCGTACATATACGCCGCCTTCCAAGCCCCCATGTGGATCTCGTTCCTAACGGCAAGAGTCTTCCTTCTCGTCAAAAACACGGGTCCAACCAAGGACCAGTGCACCCGAAGATCCACCATTACCACCACGTACCTACCGGAGTAGTTCCGCAGCCTGTCCCTGACATACCACGAAGGCGATACCTCAGCATCCGGCGCCATGGCTCCCACAAGTGGGATCAGGCCCTCATCCTGCCTACCATCCCCAATGGTCTCGTACACATCGGGCCTCGTGATCAATATCTCGATCATGGCCTTTCCATTGCGCCTCACCCTTTGGAGCTGAACCGCCTTCCGAAAGTCCGAGAACTTCATGATGACGTATCCCACCATGGGGAGTTCATTCCAATGCATCTCGTACATCAGAGATCCGCCAGGTGCATCTTCCTGAGTATACCTGTGCCTAACGGCACTGTAACTCAAGTCGCGTCCGATCCGCGTGTGCCTAACGGCAACCAACCTGGTGCTCTCCTTGAGGAGAACGCCATCCCCGTCGTACATGACCATGAGCATCGCCTCCACTTGCCCTATCGGGAAAGCTTTAAGCGTCGGAATGAAGAACTTCCAAGACATCTCAGCGTTCTCCATACCCGAAATCTCCTTCAGGAACCAGATGGCCTGGTCACTTTTCACCCAGTTTCCAGCCTCGCGTCCGGTCTCCTTCAGCACACGTTCCTCGAATAACTCCGAGACTCTCTTTGAATTGATGACCAAGCCGTCGAAATCGCACGAGAGCAGTCTCATCAACTCCTTCGCCGCCTCCCGTCCTGCAACAGTGCCCACTGTCTCCTCGTAGTTCGGGAGGTATTCACCCAACCTCGTCTTCGAGGGAACCACAATCTGGCAAGTGACGGCCTCATCAGGGATAACTCCCGTTTCCCTTAGCTCCGGATTGATCTCTCGCCTATCGGCAAGATAATCCTCCTTCCCATCCAGTATCACAAGATTGTAGGTCATCTTGCTCGCCGCCCCACTAGGCCTGAACTTCCTGCTATCATCTAGCTGGTCAGGAGCAAAGGGTCCACTAGGGGCAGCTGCACTCACCAGAGGCGCTCCTCGCCCAGAGCAGAGGTGCTTCTTGTGGAAGTTCACCATCTGATTCAGCTGCGATAGTGCGTAGGCACGATCCTCCAATGACGCGCTCTTCATCCCAGCCTCAGTCAGAGGAGCCTCAGGCTTGTCATAACTCGCCTTACCGCCCCATCTCGCCGCGACCAGCTCAGCAGACTTCACAGGGTCGATCAAATTCCCCGACCATCCAGGCATATTGCTCAACCTCCTAGTCAACGCGTCTACCGACGCAGCCAAGTCTTCGTCCGTCACGGTGTAAGGGTCGACATTCTCCCTGTCGTCCTGACCCACATCCGGAAGCCTATAGTCCCCGCGGATGGCCTCCATCGCGGTCCTCTCGGCTTCCTCAGCCTCCTCTTGCGTGGCCACCGCTCTAGGAATCAGGAGCGCGACCTCAGCCGGCAACGACTTCTCCATGTTGATTGGAGTATTCTTGGGAAGGATTCTTCGATCATCTCCCTCCCCGCTGTACACGTATTCCCGAGTCAGCGGTAGCCCCTCTGTAGTTGGAGGCCTTGCTCGGGCCTTCCTTCCCAGCCTCGGTACCCCGAGGCATGGGCTCCTTCGTCTCGGTGGAGCCCTTCTTGGAGCCTTCCTGATCCACGTCCATGTCGTCCTTCTTCTTCTCCGTCACGGACAGCTTCCCAATGTCAGGAAGGGTCACATCATCATCCTTTCCTGACTCGGCGCCCCTATCGGGGGCCGGCTCGGTCCTCGGTTGCCCCGAAGAACTCGCCCCAGGATCCACATCGCCCTCGTCATCCACATGTGGTCGCTTTCCCCACACGATCTTCGTCTTCGGCTTCAGCGGGACAGCGACACCTCCAGCCATGTGGTGTCCAGGCCAAGTGGCTCCCTCAGGGTCATCTTCGAACCATGATTTCCCGAACGGGCACCCATCCCTACCAAGGATCTCCTTCCTATCGGAAGGGTTTCCTGAATGTGACAATGCCGACACATGAGATAGTAGCACTTCAACCGCTGACTGTGCCAACGTGTCAGGCATCTGCTCCCTCGTCGGGACAGTCCGCAGCTCCGGAGCGAGGTGGCCGGCAATCATGCTGAAAGGCGCAGTCCCCAACCGCTTGCCCAAAACCGCCTCGTTCAGCGCGTTGAAGTACTTCTGCAGCTTTTCCAACATTGCCGTCGCCGCCATCAGCTGGGGATGAAACATGGGCATCCGCCACGCGCGCCCAAGGGCGGAATCCACGTGCGATGCGATCACAGAGATCGTCCCTACCAGCAAGTGCGATGATGCAACCTCCGGCACCCAGGTCGGGTCGTCCAAGGGAATGCATTGGCCCGTCTGCGCGTTCAGCAAGGTAGCCCTCACCCCCGGCGCTCGAAGACAATCATACGCCCTGCGGTTCGGGTCACTAACGACACCACGAACCATGTAATCATCCCGATCGGGCATATCTGCCCAGTCCCCCGGAGGTGCTCGCCCATGATGGTACTTCGCCTGAATGTCCTG
Organism: Effrenium voratum; assembly: GCA_963377175.1. NCBI lineage: Eukaryota > Dinophyceae > Suessiales > Symbiodiniaceae > Effrenium > Effrenium voratum. The sequence goes on along the minus strand of CAUJNA010002089.1, from coordinate 27,395 downwards.
CCTCATCCCTAACGGGATATGGGCAGCCTCGGACGCCACCTTCTTCATGTTCCATTGCTGATCACCCCACGGCGTAGACTTCCGATCTCGAGGATTGATGTACTCCTGATCGATCCTTCCAGCAGCTCGGGAAGCATCCAACGCCCCGTACATGAAATCGTTATGCACGGCCCTCTCCAATACCGCATTCCACTCGCTATCGCGATTCGGGAACACAATGTGGCTAGTCTCGTTCGCCTTCCTCCACTCCTCCGCGGTAACCCGCTCTTGAGTGATTGCCTTGTTCCTGATCACAGCATAGATGAAGGGCTCACCAGCCTCCCTAGCCAGGACATGCTGAACGATGAACCTCCTATTCGACCTGCTTTCCGCCGGTCTTGCTGATGTCCGCGAGCCCCTCGTGGATTGATATGAACCATGCTCACGGTGATGCCGAACTTCCGCTGACTCCAACTCGGGGGCCTCTCCCGGGTGCTCCGGGTACGGCGTGTTTGCATAATTGTGTATGCCCCCTCGAGACTCCTGGGTTGAAGCCGCCTTCGGGGTCGCTGCAGTATCCCGCAGGTCCCCGTCGTCGTCCGTGTACTTCGGAGCATAGGAGATAGGCACACCCGGGCCACCTGCACCCGACGCCTCCTCCTTCTTCTGACCACCAACAGGTTCTCGAGCCCTGCGTTCCTCCCTAACGGGCGACGCCGCTCGCTTTGCCGCAGGCGATTCCATCGGCGGCTCTGTCGTAGTCGTAGTGGCCTGAGGCACCTCAGCTGCCCTACCGGGAGTCTCTTCCTCACCTACAGCGGGAGCCTCGGCTTCCTTCTCCGGTTCCATCTCAACGTCTCCGGCGAACTCCAGCACCTCGGCCTCGGTCGGGACCCCACCATCGTTGAAGGTATCCGTAGGAAGATCGACCCCTTCCCTATCGGGTAGGAGATCATCGACCTCGGCGGAGCCACCCGCGTTCTCCTCCTCAATCGTCGCTCTAGGCGTTCGAAGATTCGAGGACCATCGATTCCCAACTTCGGTCGCCGGGACCTGAGGCGAAGAAACTCTCGGACTCCGAGGTGGGTTCGGCGGGGATTTCGGTCTCACCGATGCCAGCATCTCCTTTGTGACTAACGCCTTAGGAGGTGCTTTCGGGGCAGCGATCTGACCCTCCACTTGCTGACCTGCGTTAGATGATTGCCCACCAGAGGCAACGCCTACCGGCGGTCCTCCCAGAGCGGCACCTGTCATGTCGACATCCTCAGACTCAGACATCGATCCGCCATCACCCATCTTTGAAGAAGTACCCTCCTTCAAAAGCTTGAGGATGTTGTCCCTGATGTGCAACGTGACAGAACCAGGCCATGTAGTCCTGGTCAGGGAGAAGAAGTCCGGAACTGCCGCAAGGTAGGGCGGCACCACGGCCCATGCTCTCTGGACCGGCCGATTCCTGCCGTAGCTGTCAACTTCGCTCCCCCATGACACCGCGTCTGCTGAAACCACAGGGATCAGGTTCGCACGGAGATCGCCCATCTTATGCTGGATCTCCTTAGTCATGTGAACCCCTTGGTCACCCTCTCGATCTAACGATCGCCCCGGACCACAAACCATCACCTTGACCTTGTTGTTGAGCGCGACCAGCGACGCCACGTCCTTACTCCACACGGTCGCCGCGTCACTTCTGGCCTTCCATGCGTTCCTCTCCCACCTATACAGGTAGGAGCCACGGAACCAAAGACATACAGGTCATGCTTGGCAGCATCTGCATTGTTGTACTTCTGGAGGCATTCTTCCGTCCGCTTGTCCATCAGCTCGTACGCCTTGTCAATCATCATCCGAAGGGATGTCTCCTCGTTATCACGAGTGCTGGTCACGTAGTGCACCTCACAGTTCTTGAACGGCCGGCTATCCGGGGAACCCCTCAGCCGGTCATTCTTTGTCCTGCACTTGAGGATGTCATCCGCCAACGTTGCTGGGTCCATCCCTTTCTTGTTCTTCGTGGATGCAGTGTTGAACGTCTGATCCAGCAGATAGAACACAGTCGCATCCGGGGCCGCGGACTCCTCTTTGAACGCCGGAGGACCGTACCCGGCCGCCATGGCCGCAGCGATCCTCACCGCAGCACCTGTCCCACTAGCCGCTAAACACCGAAGCAAGATTACCATCTTGTCTTGGTAGCGACTCATCTCGTGCAGAACAATGGATGGGTAGATGGACAGCATCACATCCGCTAACACGGCGATTGCCCATGTGTCCCACAGCCTTTCCATTTGGATTGGATCAACTGCCACACGGGAGTATCCTCCCTTCGGCAGCTCCATAGCTGGCGGAACAACCTTCCCACTCCTGACCAGGCGCATCACCTTCCTAGCTTGCTCGAAACACTCAAGCTCCTGCGGGAAGAGAGCACCCCGACCAACGGCCTTTGCCTCGTCCTTGATCTCGGTAAGGTATCCCTTCGTTAGTGTGAGCTCAAACGTTTCACCCCGGATGGCCTCAAACATGTTCGACTTCGGCACGATTCTGGCGAATAGTGCCCCACCTTCCGCTTCGGCCGCCTGAGGGGTCCCTGGAGCAGCACGCATGTTCTCCTCTTCGACGGAAAGACCTATCGGCCCCATGTAGTTCTCTGGGAAGAACTTGTGCATAGCCCACACTACCGATGGAGCATGCGGATTCCATTCGACGAATGGGTTGTAGTACTGCAGGGTGCTATCGCCCCCTGAGTTGCACAGCTCCACATATTGTGAGTCCGCCGCAGGCTTCTCAAGCTTGATGCAGATCCCACAGATCCCCAACCTCGCGTTCGGGAACACTCGTTGGGCTCCTCGCTTGACGCCCTTCAGGTGGGGATTGTCGCTGAACAGATTCTCGGACTCGTCCGGTTGCGCGATGCAAATCGCGACCCTCGCCCACGTGTTCTGACCGTAGTGCGACAGGGTGCTGTATCCCAGGGCCTCGACCGCCTTCAACGATGTCCACACCCCTACCCATTCATCACTCGCGGTGGACGCAGTAACCTGCATACCACCCAGGATGCTCCACAATGAGGATTGCGAGGTTCCATGGATGAGGACCTTCTCAGTGTCCGTCTGGCCCCTGAAATTGATGGCCAAATCGAAGAAAGCCCATCCATCGTCGGGACCAATTTCCACGTCAGTGGTACTCGCCGGATTCTTGGGCGAGATCCTCAACACCTGTCTACGGTCCCAGTCAAAGGCATCATGCAAGGACGTGACCACACCTGACATCTGTCCCATCGCGTGCAGGTAACCCCGCATTCCAGGCTTATCAGCCGACGCAAACTTTCTGACCGACGGGACCGACGAAAGCCTTCGTCCCGAGGAACATCTAACGATCTCCTCCCTGTTTCTCCCTTCCGTCAGCATCATCGCGTCCACGACCAGCTCCGGAGGCGTGAACAAAGCGTTCGGCCTCTCGCTCATCCAGGCACGGATTGCGTTGAAATGGTGCTCCGCATCACCGAAATCATCTCCGCTATACAGAGGGTGATCTCCGAATGCCACCTCTGCCTGATCAGCGACCGCCTTTACCAAGGCAGTCTGCGGGTGAACCGTCTTCCACTCCGGCCAGGCTTTCGGGTCTGCAGCCCACATTCCTCCGCATGGTTCAGCTGCCGGCTCCGTACTGCTATCCATGGGTAGCGCGCTCTTGCCACTTTCAATGCCCTCCTCAATCGCAAACACGAGATGGTAAGGAAGCAAGAAAGCAGGGTCCGTCGGAACCGCAGCGCAGAGAATGGCCGCCAAGTGCACGGCGTTCAACTCCGTGACCTCCACTCCCCGGCGCTTCATCTCAGCCACTATCGCAGCAGTCCTGATCGCCCGGTACCGGATCAGCTTTTCATGGTCCGTCACCGGCATGTGGGACTTGTCAAGCTTGTCCTTGCTGATGTGGGATACTCTGCCAACCAGTTCGTCGAACCTCGCGGCACTGTCATCCTCAATCAGCTGATCAGCCTTCTCCATATCTGGATCAATCGTGGTGAACTTCGGATCCTGTCCCCTAAAACCTTTAACCGTCCACTCGCGGTACCCCGCAAGCAAACAACTGGCCACAGCCTTAGGCTTCTCCATACCCAAGCCCATCTCCAGGTCCCAGGACGGCCGCGGAGGCGTCGCCATGCAGCGCCCCAGGCCCATTCCGCCAGCTGCCGCCATGCGTCAGCAGGTTCGGGCCACCGGCCACGGAACCACTGAGGAACCGGGAACCCAGCCTACCGGCCAGAATTCCCCTGTCCTTCAGAAGGCTCAGCCTACCGGCCAGAGACCCTCTCCCTAGAACAAGGACCTAGAAGATGAATAACTGACTGAATCCGTTCATCACGAAGTAGAAGAAAACCTTAGTGATAGGCATATCTGCCTCATGCTTCAGTACTGGTCAGTAAGCGCACTGAGTCGCCTGTGAATGTGGTGCGGTTGCCCGCAATGTGAGCCAGCTTGATCAAGCAAATGCTACGCAGCAACGAAGTTGTTCAACCACTTCCCAACAGCAAGCAATCGGTCGTGCTGAGAGAGAGTATCCCCTCCTCGCATCTTGCAAGTACTCCAAAACGAATTGAAAGACTTAGAAGAAAAGCACCTAAACACAATCCCATGCCTCTTGAGACCACATTGGCAAGCGCAAACAGACCTGCAATCAAACCCATGCGTGGTGGCGATTCCTTCAACCTCACCTTCCTTCAAGATATTGCATTTGGGTCGGTAGAGAATGATCGGAACACATCCACTGGTCCGAGCATCACAAGCCAAGTTGAACCTTTGCCTAACGGCAGCCTCGGTCCTATCCCTAAGCTTTCTGGTCTGTCCCCACTTCCCAGTCCTGGAATCAACCCTATCGGGTGCAAGATCATTAAGAACAAGCACGATATAACAAAGGCTATCGCCTTCAATCCTACCAGACCGTATGATGTGATTCCTGTAACCAGGAGCAATTTGAAGCGTGACAACCCTGCAAAGATCACTATACGCAAGAACTCCGGCTATCGCCTGGTCCGCAATAATAGTTTTCTCGCATCTTTTCCCTCCTTTTTCCTCGTCAATCACGATTCCCTCGTACTCAGAGAGTAACCTCTCAATGAGCCGATTGAAACCGGATTTTGCACCTGATTCCATGCGTACCCCCCTAAGCGGGGGCAGTCCAGGAGCGGCAGGGGGCTTAAGACAGGGTTGGGTGGGTTGGGCCAAATATTCCTGCAGGTATCCCGGCAGAAACATACCAAGGGTGTGCAGATTTCTATTCCACACGACCTTGTCAATGCAGGCCTTAGTGAAAATGTCTGCGCCTTGGTAGTGAGACGGGCACGCAACGAACCGAAAAATTCCAGCATTAAAACGTTCGTTGAGCCACGAGATGTCAATGCGCTGCGTCCTTGACATGTAGCGCATGTTGGGATTATTCCCAGTTATAACGATCCGGCATGCCGATTCGTTATCCTCCAGCACGTTGATAATAAACGGCTGGGTCTCCTTTCCCTTCCCAATAGCGTGCTGCCAGAGGGTAGCTAATGCCATTCCCTCCTTGGACACTCCATGGTCGAGAGCAACAATCTCTGCTTCGGGGAGTCGACTTCGAAACGGAAGTCTGTTTCTTGCTTACTCCAGTGATGGGCATGTAGGTCCTAGGACCCACAAGGCAAATGAGCACTCCCGACGTGCTCTTGGAATCAGTACGATCCCCAGCCAGATCCGCATCACAGTAAGCAACCAACTCAATGAACTCTGGACTATCGCCCACCCAACCGTACAAATGAAGATCGAGCGTGGAGTTCACATATGAGATTAACCTGTGGAGCTTGCGGTCACAAAGATGATTCCACTTCGTGACCCGGCTGGCTAACGCCTGCACGGGACGAATTAGGTCATATCTGCCCATCCGAGCTCCGTAGAGAACCTTCATCAGCACCGCCGCCGCGTCATTTCCGAGGCATCCTGGCTGCGCATTGACGGTCTCCATGTCCATCGCCTGGTTGAAGAGTTTGTCAAATTCAGGATTGACGAAATTCTCGTCAAACTCCGGCTTGCTCTCGTCCAGGAACGGAGTTTCAACCTTCTGCAGCTTCTTCGGGTACTTTCCCTGACACAGCTCAATGTATCTATCGACACATGCCTGCATGAAGCTGCTCTCGCTGTACTTGATGAACCTTATCGTGGTTTCCGGCTTGGGGATGTCCTTAGAGAGTAACCCCTCTGGACCAAACCTCAAGTCGGGTTGCTCCTTATCAGGAGGATTGCCGACCGTCCACGCCAGTCTCGGGTCAAAGTGACCCTTGACCACCTGTTGCGTGAATTCGTGCTCGCAGCCAAGATATCTCTTGAGCTGCCTTGGTTCCTCCATCTTGATGACCTTCGAGATCAGCGCCCATCCTTCTGCGATGTTCTTCGCCGGCCCACTCATCTTGAAGTCATCCACGTACACGACAAGGAAGAGGTCGAGCTCCTCATGCCTAAACACGCTGGCCCAATCCTTCACCTTGACGTAACCGACCTTCTTCAGCATTGCCTCGCAGTGCTGTTCCCAAAAAGTACCAGCATCCGGATGTCCATATAGTGCAAGCACGAGGACAACGACCGGATCCTTGTATCTGGGATTTCCGCTGCCGTCGAACCACTCAGGTGGCCATTGATCGCGAGGAATCCTCACCCAAGTCTTCTTTCCCTTCAAGCGGGCCTGAGTGTATGCAGACTCCCCATCACTCACTTCCAGAAGATTCCCTGGGAGTAACCCGTGAGCATCACCCATCTTACCCGCCGCCATAGTAGCGGGGCAGGAGGTGTTCTCGGAGAACAGGGCCCAATGCCCGATCTCATCACGGACAAAACATCCCTCGAACACGACTCGCCCTTTATACTTGCGATTTGGATCGTCCTCCGGCAGCTCGTGATTCTTCTCGACACAAATGTCGAAAATTCTACCAACATGGATCTTCTCCCCTTCCTTACGTGCCTTGGCCGCAACATCATGCCACTCTTGGACAGTTGACAAGTCCCAGCATCCTTGCGAAGTTAACTTGTCCCACTCCTTCTGAAGAGCGGCCTTAGCCTTGGCATTCCCAGCTTGTTCCTTCTTGTTCACTGGCCTAGCGACACAAGCATACAAGGGAGGAAAGACACCTGAGCTCTTCGGCCGATGAGAAAGGGATATCTCCCCCCTGGGCATAGAGAACTCAAAGGTCTTTCCATCAGATCCAATCGTAGGGGCAGCAGCAGCTATACCAGTGCTTCCGAAACCCGCGGATCCCCTATCGGTTCCCCGCTTGGCTTTCCTAGGGACGATCGACGCGTCGATGAGCATAACACGCTCCAGTACGATCTGCGCAATGCGGTCCCCAGGGTTTACGACGAAGTCCTCATCCCCATGATTAAAGAGGATGACCTTGATCTCTCCGTCGTAGTCGGGATCAATGACCCCACCGCCTACAGCGATCCTGTTCTTCACGGCTAGTCCTGACCTGGGAGCTATCCTAGCATATACCCCAGCGGGCATCTCTATCGAGATTCCGGTGTTGACCAAGCCTGACCCCCCTGCGGGAATACATGCTCCCTCAGAGGCATAGGTATCCAAACCCGCACTTCCCGAAGTAGCCCGCGTCGGGATCTTGGCAGCCTCACTGTCAAGACTGACGTACAAGGTATTCGGCTTCTTCTTCCATCGCTGTTCAACCGGGTCAACCTCGACCGGCATTGCATTTGCGACCTTCTTGAAAGTGCCGTTCGGGTACCACGCTCCAACGATTGCCTCGCACATTTCACTCGGATAGAGAGCAGTCGTGGGGTGACTGACCCCTCAATGCGTGCATGAAGGTATCCCTTCTCGTGCTTGCATTTCCGACCTGACAGCTCATCAATGAGCTCCTTGGAGGTCGTCGCAACCTTCCACTGCTTCCTGATTGGCACACCGTCCTTGTCCTGCATCCCGAAATCACAGCCGTCGAAATCAACGGTCTCGACATCAGGATCAGCAAGAAACCTCTGCATGAACGGTTGCTTCCATCCAAGACAGTGTCTAGGCCACTCAAATGCAACCCTGCCCCCTCCTCGCCTAACGGCTCGGGAGGCCCGCAGGAACGCCGCAAACATGACCTGAGAATTCCTTCTAAGATCGTTCAGGTGTGATGCAAACTCAGCACCGTGAATTGAAAGGTTGACATATTGCCATGTACTCCACGGTCCGCACGGAATTGACGCCCACAGGTCACACCCAGGATTATCCTCGATGATCCCAATAAGCCGACTAACGTCTTTGGCTTTGGTGATGTCAAATGAGCCAACGTGAACGCGAATTGCATCGCCTCCACACTCCATCATCACTGCGGACAAACGCGAGTCAGGTTCACACGCAAACTCGATGAGGAGCTTGCGGCCAGGCGCTGGAGCAGCCGGGTCCCTCTCAGGATGTTCGCGGCGTCTTTCTTCCCTTAGGGATAACTCCCGTTCGGTTTGAACATATATCTCCCGAGACCGGGTGGACATCTGTCTCCAACTATCCGCATCGATTGAATTGGGTTTTCCGGTGCCTGCGTATGGCCGCTCACGCCTATCGGCGGACTGGCCATAGTCGATCCTGTCTCCGTGCAGCTTATGACCCTTCTTCGGACCTCCGGCAGGTTTGGCTCCTTCTTCCTTTGGCTTAAACCTACCGTGGGGAGCACATCCCTTATCAAAGAGGATGGTCACACCAGTCCAAAATCCACGCGTGAAGTGCCGATGATTGGGAGCATCGTGATGACGATCATCTCTCACCCAATTTCCCAACGGCATCAAGCCCCCGCATGTGCGTGACCCTAACGGTGTCAAGCTCCTCATGCGAAGGACCACCTGGAGGAAGGTCCTCGTTCGTCGTCCCGAAGAACTTCTTCCGCACCTCAACGTGGATACGATACCAGGCGCTGTCCTCGTCGTGCCGCTCCCAGTAATCTGAGACGCACGCGTCACCACTCCCTTGGACAGCCTTGCTCTGAATGGCCCCATCAGACTTGGAAGAGCTACCGCCCCCCTCGTCCTGTTGGTCATCGTCATCATCATCAGGATCATCAAATCGACCTTCATCAAAGTCGAACTCATCCCTGATCCTCTTACTCGGCTTAAAATCGGCTCTTCGGTCAGCTAACGCCTCCCGAATGGTCCGAGTCCTAGCGTCATAGGATGCCAACATCGGGAACACGTAGGGCTCCTCAGGGTTCTTCCAGATACGTTTGACCTGATGTACACTTGGTTTCCTGAGACCCCTTTGGATGTGCTCGAGATCAGCAACAAGATAGTCGCCCTTCCACAGCCCCCCTGGTTCTAACCGATAGCCCAGAAATAGGCCTGGCTTGGAAGATGGAGCGAACTTCGGATCTTCCTCTATCTTGATGACGTCCCGCTCTTTCTTCTCGGCGGGCAGGGCAGTAGTGACGCTTGTCTCTTCAACCTCTACCTCATCAATGGGAACAAAATCCGGCTCGTCGTTGCACTCGGGTTCATACTCCTCGTTCTCATAGATCTCGGCCTCGTCCTCATCGATCTGATCAAAATCACAGTCGAAATGAGTTTCTCCAGTCCATTCGTGGTTACCTCCACGGTCGTTCTCGGCCTGGAGCCAGTTTTCGTCAACAACAAATTCGGTCGATCCGTCCAGATAGTTGAGGACTGTGCTCCGCCTCCTGCCAAGGTCTTTGATCTTGACTGGACAGCTCGTCCCTATCGGGATAAAGAGCTCGGTTCGCGCTTCAACGTGGACGCGAGTGAGAACCTTCTCGTCTTCATTTGCGATCCAGTGGTCTCCTCCTTCATCAACGTCCTCTGAGTCGATCTTCCCAGCATGTCTGGAGTCGTTTTGGGCGTTTTGAACCCCCCCCTTTCTATCCCTGCGAATCTTGGGAGCAATGGGGTAGAAGTCGACCAGACAACCAAACGGCAGAATGACTCCGCTGAAGTTCCCGTTACCGTGGCGTCGCATCCACGGTGATCCCTCACCGCGATTTTCGATGTTCCTTGCCATGGAAAAATGCCTAACGGCAAATGGCCACCATCGAGGTTCAAATCCAGCTTGACGCAGGAGCACACGTGCCCCGTGAAGAACGAGCTTAACCTTGTTCTCGATCAGGCCATTGGTCTTGGGCATGCCCGGTGTAGAAAGCCGGTGCAATGCTCCAAGCGTAGTGACAGCATTCTTCAGCTCTGGGGCCTGGTCGCTGTACACTAACTTCAGAGTTTGCCCCCCTGCAAACCTGCGAAATGCCTCCAGCGTATTGCTACGGGATCTGGATTGCACAGGGAGGACTTCGAGGTAATCAGTAGCGAGGTCATAGAACACTATCGCGTCCGCCTCGCCATGAAAGCCTCGATCCTTCAATCCGCGCAACACCATCGTGTCAGCAGTGGTTAGGTCCCCGAAACTTACCACGTCATGCGCAGCAGCACCACCTTTGCGGCGAAGCTTGACATTCTCCATTTTCGCACGCTGGCAGTGCGGGCAATAGGGGTTCTTCGGGAGATGAGTAAGCATATGGCGAAGCGTCTTAGCATCAGCCCGCCATTCAGCCTCTGTGCGGAGTCCGGAGAGAAAATTTATCTCGACTATGTCACCATCATCCCCTTCCCCCGGGCCAGGAAAAGGTGGTGAGTGGCTACCGCCCTCACCCCCCTGTTCCGCCTTTCCGGGAAGAGCGACGGTCTCGCACTTGACCCGAAACCACGTTTCACCCGTCCAAGGGACATCAGATGCTATCGCATGCTGATCCCTTTCGGATAACTCCCATAGACTATCAACCAGCACCTCATGGGTAACCCCATTTCGATGAACGACAGTTTTCCTGTAGTTATCCAATCGATCAACCCCAACGGGGCAATCATCGCCTATCGGCACAAACTTTGCTTTGCGCGGAAGCCGGTGCTCCTTCACAACATGGCCCGACCGCTCAGTGCGCCAGGTGTCCTGTAGCCCACTCTTGGCCGCAAGCTCAGATCTGCACAGCGGAATTTCGCTGGTTTCAAGCCCTCGATACGCCGCCCCGGGGGCAGGCATAGCAGGGATTGGCTCAGCATCATCAAGAGTGGGAGAAACGAACTGAGTGTCACCATAAGGAAGATATGGCACGTTGTTGACGACATCCAATGTCACCGTTCGGCCCGAAGGACACGTGAGAGTAGGTTTGCAACCTGCAGCCCATTCAAACGAATATCCCATATCCATACAACGCTTTCCAACGGATATGATGGATGGAGTGGACTCAAGGACGTGTGCCTCAATCACCTCGTCCAGGTTGCCAGCATCGGCGTCAACACGACCAGCGGTGCGAGTCGCCCCGTTGGCAGTGTGCAGCGCATGAGTGTGTCCGCCTTTGGCAATCAGGCTATCGGGTCCTTTCAAATCATCGAGACCGACCAGATCCATTGGGCAACCAGTATCTACCAGCCACCTCACCCCACCGTATCCAACAGGTGCAGCGACCTTCTGAGTGTACTTTGGCTTTCGTACAACGCGATGTCCCCGCACATCACCAGGGTTGGTATCGATGTCCTCGTCATTGTCCAAGAGCACTTGGGCGTGAACAGCCGCTGCTCTTATCAGAGCACTTTGAACCTCCCTAGCAATTCTCTTGCGCGAAGGGAACTTGATCGCATTTGGATGGCTGTATCCAGCCTCACGGCAGCGACTCACGACCCTACCCGTATTGTCATTCTCAATCGAGACAACAAACACATCAGGAAGATCGGGGCTCTTGACCCTGAGAGGTTCCCTACCGGGACCCTTCGGGAAGTATTTCTTCCTCCAGGACAGTGCAACCTCCGCATCATCACAGTACCAAAAAGTCGTCTTGGTATCACTTCGTCTTGGGAGTCTCCTGAACAAGGTTGCTCGGCGATCACAAAAGTTCACCCCGATATCCTCGATCACGGTCCCATTTGCGTCAACTGTCCGTCTCCACATGACTTGGTCCCATTTAGGACCTCCACCGGTAGTGCCGGAGAAGAACAATGCGCCTCGCTCGCTTTTCTCCCACCTGCTAACGCAAGGAGGAAGGCAACCCGGTGCAGACCCACCGGTAGCTGGGGCAACAGCCCACATAGCTGGACACGCCACAACAACACGGTTGGCCTCAGGGTAACGGCCCGCCCCGCCTAAAAATCCGTCAATCCTTGAGCGGGGCTGTCGAGACGCCTCGCCTCCCTATCGGGAGGACTGGGCGTAGGCGATCTAGGGGTATCCCCCTCTTCATCCTCAACAACCGGACCGGCAGTGGAACGAGGCGTGATAGGCTTCGTGCCTGGTGGTGGCTTCTGATGCAGGTACTTGCACGGCTGAGCTGTGCACTTGCCATACATCCAGTCGTAGCAGTATCCGAAGAACATAGGCTTGTCCCTAACGGGCCTATCTCCAGTCCTCGGCGTAGAGGGCGCAGCGGGGTTCCTTGGGCTCTTGTCGTGCTCGAACCTGCATTCCCGGCCATATTGACACTTCCCAGTCTTCGTATACTCCCAGCACGCCCGATCAGCAGGCCCAGCAGGGGACTGTCTTCTCGGCGACTTGGGAGATGGCGTGCGCTTGTCCCTCTGACTGCCTCTTCCTGGTGAAGCCCTGTCCCTTTGACTGCTCCTTCCGGGCGAAGATGATCTTGGTTTTCCGTCGGGTTTCCCATCCCTTCCGGACCTAACGGACCTTGAAGGGCTGGGATCACTCTTCCTGGCAAGTGGGTCGTACCGCCGTACAACACCAGGGGCACCGGGATGCCGATCCCTCTCCCGGGATTGAGAGCCTGATCGTGACCTTTGTTCGTGAAAGGTCTGGTACATCTGGAGCGTGTTCTGACGCTTCTGCCACCGTTCAACACAGTCCTGACAAGCCTTATAAAGCCACGCGAACGACCTAACGGTCATATCGCGATCCCACCTTTCAATGTCAGGCCGCATACAGCGCAGATGACGAACGTTCTCAATGAGCACAGCCAATAGTACCCCATCATCGATCTTCTTCCTAATCCCAGAAATGAGATTGTCCCAGGTGCTCAGATAACTCCGGAGCCTTGCCTCATCATCGGAGTGACCTGTCTGCCGGCACTTAAGACTGGTCAACTCAGCGATCTTGAAGGTCTGGTCGTCTTCGACTCCAGTCTGCAGGTGGTTCAGCAGAAGCTTCAAGATCTGTCTCCCCTTGATACCCTGCGGGGGACTCATATTCTGAGCGGCTTCGGTCAGGCGATTCATCTTGTCCCTAACAGCCCTGGTCTTGATACACTCCCTGATAGCACTCGTGAAGTTTGAGTCCAAAATCGGGTACTTGCAGGGTCCGCCAAGAGCATCATAGTCAAGCCTCTCAGTCTCTGATATCCACGCTAACGCGTAGTCAGAGTCAAAGCTGAAAGCATTCCTGACCCTCTCCTTGATCTCTGAAAGCCACTCCCGCAGCTTATCAGCTGTCGGCTCGGCAGGCAGCACGATTGTGTTGCACTTGTGATGGAACCGGTCCTTATCGACAACGGTGGAAATGAGAGCCCCTATCGGGGTACATGAGGTAATCCTGCAACTTTCACACAGTCTCGCAGGCATAGGGCAGCAAACTTCACACGCCCTCACTCCGCAACCAACGCAAGGAACAAGAGGGAAACCAGGCTCAGGGATCCTGCTGCACTTTGTGCACCTGTCCCGTCCATCGTCTCCCCTCAAGGCTTCAGGGAGAAGACCACCATCTCCCTGCCTACCGGCACCATTCACACTATAGCCGAGGCTAAGACCCGGCCCAAGGTTACCACCGCTCGCAACACTTGAGGGGTAACCTGTGGCATTGCTAGACTGACTAACGCCAGCGCCTACCCCTTGGTGACTAACTCCACCTGGGCATCCGCAGCACTACCGTGGAACCCAGGCGCTCCACCAGGGTAACCCCCGGTAGGAGCCCCTCCACTCGGGCCTCCAGAAGGCCCAGCGGGATCTTGGCCTCCACCATAATGTCCAGGACCTGGCGGTGGAGCTGGGGCATGTCCAGGCCCACCACTTCCGCTTCCACCTTGACCAGGTGGTCCGCCTTGCCCACCACCTCCCCCGGGAGGAGGAGGAGGAGGGGGCGGTCCAGCTTGAGCGCGTTCATGCCGAATATTGCAGCGTGCACATCGCTCAAGGCCGTCATTTCCGAAGTAACTGTGATTCTCACAGACGTGAGTCCCACAATCCGTGCAGAGATACATGGAGACCTCCTGAGCATTCTTGCGGCATGCCCAGCATTTCATCTTCAAGAAATGACAATTGCAACAGTCCCCATCGTCACCACGGCAAAGCCCGCAAAACTCACGACTGCATGTCATACACGAGAATTCAGCATTCGGGTGCCTACGGTCGTTGGGATCATCAAGGGCACAAATCTTCGGCGCGTCTGGGCCATCACCGCCGGGAGCCCCTCTTGCACACGATCCGAAGGAGCTCCAGCTGTCCCTCGCCTATCGCCGGGACTCTGGTTGTCGGCGCTGATTCTGCTCCCAGGAGTCCTCCACTCATCACCAGGACTCTGGATGTCGGCATGGGCCCTATTATCCCCACCACCTCCTGAATGACGACCTGGGTTCGGAGAGACGTTTCCGCTATCGCGGATTGGCCTATCAAAATTCGGAGAGACGCTCCCGCTATCGCGGATCGGCCTCTCCCCCCTCGGTTGTCGACTCCGGGCCTCAGATCCCCTATCGGGGACGGCAGCAGGCCTCGGGCTCCTATTCCTACCCGCATCCCTATTGGGGGAAATAGAAACATCCCCCCTTGCGCGCGCGCGGGGACCACCCCTTGCACGCTCCGGTGGCGAATGCGACCTGTCAGGCAACCCCCGAACCCTCCTGCTCCTGCTGTCGGACCTCTCCCTAACGGGATAGATGGGATGCCTGTCTGCGCGAGAAGGATCGACCCTATCGGGCACATTCGGCAAAACATGATCAGGCAAAATAACGCCTCCGCCTGGTCTCACCGGCAGGCCAGTACCCCGGCCGTCACCCTCCCCTGGTGTAGGCGTCGGTGACCTGATCCTATGTCCTTGCAAACGCATGGTAACCAACATTCCGTCTTTCTCTGGGTTGTGGAGGAGCTTCATTAATCTGCTGGACACCCTGAAGCATGCCAGCAGCCTCGTCAAATTGACCCTCCATTTCAAAGAGCTGGGACATGATTCTGTTGTTCGCGGCGCTAAGGTTACGCACGTTACCATCGATAGCGCTGACTCTCCGCATAACACCTTCAAGTGTACTCCGGAATGTGCCGAGCTCTCGCCTAACGGCAGGCTGCACTTGGTCACTGCTGGCAGGAAGATTACGGATCTGCCCTTGGATGCCATCAACGACCCGATTCACAATTGCCGATCTCGCTTCATACTGTTCAACATGTGACTTCACGGTTTCAAACCTCGAAATGATGTCGTCATGATCCCGACGTTGACGTTGAATTCCTCGAGCCAGATCATGCATCTTCCGATTGATCTCGTCAACAGCCTCATGCCAGTCCTGCGGGGAATCATGCCCTGATGGTCTATCGACCTCCTGAGAACCCCTTCCACTCTGCAGTCTAGACACTCGATTAACAAGACGAGTGTGCTCTTCTTTGACCCCTTCAATAGATTCAGAGGCCCACTTAGCAAACTTCTCGTGTTCAAGGAGAGCTTCCTCAATCTTCAGGTTTAACTCCCTGAAATTCGCGTCAACCACACTGCTGCTGGCCCTATCGGACAGATTCGCGACAGGATTCGGGTTCCATACACCTGCCGGTGTCCGCATCCCAACGGTTTTCTCTACCGAGAACATCCGTTTCTCAAGCTTGTCCAAATCCTTAAGGGTCTCGTCCTCAGAAGCAGCATGGCTTCTGCGGGCAGCCTCACTATTTTCCTGAATCATCAGGCGAAGCCGATCAGTCGATGCCTCATTATCCCTGACAGATTCATGGACCTCGTGGGACAGTAGGTTAATCCTCTGCTCCACGACCTCGGCTTGCTCATCGATGGCTTGCCTCACAATGGCCTTGCTATCGGGAATAACTTCCCTTGCGAACCGTTGAACTATCATTCGCATCCTCCCGGCATCAGATTGGGTCGCAACCTCAGCTGCCAGGCGATCGACCTTGTCCTTTGTCCGTTGACTCTCGTCGCTCCATTCCCTTCGCATGGAACTCACCTGACCGTTCAGTACCCTGATTTGGTCAGCAAAGATGTGGAACGCCTTCGCGACTGAGCCGGAAACCTCACCTCTCTCGAGCATCTCCTGGATGTGCAAATCGAACACCTCCTTCGCCCTAGCGTCAGCTGATTCGCCGGAAGACTGGGATCTGAGGGCGGGAGGAGTCGATATCTCGATCCTCTCAGGAGCCCCACTAGCCCCGGCATGTCTTCTGGGGTCATCCACGGGACAATCATCAATCCTGGATGGTCTACTCGGGGTAGATCCCCTTCTCCGGCTATCGCCAGATCGAGGATCAATGTTGGATGCACGCGACTCGGGGGTGGAGTGGATGTGAACATCAGCGGGATCGGGCATCTCCTCATCCTGCGGAGTTGAATCCATTGGTGAGGGGCTAGCCCTCCTCGCCTTTGACCTATCGGTCTCAGCGGCGAGAGGTGACGGTCTCTTCGCAGAAACACTACGTTCCCTGGCAGTCGAACCCCATTGAGGTGTGAACTCGTTGCTTGACCTCAGAGTTTCAAGATCACTGGTATCTCGCCCTAACGGGCTAGCGATCGACGGACGATCTTCGATCCCGAGTGCATCGGCAAGCCGACCATCTCTGGCACCTGTCCTAACAACATCGGCAGCCCGCTCAGTGATCCTCGGTGAACCAGTAACCCGGTTCGAGCTCACGTCTCTCTGACTCAACGGACCTCCAAATGTGATGTTGGGAAAGGGGGGAACATTCGGGGAATCACCAATAGCCGGGGGACCTACCGGTCCCTCGCGGTCATGAATGGCCTCCAATCCCCGAAGAACTTCCCGACTTTCCCTGGCTCTCTCTCTCTCTCGCCTCTGGCGTCCCTGTCAACACGAAGGTCCCTGACGGCTCCACGAGAGAGGCTCCTGGGCCTCGCAGCATCACGGATCCTAGCATTTCGTCGTGGTTGGTCCTCCTCCTCATCACGGCGATCCGCAAACGCGGCATACTCATCATCATCATCGACCTCAAACTTGGCAGCGGCGGGATTAGTCCTTGCAGTCTCACGGCTGCCTGCATCTCGGCGCGAATGGCTCTCCTCCTCATCCGCAAAATTGTAATCTTCGCCATCATAAGACTCAGATTTGGCAGTATTAGGGTTGGGCCTACCGGCATCAGACCCCTGCTTTGAGCTACTGCCCCAACCTGCGGTTGATTTCAACAGATCATCGTATCCGAAGTCCGTGAATTTCCGCTCCTCGTGCTCATCAAACTGACCTGGATTCTGAGAACCAGTGGATCGGCCCGGGATACCTCCCGGAACCAGAACCATAGTTCCTGGTCCCTGCGGCCTACTCTCAAACTCATCCGAGACCTGCGACTCACCTGGAACAAGAGATCTCGGAGGTCGAATCGGCATGGCCTCCGGGTCATCCGAATGAGGGCGGGCCATGTCCATCGCCATGCTGGTGAAGTCAAAACGTCCACGCCTGTGACCTGATTCAGAGCCACTCCTATCGGAGTAAACCCTTCGTGTCCGCTCGTCATCAGTGGCCTGGCGGAAAATACGATCGTCTCCATCGTCGGCGTACCTGCCACGGCCCCTGGGTGTATCCCTACCGGGATCTTCACCCCTGCGGTCCTGACCTGTCGAACCTGCTTCGAAATCCTCGTAGTCATAGTCCGGTAGGTCCTCACCTGAGCGGAGGCCACCTAGGATGGCCTCCTCATCCACGACGCTCCTTCGAGATCGTGGGGTCGACATAGAGCTTGTAGTTGATGGTCTCAAGCGCGTAGGAAAGTCCTACGGCTGATAACCTGTGGTTCGGGCACGAGCCTGTGCCCAGGCAATGGGTAAGTTGGGGTAAACAAGCCACAAAAGAAAGGTTCCCCAAAAGCAAACCAATCCCCGGTCCCAAAGATCAGGGTTTCCCACACACCAGAGAACAACAACCAAAAGGGAAAATAACCAAAGAAGAAAAGGATACCCGCAACCTAGATCGACGATGAACCGCACGGGCGATCCCCACCAACCTACCCCGGGCCGAAGTCTCTTTCTCCTCCGACACGAAGGCGGTCGACGTGAGGGCCCGGCGACGCTCATCCGAGGCGCGCCGGATCCAAAACTTGAGCCAAACACCACAGGTCAGTCACTACCGCGACATCCCTGGTGATGAAATAAAACCATGGCTAATCACACATGATCATATCTGCCAAAAACAAAACATAAATCACCCGAAGCCCAGGGCTGGATCATCCTAGTAGTAGAAAGACTCACATCAGTCAAATATTCATGCCCGTGCAAGGTCAAGGTCGCTTTCGAATGTGACACGTCGACTGCCCTGGCCTACATCTAGTCCGCCGAGAAGTGTGATCCTCCCTTCCTTCGACACGAGCACCCATCCTTCTGCCAGGCACACCTTGCAGGAAACTGCATTCGATTTCTGTCTCACACTAAGCTGAAGCGAATATTCAAATCCAGCAAAAAAACATTTTGCTGAATTGTCGCGCATGTGACCCTCTCAAGGGTGAGCTAATTGCTGCCAAGGAGCCAGGTGCAGAAGGATGAGCACACGTCTGATCAACATGCTCATGGCTGACCTCAGTGAAACCCTGCACCAAGCAGTGCGCACTGTCGTCAAACAGGGACATGATCGATGGAAACCAATAACATGAAACGGTGCAGTTGGTTCAATTCATATTGGGTAGGCCCCCCCAATTCCTCTCCAAATAGACAACAGACTCCTAAGAAGACTGTCCGTGGCTCATGTAGGCATGGGCTGCACGCATATTCTTAACTATTTGGCTACGCGTCAACATTGCCTTGTCAGTGCCTCAAAAAGAAATACAAAAATGCAAGTGCTTATCACTTGCTGATCTCAGTTCCCGGCGTGCCATTTTGACACTGTGAAACCTGCACAGCCGAGCAAACTCACAGATCTACAAGACTCCACTGCTCATTCCATATCAAGCAAACAAACCGCAAACTCTGCTACGTTACGTGACAGTCACACAGAGCTGGCCTTGTCGCCAGCTTCCTTGCGCTGGCTGAACGCGGTGGTGACGGCTGTTGCGCTTGAGCCGACACTGAGATAAGATGAGAAGAGCTCACAGCAAATAAAGTTGCAAGTTACAATAGCAAATCAACTTTCAGACTGCCAACCTCCAGTCCGTGATGATAGGTGAGTTGCATTGTGTTGACCTTGGTGACTCAGGCTTCACCGTGGGGAAATCAGCTTTGGACTGTTGCCGAAACCACATCCGTTCCATTCTCCAACTTTGTTCCAAATTAATTTGCTTTGAATGAATTTAATAAGCCGCATGTTTGCACTGGAATTCCCACCATGCGCTAACCCAGCGACAGCTCAAAAGTCTCAACCACAGTTGTGAGGCTTTAGTCTCATCTTGCGATTTGCAGTCCCGTGCTACTGTACTTGTTGGTCTGATGCATGAGTATTTTGCATTGCCCACGACTTGTGCGCGGTCTGAGAAGGCATCAGAGATATTTCACGCAACCCCACGACACTTAGTTGCGTTTTCGTTGCTCGAGTGAATGTTGCATGCCAATTGGAATGGCCCGTTGATAAACAACTCCAGAGCAATAACTCAGGTCCACAAGACTCGCATTAGCCAACAGTTTGGTTGCGTTTGAGTCTGGGACGTGCTCAGCCCATCGCAAGTCCCCACCCCTTCAAGTGGGGTTGACCGCCAAAAAATGTAACAGCTACACGTTGCTGACAAAACGTGATATTGCATGGTGGACCCATCGCAAGGAAGCCAAAAAAACAAGCTACAAAAGTTTGTGCGCGTGCACCGCCTCTGCCCCACGAGCAGCTGCAGACTTCGCCAGCCACATTTGTGGCCATTCAGGCAGCAATCTTTGATGGACAAAGGGAAACAGGTTTTGGAGTTCACCTCACATGACAAAGGGACACCAATGCCTTCGCCAACCTTAAGAGCTCGAGCCGCTATCTGTTGCTTGCTTCAATTGGTGGCCACTTTATTGAGAACCCCCACTTTCGAGAGCGTTCTCTGCTGTGGAAATTCCCAAGAAGGTAAGTGACAAATTTTTCAGGACAAATCTTTGCAGGTTAGAATCTTGATCACTGCTTCAATCCGAAAGGGAACATGCAGTCTACACAAAAGAGGGCGGCCGACAAACATGCACGCCCCTTTTTCTTTATAAGGCGTTGCTTGGAAGTTGAGGCTCGGAGGTGCAGGAGGAAAGACATCGCGTGTCCTTTCCTCGTATCTGCACCTCTGCGGAGCCTCCTCATATGCCCCCACTTCAGGGTTCCAAGCAAACGGCCTAATCTATCACCCCCTCTTCAGAGCGTTTGCGAAGCACTTCTATGCTCCGGCCGCCATGGGGCGTCAGGCGGATGCAGTGACAGCTTGCATTGGTGCGGCCAGAAATCATGCGGGTGAAAACGAAAGCGAGCTTGCGGCTTGCTGTCGAATGCGGACGTGTTGCCGCGGCTCAGCTGATCGGCCCACACGTTGTGTTCGCCTGGAATGTGCGAGGCTAACACTGACCATTTGTGCTTATAGGCCCACGCTGCGACCAATTACACAAAGATCACCCCGGCTTCGGATGCGGTGTTGTCCGTGCGTAGGCCGTGCACTGATTGTCCCTCGGCTGTCCAGGCGATGCGCATCAGCGCCAGCTGGGCCAGGGTTTCGAAGCATGCTATGTAGCGCTGAGCCTCTTTGGTGAGGCACGGCCACTGCTGTTGGACTTCTTGGAAGTCCCACGTTTCTGCAAACCAAGGGATGGAGCGGCTGGATATAAACCAACCACCTATGCCGACGGTGGTGCCCTCGGCACATGCATCGGCGGCTGCTTTGCATGCCAAGACGGGCTTGCTGCGCAGTGGGCATGCCAGATCGGCTTGAAAGCATTGAAGGAGCCACTCAGCGTTAGCTTTACTTGCCGCGAATAAGCGCGTGCGCTCGGCGGCGGGGTCGGCTATGCGCACCCATGCTGGCTTATGGCTGGGCACGATGCGCGGCAGGTCGGTGGAGCTGCGTATTGATGTTTGTTGAAACTCTAAGACCCTGGAGCCAAGCAGCATAAAAATGCCGTGCACAGGCGAAGCTAGCACAGCTTTGGAGTTTAGTGCTGACAGAAATGCAGGCCACAGGCGTGCGTGCACGGATATCATGCATCCTGGTGGCGAGCGCAGATCTGCGTATAATGGGGCCAGCCAGGACCTCAACTCCAGGCTCAGGCTGGTGGCCCAGATGAGCAGCCCGAGGACCTGTTCCAAAAGCTTTCTCCTGATGCGTTTGGAGCAGAGCAGCGCGAGCAGCTGCTCTTTCAGCTTCAGGGTTTTGAGTGGAGTGAGTTCAATTGTTTCCATGCTGAAGTTGATTGACCATCCGCACCAAGTCAGGCAGTCTTGGAATTGCACTTTTTTCCAAGACATGGGCGCACTAATTGCTGCAAAAAATATGACAACGAGTGCCAGTTGTTGAGGTGCATCCGGGCGGTGCAGCGCGGTCAAGAGGTCATCCACAAACAACCAAGCTCTATGCGGGTGTGCTGACAGGATGCCGTGCAGCAGCCTCAGCAAGAAAGCTCCTGTGCGTTGCCACCAGTACGCGGAGAAACGTGCTCCGAAGTGGCACACCCGGTAGTGATACAAGGTGTCTGCGAAGCGAAACAGGAGCAAGCCATGCTCGCTAGGATGTACCTGAATTTGCTTGTGTCCGGCTTTAAAGTCAAAACTTGCGCCTATGGAGGAAGCATGCGTGTCTTCGGGCATGAAGGCGAGGCGCACGTCGGATGCCATTGGCAGGCTGACGCGTTCTGGGATATTGCACTTGGGGTTTACCCCGCACACTGTACTATCTAGGACCAGGCGTGGTTCCTTGCCTTCGGCATGCACCACATTCAGCTTGCCCGCTGCAATTCCTTTGTTCCAGCGCTGTCTAGCCTGTTCTATGGACGTGTCTGTGCGGACGACCCACCCGTTGGAGATCTCTTTGTCCAAGAGCGCAGAGACTGTGTTGGGCTCTGCTTCGGCGGCTTTCCAGTTGCCAATACATTTGGTGAGCTTGTGAGGCAGGTCGGCCTGCTCTTTGGGCGGCCATTGCATGCTACGGGGCAAGTCGGATAGGGCTCCTGTGGGCACACCTTCGGAGAGCAATGGAAGGAGTTTGATGTCAGGCTGTCCGCTGTCGGGAGCGGGCAGATCTACTGCCGCGAAAGCAATCAGCGCTGCCTCGGACTCCTGGGCCGACAAGGGCGGCGCGGGTGTGTCCGAGCTGACGTGTGCGAGAATTTTGGGAATCAAATTTTGTGTTGTGGCCCACCGCAGCCAAGCGTGCGCTACCGTTCCCAGCGGGTGATTTGGCTGCGGGATTGAACGGTCTGCGGTGGAACGCAAGCCGGCTCCGTCACAGATTTTGAGTCTGTGGGGGCGCAGGCTACGTATGCCGGGTTTTTGAAGCTCGCGCACCAGCGGGTCGCGTCGAACTTTGAATGCACAATGCGCGACAAGGCTTGCGGCTAGAGTTGCGGGATATTCTGCGGTCAATGCGCTGATGAATTGACCGGAGGAGCTGCGCACGCCCGCAATGCTAGCGTGCTTTTGTGGGTGATTGCAGCGCGCTGCTACATGCTGGATGCACGGGTTGTTTGAAGCGAAGAAGTAAGTTTGGGCAAAAGACATGCCGTGTTGGCAAGCGTCCACCCATGCCAAGTGTCCGTGGAATGCTTTGAGACACTGAAAATTTTCTGGCTCGAGCCATGCCATGCTTGAGGGCGGTTGCTCAAAGACTGCCACGCCTCCTTGTGTGGCAACTGCTTTGAAGAGCTCTCGGCTCCTCCTGTGAATTTCCCTGCTTTGTGCAACGCGAGATGCTTCTTCGGGGGACAAGCCCGGCGCGCAGTGCATGCAGGTTGGAGCGCGCAAGGCTTTCAGGTCTCCGGGGCAGAGTTTCAGTCGACTGCACTCCTTGCAAGGTGCGCACAAGCAGTTCAAAGCATGCATCGTCAAGTATGTCGTGCTCCGAATGGCCTCTAGGTCAAAGGCCTCGAAACGCGAGAGGCCTTGCCTGTCGGCAGCTGCTGAAACGGGCGCATGGATCCCTGAGAAGACATCTAGGAGGAGTCCTCCTTTGATGTGGGGCAGTATGCGCTCCTCCGCTGCGCGTGCAATGTTTGGAAGGATGCTATGACGCCCCGCGCGCTTGCTGGCAGCCTTTTACGGCGCATACGTGCGCGAACTGACAGTTGTCAATTTTGCAGAGGCCCTGTTGGAATCTGCGGCAGATTTGCTTGCCTTGATGCGTTGTCGCCCAATTATTGCGGGTCTTCCCCTTGCCTTTGCCTTTGCCCTTTTTCCTGGGCGGTTCCGCTTTATGCGGCCTGGGAGCTGGGCGTTTGCCGGATCGTGCTTGGCTAGTCTGTCGCTTGGAAGGAGGAGCGGCCAGGGGCTGTCTGCTTGTTCTTGGGCGAAGCATGAGCAGGGAGTGTGTCTCCATGCGGCCGTGTGTGAGCTCATGGAAAGCATCGTCCATGGACCATTTGCGTTGTAGTAGGTCAACGATGCTCCGAAGTTGTCACTGTGCGGAGTGAGAGGGCTGGGTCTGGCTGAAGCAAGCACATGTTGGCGATTTGCTGGTCGAGTGCTTTGGAGTTAAGCAGATGAACTGATTGGAAAAGGGGGAGTGCGTTGCGAAACACTTGCTGAATACGATGCAATTACCCTCCACGCTGAACAAGGGCTCTCTCTGACGGCATGAGGGAGAAAGCGTGCTGGCAAGCCTTGCGCTTGCAGAGTTGCTCTTGGCCAAAGTAACTGATGCTACGCACTGGGGGGGTAATGCCGAGGCCACAGGCTGTGCAAAACGCGAGAGGCAAATCTGCGTTAGAGCTGTACACTGCACGCACTGCTGCCCCAATTGCGAGCTGCGCTAGGCAGATTGCTGATGACTCTGGCGCAGGCGGTGTTGCCTGCGAGTCGCCCTCCTGTGAGTTTGGAGTGTCAGAGTCGCTAGAGGAGGCGACTTCTTGCACTGCCCAAGCCTCCGGGTCCACCGTAAACGAACATGTTCAGCTCCGAAGGCAATACTTGGATGAGCCGCGAAATTGTTAGAAGATTATACTGGTTATCTGTTTTAATAACACGTTGCTATCTTTTTGTAACCTACATGCAACCTAGTTGCAAATCCTACGAAGTGCTAGCAACTTCTACTAACCAGTGTACAACATAGTAGGGCTTAGCAAAAAAAAAGATATGCGCTAGCAAGTTCTATAGAAGTTAGCAGCAGTTGTACTTGAATGTTAACCGTTTAGCTAAATTTGAAGCCTGGTTTAGCATGTGGTTAGCTAACCACTTAGCAAACTTGCTAAACACTTATAACTCTTTGGATTGCTTGAAATATTGCTCATGCACCACCAGTTTTTTTTATGCTTGCTTGTCTCACATCAGCATGCCATCATGACTGACTGCACATGCAATCAACCTGTAGACCTTGCATGCTTGCTCCAACACAATCAAGATTATCGCTTGCATGCTTTGACATTGCAACGATGGCAAGCCACTTGTGCTCTCAAATCCAATCCACTATGTTGTCAGTGTCACCAGGATGTGCTTTCTTGAGTGCTCCATGTTGCTCGTGTCGCAGCTGCTTTGCCCAAGCGAATTGTTATCATCGAGTGTGCGCAGGATGTTAACAAGAAATGTGAAAGACAAGGTGGATGCCTTGCTGGCTGATGATGAGATTGGGCCTCTTGCAAAGGTGCAAAAGCTCAGGGCTACTCTTCTTGATGCAGGTGTTGCATACACTACAACATGCCCCTGTACCAATTTCATTGTGCACCCTCAAACGGGGCGCCACAGGTGTGCAGCCATACAATATGCATCGCAAAGGCGCTGCAATTTTGAGAGCTGGGGCCGATATGTCATTACTCACAAACTTGTTTGCAATGGAGGTGTCTTCACATGCTGCAAAACGGGCTGAGCAAATGTCATTCAACGAGAAGTTGGTGTCAAGTGCAAATGGGCTCATGAGTCCTGTGAGCGGCACAGAGAGATTCATGACTTTGAGTTCTTCTCACACATGCCAATTCATCAAGAGCCTCATTGCTGGTTGCAAGACAAACCAAAAAAAGATTGGGGATTCCACAGGCCATTTGTCACTTCATATGTGGAGGCATGACAGCCAGCTGCAAACCATGGCCCAACAAGGTTGGGAGCGGGTTGTGCTACCATCTTATTTGGAAGACGCCTACCCTATGCTTGCAGCACTTATCCAAAGCTCTTTGAACCTTGCCAATGAGGTGTTCGAGTGTCAAAGTGAGCTTGAACTTGCTTGCTCTGTTGCGGAGGCTGCCACCTTCAAGATTCAGAACTCTGTTCCTTTCAACTGGGAGGATGTGGCTGTTGCCACTTGCAATGGAGGCCAAATCAAATCATATGCCAAGCACATTGGGAGATTTGTCAAATTGTATTCAGGCTGGGCTTGCATCTTGATTTGCGCACATGAAAATCATTCAGCATGGCACTGCAATTTGCAAATGGGGTTGGTCTTTACACATGCTTGTCCCTTGCGTCCCTGCAGGAGGTGAAGGGGCGCCGCTTATTCACTGGCTGTCAAGCTTCACCGCATTGGGCCAGGAATTCATGGTCTCTGTGACAGAGACCCACATCAGCAGTGTCAACTTGTTCCCAATGGTGAGAATTGGCATGATTGCAACAAACTTGACAGCACCACCTAGCAGGGTCATTGATGGGCATGCAAGGCTGGTAACCAAATCTGACATTGAGAAACTCAGAAGCAAGAAAATGAGTGACAAGATCAACCAGGTTGAGGAAGCCCTTGAAGCTGCATGGCATGAATCCTGCAAGTCCAAAAATGAGAGCTTCAAGGCATTTGGAAGAATGATGATCAGGTCATCACTGTTGTTGCTTCAAAAAGAGAAGTCGGGAAGGGAGAAGGCTGTCTACACTTTGGATGAGATCAAGAGCATGTTCAAGCAGGACTTGCAAAGCCAAGCCGAAGCTGCAGTGGAAGCACCATCAAGCAGCTCAAAACCAGATGATTCTCATGCAGTGGCCCTGAAGGATGCCAAGAACCCGTACTTCCTTGCATCAAAAACCATGGAGCTTGCCACAGGAAAGCACTATATTCACAAGGACTTCCCGGTATGTGTGGCAAGCAGTGACCAAGGCATGGAACTCAAATTCACACACCACTTGTCCGGCCAGGTGTGCGCCCTGAACGTTCGTCCTGAGGAGATTCATGAGAAGTTGAAAATCACAAAGACATCATCCCCTCACATCTTGGACCCTCAGATTGCTGCTACGTTGTTTCCATCATCTACATGCAAGGATGAAGCTACCAAAGCAGCAATGTGGCTCTGGCTCCATGACAATTACAGTGAGCATGACACTGATGAGACCATGGTGCTATTCCAAGACATGCCCAAGATGGCAATGTTTGCATGTGAGAACATCAAGAAAGGTGGCCTGACCTTGCTGCCAGCTACAGACAAAGTTGGGAACATTGTCAAAGAACGCCCTTCGTCCAAAGAGTGTGCTCAGCTGAAAGCAAACAATGGTTTTATTTGGTTTATTTTGCCACCCAAAGGAGTGAAACGCAAGGATGATTCCTACAGTGGTGTACTAGCCCCATATTGGCTTGTCAAAGAAGACCCCACTGGGAAATTTGGTCAAATGGAGAAAAGAATGATCAAGTTCAAGGACCATGAGGTGGAGTGCTTCACCAACACTGATCCAATTTTGAAACATGATATGACTGCAAAGAAGCAAAAGACTTCATGAGTCACCCATGCATGGCCCATGGCTAGATATGTTAAGCAATGCTTGGCTGTAGGGCCTGCTCAATAGTTAGTTCTGTTTCTTGTTTGTGCCATGAGGGTGCTGCAGGCTCTATACAGAGACAGGAAGAAGGCGTGGCTACATTGCAGTGGAAAAACATCAAGTCTTGCTGTCACCAGTTTGCATGAGTGTGTTTTACTATACAATCACCTCATGCAAGTACCAGCTCATTGTGAACCATGACATGAGCAGTGTGAAAGTTGCCTTGCTGCAGCCATATGCATATCATTGTGTTGCTAGACTTTGTGTGCTGGACAAAGCCATGGCTACCCTGAGCACGCTGCATGTGATCAAGCTTGGTTCTCAAAGCTGGGCTGCGCCTGAGAGCTTGATCCATCAAGACAGCAATGACCAACTGTGGCTGCAGATCTCTTGTACTAACTATGGGCTTTGCAAGCTGCTTTGTCAATCAGATGCGCCTGCTCACCCAAACATGAAGAGTTGTCCTGGC
>CAUJNA010002088.1:30000-44418 GCA_963377175.1 Effrenium voratum | reverse complement strand
TGAAGTACATCTTGGCCGTGCTCCAGGCGCCCTGGTCGCCCGCGAAGCTGCCGTACAATGGGTCGTAGACGTTGTCTGCCTCGGACATGTACACCACGAAGTTGGAGCCCGTGCCGAGCCGGTAGCGGCAGGCGAAGAGCAGCTCTCTGCCGGGCGTCAAGTTGTAGGTGCGCACGATGTTCCACGGGTTTGCCGCCAGGGTCAGGGTGTAGCCGTCCACGCTCACTCCCGCGGTGTGCGTGGCCAGGACCACGCTGCAGCCGCTGCTGGGGCGAACCGTCCAGTTTGACAGTGAGACGTCCGTGGGGGCCAGGATCTGCTCTCCTATGGCGGCCACCACCTCGTCGGCCCCTCCGTCGTCCGGAAAGCGCACTGCTATTTGCAGGGCCGAGGCCGCCTCCGTGACTCCGAGCTTGCCCGCAAGGAGGCCGTCTACTTGCGCGATGGTGTAGTAGCTGAGCAGCGCGGCGGCGATGCTCGAGGCCGTCGCCGTGTCCTGGTCTGCGGCTGAGCGGTACGCCACCCGCGCTGCTGCGATCTGGCTGCTGGTGAACGTGTCCTGAGCTGGCCCGGTGCGGTAGGCCAGCAGCGCGCCCGCGATGGCGGCCTGCGTCTGCGTGTCCTGCGCGCTCGCCGTGCGGTAGTCTCCCAACAGCGCGTCTACTCTTGCGCCGCGTGTTAAGTAAGGCCCAACAGCGCGGCCAGGGAATGGCGCTGGTCGCTCCGCGTCCTGCGCTGCCCCCTGTCGTTAGTCCCCCAACAGCGCGACTACCCTTGTGAGAGCGTTGTAGTAGGCAGCTGCGCAGCCGCGAGGGCCACACGCGTCCGCTGCTCGCAAAAAACGGAGTAGCCAGTCTGCCGTGATGCTCAGCGTGTCTTCGCCGTTGGCAAGCGCAGCAGAGAGAGAAGCCACGAAATGCAGGTTGCGAACGACGTTGCTTCCGCGAAGGAGCTCCCAAGTTGTGAAGCCCGCCCAGGCCGGCGCGTTAACAACTCCGCCGCCGGAAAGCTGCAGGTCGGCGAGCTCCGCGAGGATTGCGTCGAGGGCGCTCTGGAGCGCGGTCTCGCTGGCGGAGAGCGCGGCGTTCGTGGCGTACGAGGCCAGCAGCGCCGCGTCGGCCTTGGAGGCCTGGAGCGCCGTGATGCTGGCGTCCCTGCTAGCAAGCTGCGCTGCGACGAAGGCCTCGGTGGCGAGGCCCAGCAGCGCATTTGCTATCTTAGTGTCCACCTCCAGTGGAAGTCCGTCCACCGTGGAGAGCAGGGCGGCCAGCGCGCTGGCGTCCGCCTTGCCGGCGAGGGCGGCGTCCAGGGCTGCCGTGGTGACGGCGCCCAGGAGAGCGGTCGAGATCTTTGAGTCCACCTCGGAGGAAGTGTCCACGGCCGAGCGCAGGGCGTACGCGGTCAGTGCGCTGGCGTCCGCCTTGGAGGCCTGCAGCCCCGAGATGGTGGCGTCTCTGCTCGCGAGCTCGGAGGCCAGCGCCGCGGCGGTGACGGCCCCCAGGAGAGCGTTGGCCACCTTGGTGTCCACCTCCAGCGGCGTGAACCTCGCCGCTATGTCTAGGGAGTGCTGGTCCACCACCGTCTTGAGGCCGTAGTTGGCGGCCACCGTGGCCAGCGTGGCGTTGTTGGCCGAGGCGATGGAGCCCTTCATGGCCGCCGTGGTGCTGTAGTTGGACAGCTTCAGGTCCACGCCGTCCGGGGTGCTCTTGGTGGCAACCACGCCCTCCAGCACGTCGAAGGCCGACTGGTCTGCCTTGTTGGAGAGCCCCGTGGTCAGCGAGCTCTGCAGCGCGGCGATGCTGCTTCCGTGCGCGGCCACCTGCCCGTCCGTGGTGGCCAGGGCCGCCGCCGTGGCAAGAGGCGCAATCGCCGGCGCCAGCGCGCTGCTGTCCAGCTTGGAGGCAAGCTCTGCGGTGACTCTGTCGTCCAGGGACTGGATGGCGGCCGCGTTGTTGCCGGACGCCGCAGTGTTTACCGCCAGGTCCGTTACTTGAGCGTACGGCGTGAGAGCGAGGGCCAGCTGCCCTGCGGTGACGTGCGTGCCGTCAGTCACCTCTCCGTTGTCCAGGACCTCCGGGATGTTGCCGGTGACAGGTCCTTCAAACATGTTTTCTTAGGAGTAGGTCATTAACGCAGGTACTGTCGCAGCGCGCCCTCACAGGCGTCGCCGCTTGGTGGTATGTTTGACATACCACCCCCTCTTCGGCACAAGTTTCCGCACGTGTCACAGTCCGTGGACCTTGGCTCCGCGGCTTCGGTCTTGGAGCGAGGCCGGCTCCGCGGCTTCGGTCTTGGAGCGAGGCCGGCTCCGCGGCTTCGGTCTTGGAGCGAGGCCGGCTCCGCGGCTTCGGTCTTGGAGTGGCGTTCCGGCCGCTCGGAGAAGTTTCCTCGTGATTCGGAAGTGTGTTTGTTTTTGACACACATCACAGGCGTCACCGCTTGGTGTGTCAAACACACCAACCCCTCTTCGGCACAAGTTTCCGCACGTGTCACAGGGCCCGCACCAGGCCCGCACGTTGGCGTGGAATTTGTAACGGGGCATGTGTATGTTTTTTTCACACACTTCGAAGACTTTTCAGCAGTTTCTCAAACAGTGAGAATCTGCAAATTCTCAGGCGAACGCCAGCGCAACACCCGACCTGCGAATTTGAAGGAGCTCACCGTTTGAGCTCCTTCAGCAATTTGACCGATTTCGCCGGTCAAAAGCGAGACCTGCGCACGATGGAGCCAGTGGCCGGCAAAACCGGACACTGCTTCGTAGTTGGTGAGAAGCTGCGTGCCCTCCATGTCGGCGGGCTGGCGCGGTTCTGCCGGGCAGGGTCGCCGAAGGCAGTTGTCCCCCCACTGGAAATTTTTTCTCACAGTTGTCGGCTTAGACGACAACTTCGACATTTTTTTTGCTGGGAAGAATCTCGACCTTGGCGCGGGCTCGGCAGGAGGCTTCTATGCCGGGCAGGCGCGGCCGGGCTCCGATGCCGGGCAGGCGGCGCGGCCGGGGGCTTCTCGAGCAGGGTGCGCAGGTCGGCCACGGGGGTGTCGCGCTGGCCTTGGCCAGGGAATTTGAAGTGTACGATATGGTCGTACACAGCGGCGGAGCAATCGACCTGCGAATTTGAAGGAGCTCACCGTTTGAGCTCCTTCAGCAAAGTTTCAACCAAGTCACTCCTCTGAATGTCAACATAACCACCACCAGGGAAAATTTAGAATTGAAAGCTAATCTACCTTTCCACTTCATATTCCCATGGGCCAGCTGATAGGCAGTCAGGCTGGAGGCTTCTATACCGGCAGGTGGCGCGGGTCCGATGCCAGGCAAAACGCCGGCCGGGCTTCAATGCTCGGGCAAGGTTCGCCTAAAGAAAACGTCTGGTTAGACAGACAGTTTATTTTCAGCAAGAACTTCCTGGGAAGAAATCCCTAAATCAAGTCAAACACCGATCTACAAACAAGTCCCCCAAGAGCCGGCAGTGGAGGCTTTTGACCTCCAACTTAAAATCGAACTCTCAATGACGACACGAACGTCTTGCGCACTCGCGGACTGCCGCTGACCAACCCGTACTTGGGCGAAGCCCAGTTGGGCGAGCTCAGTACTAAGGGCCGTTGGGCGAGCCATAAACTTCGGGCCGAACCCATTGGGCCGAGCCATCAAACGAGTTAGGGCGAGCCAGTACTAAGGGGCCGTTGGGCGAGCCATCAAACAAGGTTGGGCGAGCCAGTTGGGCGAGCCACCCAACTTTCACAGCGGCCTCCACGCCTGCTTCAAAGCTGCGCCTGCTTGGCGCGGTGCCTAGAGTGCCTGCTCGGCACGTCTAGTGCCAGCTCGGCACGTCTAGTGCCAGCTCGGCACGTTTAGCGCCCGCTCGGCACTGCACCCCCTCCACGGTGCCAGCTCGGCACCGGGGTTCCTACTAGTGCCCGCTCGGCACTGTGCCAGCTCGGCACGTGCCCGCTCGGCACTGCCTGTGCCTGCTCGGCACGTGCCCGCTCGGCACATCTAGTTACTAGTGCCCGCTCGGCACTGCTACTTACTGGTGCCCGCTCGGCACCGCCCTGCCTCGGAGTTCTCCAGCTCCAGGATGAACCTACGTACGGCCTGACAGGAAAAAAAACAGGGGGAGGGGCACGGGGTTGAGCCACATGCACATGTCATGCGAAAAGACGTGCAACATGCAACACCGTGCGAAAAAACGTGCAAAAACCATGCAAAATCATGCCATGCAAAATCCATGTCATGCAAAATCATGTCATGCAAAATCATGCAAAAAACAAGCTGTTCCACATGCAAAAACCATGCAAACATGCGGCGCGTACGCTGGCGTCTACGCAGGGCGCGGCAGGGAGGCTACGCAGGGCGCGGCAACCCGCTGAACATCCACTCCCCCCCGGGTCCTTGCTATATGTGCTATATGTGCTATATGGGTCACACAAGGCAAGCCACTGAACATCCACTCTCCCCGGATTCCATGCTATATGTACTATATGTGCTATATGGCCTATATAGCATATATAGTACAGATTTCGCGCGTACAGAGTA
The DNA here is from genome assembly GCA_963377175.1 of Effrenium voratum. Classification (NCBI taxonomy): domain Eukaryota; class Dinophyceae; order Suessiales; family Symbiodiniaceae; genus Effrenium; species Effrenium voratum. Next base: position 39,887 of record CAUJNA010002088.1, on the reverse strand, counting down.
TATAGCACATATAGTACATATAGCAAGGAGCTGGGGGAGAGAGGGGGTTCAGCGGCTTGGCGTGTAAGACCCATATAGCACATATAGCACATATAGCATGGACGCGGGGGAGAGTGGGGGTTCAGCGGCTTGGCGTGTAAGACCCATATAGCACATATAGCACATATAGCAACGAGCCGGGGAGAGTGGGGGTTCAGCGGCTTGGCGCGGCTTCAATGCCGGGCAGGTGGCGCGGCAGGGTGGCGCGGCAGGGTGGCGCACCCGGAGTGCCAAGAACATGTTCATCCGACATGTAATCCGACATGTTGAAATTAAGCGCGTATAGCGGCTTGGCGCGGCAGAAATGTGAACACGAGTGGCAATTGTGTTGGCACTTGTGTTGACGAAATTAAGCGTATAGCAAGAAATCCTGGGGGAATTTCAATGCAGGGTTTCTGCAGGGAATCCCTGCATTCCCTGTATCCCTCTCTTTCGAAGACTTTTCAGCAGTTCTCAGGCGAACCTCTCTCTGTAGAGGGGGTTTTCCAAATGGCTTATATTCTACCTGAGAGGCTTCTAGCACTCGTCCGTCCAGCATTTGACCTCGTCCTGCGAAGGATTCGAAGTCTAAAACGCTGCGTGCAGGCGTGTGGCGGCAAAATAGAGACCCCTAGATATGCGCTGCAATTTGGCTCCAGGTTGCATTTCAAGCGATGTCAAGCTTTGCCAAAGGAAACCCCTTTTCCCTTTTTTTTTTGGGACCCCTTTTTTGGGGACCCCTTTTTTTTTCTCCTTTTTTTTTTTTTGTTTTTTCTTAGCCGCAAAGCTTGACATCGCTTGAAAATGCAACCTGGAGCCAAATTGCAGCGCATATCTAGGGGTCTCTATTTTGCAGCCACACGCCTGCACGCAGCGTTTTAGACTTCGAATCCTTCGCAGGACGAGGTCAAAAGCTGGACGGACGAGTGCTAGAAGCCTCTCAGGTAGAATAATTAAAATCTATAGAAAATAAAGCCATTTGGAAAACCATCCTCTAAAAAAGGTTCTAGCCCTCCAGCTGGAAGCCTCCCACCGTGAAGCTGGCCGAGGCCACGAGCTCTGGCTGTTGGAGCGCACCAGGAAATTTCCTAGCGTGGTGAGTGTGGGTTCCAGCAGCACCTCGCCCAGGGTGGCCAGCGTGACGTCGTCCGCCCCTCCGTCGAGGAACTCGTGCTTCAGCAGCAGCGCCGAGGCCGCCGTGTCCTCCTCCGCCTCCACCGCGTTGCCGGTCCCCAGGGTTGCGTCCAGGATCTGGAGGCCGTAGACGTCCACCGTTCCAGCCGTCTGGTTGGGCAGGCCCGGCGCCTGGAAGTGCGCCCCGAAGTGCAGCTTCGCAACTCCGTTGGGCGGCACGGTGAAGTACATCTTGGCCGTGCTCCAGGCGCCCTGGTCGCCCGCGAAGCTGCCGTACAATGGGTCGTAGACGTTGTCTGCCTCTGACATGTACACCACGAAGTTGGAGGCCGTGCCGAGCCGGTAGCGGCAGGCGAAGAGCAGCTCTCTGCCGGGCGTCAAGTTGTAGGTGCGCACAATGTTCCACGGGTTCGCCGCCAGGGTCAGGGTGTAGCCGTCCACGCTCACTCCCGCGGTGTGCGTGGCCAGGACCACGCTGAAGCCGCTGCTGGGGCGAACCGTCCAGTTTGACAGCGAGACGTCCGTGGGGCCCAGGATCTGCTCTCCTATGGCGGCCACCACCTCGTCGGCCCCTCCGTCGTCCGGAAAGCGCACTGCTATCTGCAGCGCAGAGGCTGCCTCCGCGACTCCGAGCTTGCCGGCGAGGAGGCCGTCTACTTGTGCGATGGTGTAGTGGCTGAGCAGCGCGGCGGCGATGCTCGAGGCCGTCGCCGTGTCCTGGTCTGCGGCTGAACGGTACGCCACCGCGCCGAGGTGATTTGGTTGGTCGTGAACACGTCCTGGTCCGGGCCCGTCCGGTAGGCCAGCAGCGCGCCCGCGATGGCGGCTTGCGTCTGCGTGTCCTGCGCCGCGCCCGTGCGGTAGTCTCCCAACAGCGCGTCCACTTGCGCCGCGGTGTAGTAGGCCAGCAGCGCGGCCGTGATGGCGCTGGTCGTCTCCGCGTCCTGCGCCGTTCCGGTTCGGTAGTCTCCCAACAGAGTGTCCACTGGTGAGGAGGTGTAGTAGGCCAGCAAGGCTGCTGTTATGGCAGCGTCAGTGCCCGCCGTGGAGTAGCAGTCTGCCGTGATGCTCAGCGTGTCGTCGCCGTTGGCCAGCGCAGCAGAGAGAGGAGCCTCCAGATGCAGGTTGCGAACGACGTTGCTTCCGCGAACGAGCTCCCAAGTAGTGAAGCCCGCCCAGGCCGGCGCGTTAACAACTCCGCCGCTGCTGGAAAGCTGCAGGGCGGCGAGCTCCGCGAGGATTGCGTCGAGGGCGCTCTGGAGCGTGGTCTCGCTGGCTGAGAGCGCGGCGTTCGTGGCGTACGAGGCCAGCAGCGTCGCGTCGGCCTTGGCCCCCTGGAGCGCCGTGATGCTGGCGTCCCGGCTAGCAAGCTGCGCTGCGACGAAGGCCTCGGTGGCGAGACCCAGCAGGGCATTTGCTATCTTGGTGTCTACCTCCAGTGGCGTGTCCAGTCCGTCCACCGTGGAGAGCAGGGCGGCCAGCGCGCCGGCGTCCGCCTTGCCGAGGAGGGCGGCGTCCAGGGCTGCCGTGGTGACGGCGTCCAGGAGAGCAGCCGCTATCTTAGAGTCCACCTCGGAGGAGGTGTCGACGGCCGACTGCAGCGCGTACGCGGTCAGCGCGCTGGCGTCCGCCTTGGATGCCTGCAGCCCCGAGATGGTGGCGTCTCGGCTCGCGAGCTCGGAGGCCAGCGCCGCGGCGGTGACGGCCCCCAGGAGAGCGTTGGCCACCTTGGTGTCCACCTCCAGCGGCGTGATCCTCGCCGCTATGTCCAGGGAGTGCTGGTCCACCACCGTCTTGAGGCCGTAGTTGGCGGCCACTGTGGCCAGCGTGGCGTTGTTGGCCGAGGCGATGGAGCCGTTCATGGCCGCCGTGGTGCTGTAGTTGGACAGCTTCAGGTCCACGCCGTCCGGGGTGCTCTTGGTGGCCACCACGCCCTCCAGCACGTCGAAGGCCGACTGGTCTGCCTTGTTGGAGAGGCCCGTGGTCAGCAAGCTCTGCAGCGCGGCGATGCTGCTTCCGTGCGCGGCCACCTGCCCGTCCGTGGTGGCCAGGGCCGCAGCCGTGGCCAGGGGCGCAATCGCCGGCGCCAGCGCGCTGCTGTCCAGCTTTGACGCCAGCTCTGCGGTGACTCTGTCGTCCAGGGACTGGATGGCCGCCGCGTTGTTGCCGGCGGCTGCCGTGTTCACCGCCAGGTCCGTTACTTGAGCGTACGGCGTCAGAGCCAGGGCCAGCTGCCCTGCGGTGACGTGCGTGCCGTCAGTTACCTCTCCGTTGTCCAGGACCTCCGGGATGTTGCCGGTGACAGGTCCTTCAAACATGTTTTCTTAGGAGTAGCCGTTACGAAATGGTATCGCTGGGCTGTTGCACTTTCGCAACGCGCCCTCACAGGTCCTTCGTGGCGTTCCGGCCGTTCGGAGAAGTTTCCTCGTGATTCGGGGTCCTCCCCTGGGGGAGGACTGAGGGAGGACTGGATTTTTTCCTGGGAAGAATTCCGACCTTGGAAGCCTCCACATCGGCGGGCTGGCGTGGGTAGTGCGTTTGACGCACCACCCCTCGGTCTTGGAGCCCGCACCAGGCCCGCACCAGGCCCGCACGTTGGCGTGGAATTTGTAACGGGGCATGTGTGTTTTTTCCGACACACCTTAGAAGACTTTTCAGCAGTTTCTCAAACAGTGAGAATCTGCAAATTCTCAGGCGAACGCCAGCGCAACACCCGACCTGCGAATTTGAAGGAGCTCACCGTTTGAGCTCCTTCAGCAAAGTTCACCAAGACCTCTACCTCTCTCTGTAGAGAGGGCCCGCACCAGGCCCGCACCAGGCCCGCACCAGGGTATTTTCGGAAGTAGCGCGGCTACAATGTGACTCACTTGATCTGACACTCGATTTGACCGATTTCGCCGGTCAAAAGCGAGACCTGCGCACGATGGAGCCAGTGGCCGGCAAAACCGGACACTGCTTCGTAGTTGGTGCGAGACATCAGCTGCGTGCCCTCCATGTCGGCGGGCTGGCGCGGCTCTGCCGGGCAGGTTCGCCGAAGGCAGTTGTCCCCCACAGGACCACTGGAAAAATTTTTTCACGGTTGTCGTCTAAGCGACGTCTAAGCCGACAACCTCGACATTTTTTTTGCTGGGAAGAATCTCGACCTTGGCGTGGGCTCGGCAGGAGGCTTCTATGCCGGGCAGGCGCGGCCGGGCTCCGATGCCGGGCAGGAGTATGTCGTAAGCCTTTCGGCCTGGAACTCGCAACAGAGCATGTCGGATTTTCTCCGACATGCCCGTGTAGGATTCCGCAACATCACTCAAATCATCGGCCGCGTCTTTCTGCGACTTCCCGGCTCGGAGCCGACGACGCCGAAGACCTCCGCGAGGAGCTGTCGGCGCTCTCGGATGGCCTTGTTGGTCCGAGCTGCTCGTGATGCACCGGGGCATTCCTGCTGTCAGCACAGGATTGGGGAGAGCAATCCTGTTGCCACAGCAGGATTGAAGGGACAATCCTGTGCCCACGCCAGGATTGAGTGGGGCAATCCTGCGCCCACGCCAGGATTGAGTGTGGCAATCCTGTGCCCACGACAGGATTGACGGCAGGCCCGCACCAGAGGAAGCCGGACCGAAACCGCGGAGCTGGTTTCTGGCAGTGGAGGATTTTGTCCTCCACTGTATCGAACTCTTCAATGACGACACGAACGTCTTGCGCACTCGGACTTGCCGCTGAACCCGTACTTGGGCGAGCCAGTTGGGCGAGCCAGTTGGGCGAGCCAGTACTAAGGGGTTGGGCGAACCCGTTGGGCGAGCCAGTACTAAGCCGTTGGGCGAGCCATCAAACGAGGTTGGGCGAGCCAGTACTAAGGGGACCGTTGGGCGAGCCAGTACTTGGGCGAACCCGTACTTGGGCGAGCCATCAAACGAGGTTGGGCGAGCCAGTACTAAGGGGCCGTTGGGCGAGCCACTCAACTTTCACAGTGGCCTCCACGCCTGCTTCAAAGCTGCGCCTGCTTGGCGCTCCTACGGTGCCAGCTCGGCACGTGCCCGCTCGGCACATCTAGTGCCTGCTCGGCACGTGCCCGCTCGGCACATCTACTTACTAGTGCCAGCTCGGCACTGCGCCAGCTCGGCACGTGATGCTCGAAAGCACAAGTGGCACTTGTGCTTTCGAAGTGCCTCGGAACTGGAAACCACCCATTTTTTGGTTGCTGCCCGCGTGGAGTTCCACTGCAGACTGCGCCGCGCGAAAGCGCGAACACAGAACATAGCACCTCTCTCTTTAGAGGGGTTTCCCAAATGGATTCTATTCTACCTGAGAGGCTCCTAGCACTTGTCCGTCCAGGAAACGACCTCGTCCTGCGAAGGATTTGAAGTCTAAAACGCTGCGTAGAGGCGTGTGGCTGCAAAATAACGACCCCTAGATATGCGGTTTGGCAAAATGCCCCGCAGCTGCCTTTGTTTCTGCAAGGCGAGCCCCCTCAAAGGAAACCTTGGCTGGCTTTTTGGCTGGCTCCTAGCTGGCTTTTGGCTGGCTTCTGGCTGGGTTTTGGCTGGTCCTGGCTGGCTTCTGGCTGGCTTTCTGGTTGGCTTCTGGCTGGTTTGGCTGGCTTCTAGCTGGCTTTCTGGCTGCTTGTGGCTGGCTTTCTGGCTGACTTTCTGGTTGGCTTCTGGCTGGTTTGGCTGGCTTCTGGCTGGCTTTCTGGCTGGCTTTCTGGTTGGCTTCTGGCTGGCTTCTGGCTGGTTTGGCTGGCTTCCGGCTGGCTTCTGGCTGGCTTCTGGCTGGTTCTGGCTGGCTTTCTCTTTTTTCCCTGTTTTTGTAGCTCGCCTTGCAGAAACGCAGCTGCGGGGCATCTAGGGGTCGTTATTTTGCAGCCACACGCCTCCACGCAGTTTTAGACTTCGAATCCTTCGCAGGACGAGGTCGTTTCCTGGACGGACGAGTGCTAGGAGCCTCTCAGGTAGAATAGAATCCATTTGGGAAACCCCCTCTAAAGAGAGAGTAGGGTAACATCGGTGGTGACAAAGGATTTTTGGCCGAGAAAAGGCCATTTTGGCAGCTTTTTTCCAAAAAAACGCAAAAGAATAGGGTAGTATAGGCTGTCTTTCCTTACTACTCTCGGCGGGCTGTCGGACCGCGGAAAAGCCTGCGGAGAACGAGCTCGGGAACTGGTGCCGCTTTTGCGCACTTTTTCGACCCAAAAGCGAGCGGTGACAAAGCGGTGACAAGCGGTGACGAGCTCAGCGGGCTGGAATTTGCAGGCTTTTCCAGGCAGAAAACGGGACCGGAGCACGGCGAACGTCTGGAGCCCGATTTCGACCGAAAACGAGCGAATTTGGTGGCTCAGGCAGCACATTTGACGCCTGACACGAAAAAACGAACTTTTCGGAGTTCGCCGTTTTCAGCGCTTTTTGCACCAAAAACGGAGCGGTGACGAAGCGGTGACATCGCTGGTGACGAGTTCAGCTGGTTGAAAATTATGCAGTTTTGGCGGGATTTGGGACCAAAAAACCAAAATTAAATGGTCCCTATAGGCCGAAGTTCCTTACTACTGAAATCAAGGTCGGGGACAGCGTCAGATCAAGGTCAAACCAATCGAAAGCAGAGCCTCGTACAGGGTCAACGAGATTGCTTGGAGTGAGAAAGTTTACAGGGTCACAGCCGTGGAAAAAGGCGAGATGGGGACAAGTTTACTTTGGAGGGGTGGCCCGAGAAGACGTTGCGCAGAGATCTCCGGAAAGTGCCACAAGGCGCTGTCCCAGCACCCTTATCTGGTGCTTGCGGCTGCGAAGCTGGGAGAAGGTCGCTCGACGCTCGCCGCCCTCCTCCAGCACCTCCCTGTACTCCTTGTGCCTGACGTCGGCCACCGCCTTCTTGGGCACTCCCTTGATCCGCCGCTTCTCCTTGTGCGAGCCGTCAGACTGGACAGTTAGGATGCACCTTGGATCGCAGTCCTACGTACTCTCGCCGGGAAGGTCTCGTCCCCGAGTTTGCCCAGCTGCCCCATCAGCTGCATGGCCTTGTCGCGCGCCCTTGGAGGCAACATGTCCAGATCGCGAACCGGATTCTTGGACTTGCCTGCCACGTCAAAGAGAGCGCTCACGCAGCTCAGGTTCGCTTCCGCCAGGCGTGGATGGGATCCTGCATCTCGAATATCTGCACCATCACAGAGTCGGTGTCGGTGAAGAGCAGTCTCATCTTCGGGAAGAGCCTCCTCATATGCAGATAGTAGGCCTTCTCCACATGAGCTTGGAGAGCTGCAACGTGCGGGCGCCGATCTGGGTAGGCACTGACATGAAGGCGGTGCTGCGAGTAGTGAGGAAAGGCAGCACGCAGCTCAGCGCCAGTGGTCGCTGCTGTGTGAAGAAGCCCACTTTCCCGAGAAGCTGTTGCGCAGCAGGACGTATGAGCAGGCGGCCCGACGCCCAGCACGGCCTCTCTGAGCGCCCGGCAGAAGGCGACTGAGCCCTACCAGGCGCAGCAAGGAGCGCAGGAAGACCGGGTCTCGTCTCAAGTAGCAGCGCTGCAGGTTTGCGACGGGCTCGAAGGCGTCGACGCCGCGCACCTCCAGGGCCGGACGCCGGGCGGCGAGGTAGTACTCCAGCTTTCCGGAACCGAAGAAGGGAGAGTGAAGCACAGTGATGTCCCCCAGCAGCCGGTCCATGTGTGGGGCCAGCCACGATTTGCTTCCCATGTACTTCAGTGACTATCACGCACAGCGGGACACGGAGCGCACGGGCTCGGACCAGTGCTCCGCCAGAAGTCGTGACTTAAATTGGTCACACAAAAAGTGGCACACCGCAAGGAGACCACTGCGGAACGGAATTTCAATCGCGTAGAACTGCGTGCCTCCAGATTGCAGGGGGTTACCAATCCGAAGCGAGAAAAGCCCAGTGGCTCCCTGACCACGAAGGGCTGTGCCCAATATGTGGGAGAAGTGCGCCTTTCAGACACATCCTGTTTGAGTGCGAAAATATGCATGAGGAATATGAGGTAAAGGGTAAATCCGAACTACCATACGCTCCAGACGACTCAATTTGGAGAGTGCCAATAATCCGTGAGCACGAATCGGTCCCTGCCAAGGAACTCCTCCAATTCACGGATCGGATGAAGACCCAGATGCACGCTTGTCAACCTGGAGCGTTGTAATGTGCCGAGGACGCATTGAGGAATGCGTGGAAAAATTCCAAACTGCTTTTAAATCATCGCTACTGCGCAAAGCAGTGGGGAGCAAACCCTTAAGATATACCCGGGGGCAACCGTGTATACGGACTGCGAGAGTGTCGTAAAAATTTGGGCTAAGGCGCGATTAGAAGCAAGAAATCTGCTGACAAGTCAGTGTAGCAATGCTGACCTAGTCAGACGCCTTTACAAAGTTGCACAATGCCCAAGCCAACGTGTAATTAAAGTAAAGACGCACGTCGATCCCTTCTCATGTGCCAATGACTGGACTGAATTCTTGCAGCTTGAAAATCAGATGGCAGATAAGGCTGCTAAGGCAGCTATGCGTGCAATTCCAGGTGACCGCCCGGAAAATTTTTGCATCCAATAAAGTCGACAAGGTTAAACTAGAGTACACTTCTAGAATAACCCTTAAATTCTTGCAGAAGTGCCAGACAAAAGCCGATAAAGATGCTGGCATCGAACCTTCGACTTATCGACAAACATATCCATTGGAAGTCAGCAGATGTGCACGTGCTTGAATTTAAGGTGCCGACGGAGAACCTCGACAACTACGCGTGGAAAACAGCCTTTGCGCAGTCAGCATGCAAATGGCTAAATATCTTGCAGTGGCCTGTCAGTAAGCATGCAAGCAACCCAGAATTACAATTTTAAAACTATTGATCAATTGGATGATTTGCACTGGAAACGAACCAATTGTCGTCTCCCACAACGGCAAGGGCCCGCACGCTGTTTAGACAAGCCAGCAAAACCCCGCTCTTGCCATACTCATGGCCGAAACGAATTATCGCGTTTGACCTTGCACTGAGACAGCTACAAAAAATTACGACCGGACACATTCTACCTTGGAGCAAAAAGCAGAAACCACGACCAATAACACCTAAGAAGATTCTGAGGAACCAACGTGCCGGTTCCAATGGCACAGATAAACATTTTCTCCAAATGCCGGAGTCTATTGTGGACTTGCCACTTGTGTGAAGGTGCTTGTATGTAGCTTTTCGCACCATATGTTGACTTCAACTTTATGACGTAGGGTCTGGCGCAAACCCGGTTGTTCCTTTCAAAAAAGGATCCGGAGCCATCTGTTTATTACAAGTAGATCCTTATCCGTATCATTTACATGCTCCTTGGAATCACTTTCCAAGGTTATCCTGGCAATGGGCTTATTAAGTGCTGTTTGCGGCGATCTTGTGGGTGCGTGTTATAGCTTGGATGCACTATATCTTTAAGAGCTTAATTTCGAAGATTAGCAACAATAGGATGTTCCAACTATAAAATTGGGTTTAACTGGGTATTTGCCAAACCCCGGACAAGCCTGCAGAATGTGCAAAAAATCCCGTGATACGGCAAACTAGAGGGTGCTTGTACATTGCTTGGCTGCACCATGTCTTCAATGGCTTAAGCTTAAAATTTTGTCGATGACCGGCAGTGGAACGGAAATCTTAAGGGTGTCCGTACGGTTGCGCCAAATCTTTGAGGGCTTAATCAAAGACCAGCAAAAGAGTGATTTTTCCAATTCTGATTTTTTTTGTCAGACCGGGAGTGTACCAAAACCCGGACATTAAGCTTGCTAA
>CAUJNA010002088.1:10000-25000 GCA_963377175.1 Effrenium voratum | reverse complement strand
CACGTTGGAGCGGACCTTTGAGGGGTGTCCCACTTAAGAGGGACACCGAATAAGTCTAAAACAAAGGCTCCGAAAGGAGTGTCCACGACAATGGGTTGGCTTGGGGGCTCCATATTAGCTTGGAGATTATTAAGCCGGAACCCTACTACACGAGCCAATTGGGGTTTGGGGCCTTCAGCCCGTAACAGTCGACGAAGGGAATCTTTCATGTTTGGGATGGACTCCAAGTTCATCTAAACAACACAGGGCCCCGTGTGTCTTTTTGAACAATTAGATGGCGCTGGCCAGTGATGAGAATAAAACTGCCACGGAATTCATCCATGTTCAATCAACCCCTAAAAGACCGAAAACTTGGAATGCTTTTGAACAGCTGGCCAAAGGGGGATCTGTCTCCTAGCTTTTTGATAGTCCTCCAAAGCAAACAATGACCTCTTGATGAGAACATGCAGTTGTTTCTTCAAGGCTTATCAGTAGGCGAAAAACAAACGTCCCGTCGACCGCCCATCCTTGCACACAACCGGAGGGACACTCGGCACCATGTGGGGTCCGTCTCCCATGAGCCCCCAGTTCTCGAAGGATGCTGAGAAGAACGAGGCGAAGCTTGCTCACTTTTTGTCCATGGCTGAGACTTCCCCACAGGCTGCCCCGTGCGTTGCTCGAGCCGAGACGGAGCAGAAGGTTCCTTGGCTGAGTCGCGAAGAGTCTCCGAAAGCACGGGCGAGTGTTCGTCGCCAAGTTAGCAAGTGGCTAGATTTACTAGGTTATAACTTGCTTGCAAGACCGTTAAAATTCCACTTTGGAGAGTTCACTTATGCGTTTCCCTGGCAACAAAATTACCCCCCAGCCCCGCATCCATAATCCCTGGCCGATATTCCAATTTTCGACAGGGTCCCGATCACTGGCTGATTGATCCAGGGTCACGTTAGGGGGCGAATTGTTGCCTGTCTGCATTGTGATGAGAGATTCCTCGGATGGCCCAAGGAGCTAAGGGTAACACCCCTTCTTTCCATTCATCGCTGTTTTTGCAAGTGGGACCAAAGACGGGTGCTAGAAAAACAGAAACCAGACGGGTATGTTTGGCCCAGCAACAGGTTGGCAGGTTGGGGTCTTCAGGACATCTTAGATCTCTTGGCGAAGATGGCGCTCTATGCCCCGGAGGTGTGGTATAGCATCGTGACCGGCCTGGACAGACCTGACGATGCCAAGAACATGGCCTGAGATCGGGAGGGTAGTCAAAAGTGGGGGCTCCTTTGGTCTCCCTTCTAAAACGTGGCACCTGGTGGCTGTAAGGGATACCACTTGCTCATTTGCTGATGCCTCAAAAATCTATGCGTTTCACGGTTTGGGAGAGCACTTTGCATTTAAAACCTTTTGAACATTAGCCAAAAGTCCCACCTTGCATGTGCCAACAAGTATGGAGTTTCACCAGAGGTTTTGGAATCATCTTCAAAAGGTGTCCCTCGTCCAAATCCTGGACTTGGCTCTTGGGAAAACCGCAGGCGGTTCCAAGAATCAAAGACTCGGTTGCAACTAGGCGAGCGTAGATGGCACAATTTCCCAATTTGGGTTTAGTCATTGGTACTTGCCTAAATTAGGGACACTGTGCCATCTATAAATCATGCTGGTGTTCTTCTCTTGGTTGCCACTCCAGTCAAAATGAGTTGTTGCAGAAGTGAAGGCAGTCCAAGTTAGTACTTCCTTCGGTTTACCTAAGGTTCTCTAGTTCATGCTTTCTCAGTCTTTTTTTAGGGGATCCGCCGTGCGAATCCGCATCCAAACAGTACCCTGCATCTTTTTGATTGGAAAGGGGGCAGTTAGCAGCCGGTTCAAATCGCATTTCTGATAACCTTTTGGTGTCCCTTTACAGGTGACCTTTCCAGAGGTTCGCAAACACTAGCCACACAGTGGTTTTGGCCGGCTTTCCTGACGAATTGCCTATTTTCGCTGGCTTTTTTGCTTAGGCTACCCACTTGCCAGGTGGCCAAACGAAAGGGATCCCTTTCATGCCGTCTTCTGGAAAACGGCCCTACTTTCTTCATCGGATCCCGGGTTCCAGTTCGTACCATGTGGATAATTGTGGTTGCCTCTTTTCCGTGAAGGGAAACCACAACTATGTAGACCCGTTTGAGGATGGTAAAGGGAACAAAAGGATACCGACCCATGTTAGGTGCTCCCTTATTTCGAGAAGCACCCATATCTGTGAATCAAATAAACAGATAATTTCCCCTGGAATGATTTAAGGATAAGCAGAAAACCTCAGAATCCCTAAGTTGTTACGGATCGGGGATTCCTCCATTTCAATCCACCCAGACTGGGTGGGTCTAAGAACGACAAAGCGGCTTTAGTTTTGTAGCTGCCTGGTTCTTTCGGGTGGGTTTCGGGCTCAAGAGCTGCCCTTGATCACCCGCAAAGGAAAGCCAGTTGGATGGCTGGTTCTCCTTGAAACCAACCTCACAAGGGGAACAAAACACACTGAATCACATAATATCTCCAATTTTCCACCTCAAATCCTACCAATATACCCACAACAACACCCACAACTCAACCACTTCACGTGTCTAGGAACGACTACTCCAACATTGGCGTGGCCTTCGATGCCAGCTCGCGCGTGCGGCGTGCGGGCTTGGAGACCTATCACCAAAAGCTGTCCCAGGCGGAGGCGGGGGGCAGGGGAAAAAGGGCTAGGGAGCCGAGGGCTAAACAAAAAGGCAACGCATATTTTGGAGGTCTTTAGGTTGGGCCCCAAGTCTCATCCTTTTGCCACGGTTTGCGATGGGTTTTCGTGTTGGACCTAGGATGTACACCCTCGAACAATGACTTGAACGACGAATTTCGGGTTCGAAGTTTGTCTTTGCATCCTATTTCGTCTTCTCCCATTTTCCGGCTTTTCGAATTTTGGTTGTGCCTTGGCCCAAATTTTCGACTTTTTTTTCCCCAACAGCTGAAAGCTTTGGGGTCTCAGCCCAGATAGGCTCCGGGGTGGTTCGGGGCGACCCTGAGCTAAGGTTCCACCAGGGTTCCACCAGGGGTTCCACCAGGGTTCCACCAGGGTTCCACCAGGGTTCCACCAGGGTTCCACCAGGGTTCCACCAGGGTTGTGCAAGGGCGGGGTGGTCTGGGGTGGTTTGAGGTAAGGTTCCACGAGGGTTCCACCAATTTCTTCGAGGGCTGCGGGTTTGAGGAAGGTTTCACGAGGGTTCCGCCAGGCTTCCACCAGGGTTCCAGGCTGCGGGGTGGCCTGGGTGGTTTGAGGTAAGGTTCCACGAGGGTTCACCAGGGCTGCAGGGTGGTCCGGGGTGGTTTGAGGTAAGGTTCCACGAGGGTTCCACCAGGGTTCCACCAGGGTTCCAGGCTGCGGGGTGGTCTGGGTGGTGTTCCTGCTGCAGGGTGGTCCCACGAGGGTTCCACCAGGTTTCCACCAGGGTTCCACGAGCCCGTCGTGCTCCGGACGAGGGTTCCACCAGGGTTCCACCAATTTCTTCGAGGGTGCGGCGTGGTCCGGGGAAGGTTCCACGAGGGTTCCACCAGGGTTTCACCAGGGTTCCACCAGCGGTCCGGGCTGGTTTGAGGTAATGTTCCATGAGAATTCCACCAGAATTCCACCAGGTTTTGCAAGGTAAGGTTCCATGCCAGCACAGTTCTAGCAGGGTCCCACGAGGTTCTGCGAGGGCTGCGGGGTGGTCCGGGGTGGTTTGAGGTAAGGTTGCGAGGGCTGTGGGCCCTGACGTTTCACAGGGTTCTCCACACGGGTTCCACAAGGCTCCACAATGCTCCACCAAGGGTGTGTCGTGCGCCCGTCGTCTGAAAAGCCATCGGATCAAGATCGCTTTGCTCATGGGCGGAACACTAAGCAACACCGAAATCAATGGTTTTTAGCACACTTTCACTGTTTTATGACTTGCTCACTTGCTCCGGCAAATGTTGGCTTTGTGGCAAATCAGATCACGTCGCTGCGGAACTCACGGTGCAGCAGAGTAAATGCTTGGCGTTGCTGCTTGGTGGGCTTTGGGTTCCAAGAATTCCACGAGGCTGCGAGGGCTATGAGGTCAGACACCAAATTCTGCAAAAGCTATGGGGCAGCCCTGAGGAAAGGTTCCAGCAAAGTTTCACGCTGAGCTCCACGAAAGTTGCGTGAGAACGGTTTGCGAGGTTCACCGGGCCTAGGTCGGGGCCCGATTGCACTGTTGGGGCCTTTGGGCCCGATGCGCCATCGCGCGCCGATCGGGGCCCGACTCAGTCGGGCCCCGTCAATTGTACCAAGCTGGCATCGCCTAGTTTTGCTATAGATACAGTTGCAATCCGCATGCTAAGGAAAACCGGCGTTGAGCTATAATATGGGTGGCTGGGGTTGCACCACGGGACGATCGGGGCCCGATTGCACCGTCGGGCCCCGATTGCACCGTCGGGCCCCGTCAATTGTACCAAGCTGGCATCGCCTAGTTTTGCTATAGATACAGTTACAATCCGCGTGCTAAGGAAAACCGGCGTTGAGCTATAATATGGGTGGCTGGGGTTGCACCACGGGACGATCGGGGCCCGATTGCACTGTCGGGCCCCGATCGGGCCCGATTGCACCGTCGGGCCCCGATCGGGCCCCGATTGCGCCGTCGGGCCCCGATCAGGGCGAGATTGCGCTGTCACTCGTAGCTTTGCTTTACAAGGCGGCATCCTCAGCAACACCGGCGGTAAGGATGGTCCCGGGGCGTTCCGCGAGGATTCTCGTTGTTATTTGTTCTCTTTTTCCCCAACAGCTGAAGGGTTCCACCAGGGTTCCACCAGGGTTGCACCAGGGTTCCACATGCTGTCGGGGATATCACCTGAGCTTATTTTTGGCTTCACGGACCGGATGTACGAATTTCGATTTCGACTGCTGCCTTTGCAGCCTATGTTAAGCCCGCAATTTCGGCTTTGCTTCTATTCGGCTTCGATCATTTTCAATTCCATGTTTTTTTGGCTCCCTGTTAATTCCTTTCTGATCTCTTTCTGACCTCCTTTTGGTTGCCTTGTGTGTTCCGATCTCCTTTCCGGTTTCTTTGGTTTCCTTCTGCTTGTCTTCTTGTTTCCTTTTGGCTGCTTTTTTCCTTTTGGCATTTTGCTTGGTTTTGGTTTCCTTTGGAGTATTTGTTGCTTGATGTTGGCTTCTGACGAATCCGAAGAATGGGATCGAAGACGAAGCTCGAAGACGAAGTTCGCAAAGCTGCCAAAGTTGAAAGAAAGCGCGCCTTCCGCTCGTACGGATTCGCAGCGTCTTGCACCGCGCACAGAGTCTCGCGGATTGGCACCGCTTCGCATACCGCTTCGCGGCCCCCTTACACAACAAATCTCACACCATTTGCGATCTATTCCCCAGTCGGGTGATTGCTCCTCCTGGCTCCCGGCCCTGCTTCTGCGCGGAAGAAGGTGCCTGCGCATGGACCTGTCTCATCTGAACGGTCCTGAGAGGAATTGCACGGCTCTGGATTGCATTCCTGAGTGCAACTGTAGTTTTTAGCGCAAACACGAGCGCGAACACGGAAAAATAGTCAAGAACAAGGCAAGGTTGAAGCGCCAGTGCCCGAAGTGTAGCAGGACAAGCGGTCTCGAGAAGAGAACAAGTCCAGAGTTGTTTGCCACCCTTGACATGTGACACTTGTAACTTTGAGAGGGCCATGTCCCACCATTTTGATTCTCGTTTAGCAATGTTCTCCATCCAGCGCATCAGTTCGCCCTACTTCGCAGTGAGGGAAATGCTTCATCATCATTAGAGCAATGTTTGCATCAGGGAGGTCAACGAACACCTTCTGCGAACTAGTTGTGATTGCTCGCACCAGTTCAATGTGCCCCCCATAGTGTTGAAGGGAGCTGTCCACGAGGGACTTTTCCCAATTATACAGTTGGTTTGTCATTCTACCAGAGAGCAACCAAAACGCATGTCTGACACTGATTGAAGCGAGCAATCGGAGGCGACATAATTTTCGGATACGGGCAAGATCCAAACGGCTCATGTTGCAACCTGGGTGGCAGGGCCTTCGTGTTGTCTCTTGAAAAGTCAGATGCGCTGTAGGCAGCGAAAAGGGTGAGCAGCAACACTTGATGAGCTGTAGAAAGAACTCATGGATGCCTTGAAAGGAGAGAGCCACGCAGGCTATCAGGAACGGGATTCAATGGAAGCGGGCTGGCAGGATCAGTGAGAGGGTGGGGGGCTCTGGCTTTTGCGCGTCTTCTTCCCACTGTGCCTCAAGGTTGCGAGTTGTGGTTCACAAATGAGATCCTGGCGTCATGCATGTCGCTACCACGGCGAGTTTAGCGTTGCAACTAATTTAGGCGTCGGATGGCGTCGGGCCAGATTCAGGCGCCAGCCCGAACTGGAACTTGGACGTCAGAAGCCTCGGAGGCGGCGGGAACGTAAGCGCCGCACCATTTTGAGCATCAGGGTCGGGCCCGCCGGTACGAGATTGAAACGTAGGGGCGCTGGCAGATTGAAACGTGGGCAGATTCTGGGCCGCAAGCTCGATGGAATAAAAGCTTCAAACCTTGGGCATCAAAGACCAAATCGCAATTCATATCCCAGTTTGCCATATCCTGCAAAAGCTTTCGATGTTCAAAGTTCGCACCACTTCACAGCCGGAGCGATCTGCCAGCCAAAGTCTCCAGAGGGCTCACTTGCGGTGCTCAAGTTTGCGCCGTGCCATGGCCAGAGCGATCCGACTCACGCAAAGCCCGCAAAAGGTTCACTTTCGATGTTCAAATTTGGCACCGCGCCACAGTGAAAAGGAAACTAAACGAAGCAGAAACCAAAAGCAAGCAAAAAGACGCCAAAAGGGAAATTGACGGAAGCCCAATGGGGAGCCAAAAGGCCAACAGGACGCCAAGCGAATGGAGTCACAAGGAAGCAAAACGTTTTGTCGGCATTATCCCTGCAACATGGAGTTCCGTTGCAGGCAGCGTATGATGGATCCTATGTCTACTTGCCTTTGCCTGAGCCGGAGCACGCCGTGGTGAGGGCCAAAGCCACAGCCGAGGCCCCTGCTGAGGCGGGTCTGGAGATCTCTCCCCTTATGCTGTGTTTGTGCCCTTCTTGGAATTTCGGAACTCAGAGAAGTCCAATCAAGACTGAAAAACAACTGTGACATATATTATGTCCCTTTGGACATGTCTCCACCGATTGAAGAGCAACCGGAAGAATGGTCCTAAAGCATGAAGAAACCCCGGGCGGATATTGAGAACTGGCTGTCAAGCTCCGCCGCTTCTGAAACTTTGGGAGAAGAGAACAGTACATTTTAGCGTGTTTTTCAGCACTTTGCCCATATTCCTGGCCAGTTCAGGGTGGGATTCCCTGAAATCAAACTTCTCTTTTTTCTGGCCAGTTCAAAGGAACCGCCTGGGACATTCCAATTCTGGCCCTCTTTTCTCGGTCCTTTCAAATAGTTGGGACACGTTCTTCCCACTCCTGTTATTGCACAAATTGCCTTCCAGCACCCATGTCATCCCAAATCAGCCTTTGGGTGCAGCATGGAAGGCGGGCGCTGTGCGCTTGGTGGCCATCAGTGACACCCACCTGCTGCACCAGGCATTCGGGTGGGAGGCTTTTTTTCCTTCCCGCTGGTTGCAATACCTCGAAGGTTCCAGAGTTGTGCCTTAAGGTCAATATACTTGCAATATTTAGGGTATCCTTCTTTTGGAGGAGTTAGGCTTGCAAACAGGCCAATGAATGATAAATGTGGGAACCCTTGAATACCCCCCGTTTAGGCAAAGAATCGGTCATAGGAACGGTTGTGCTTGCATGTTCTGTAATCCTTCCGAGGGACGCTAAGGCGTCCAAGGTTCATGCCTTGCTAAGGCCAGAGCATAGTGGTTTCTGAAAAGTAGGATGAACGAAGAGACGGGGAGCTGGTGGCTCGTTTAGTTTCCGAACTTTGCCAACTTGCTTCATTTTCGCATCGGGATTAACATGTCTGCAAAAGGACATGGGGGAAATTTGCCGGTCCGCACCAAAGCCTGGGTTTTGTGGGGACTTTCAGTGCCTCCCCAAAGCAACGGTAGACTGCCTGTTTACCCTTTATTTCTGCTTTGCCTGGCTTGAACACCCATTCTGGGGTGCTATTTGAACAACGTTTTGAACAGCCAAAATTGATACGCCAATGGACCCTCAGTCTTTTCTGTTCCACTTCAATCCCTGGAGCCGAAGCCTAGGGCGTGCATCTTCCTGCCGGAGACGTTTTGGTGCACTGTGGGGACTTGAGCTACGAGGAATCCCGGTCCAAAGAAGGGCGGAGCCTTCTGGACAAGTGCCGCTCGAGGAGAAGTCGCAGGTTTGGCCGTCTTGTGGTTTGTGTTTGTGAGTATTTCTGTATGTTCCTCATGCTTTTGTTTGTTTGTATCATGCTGGTGAGTCTATCTTCCTGTTTGCGTGTCATCTCCTTTTTACGTATTTTTTCTTGGTTTGTCTGGTTCTGATTGGTTGGTCGTGCATTGGAATGCCGGAATCCGGAATCCTTCCATTTCAACTAACTTGTATAGCTTCCTCAAAAGCCAAGCGTGCCCATTTGTTCCTCTCCACTTTTGCTTGGAATTGTTGGGGATCCCCCGAAGAAGGTGTCTGATCCGGAAGGGATAGAAATTCCTCCAAAAGGAGTGCTTGTTGGTTGCGTTGCCTCTACTAGCCTTAAAGAGGAGGTGCGTGGAAACTCCGAAGCAAAGCTGGCGCTTTGGCTGGACAACCTTGAGAAAACTTGCTTCCAACCCCTAGCAAACGGAGAACAGGCTTTTTGGGCAAAGGGCTTGCTTTTCCCACCCCCCATTTTTGAGTACGACCAGCTTTTTTGGGCTTACCTTCTTGTCCAAGGTACCCTGAATCACCCTGCAAGATGGCGAAATGTCCCTATATGGCCCTTTATGTCCCTATGGGGGAGCGCAACACCTGGATAGATGAAGGTCAACGGGGGACAATCCCAAATCCCAACCAGAATTCTGGTTTCGGCGGGGCTTTCCGCCCTCGTGCTTCTTGAGTCTTGGATGAAATTTTGAGGGCCACCAGTCCCAGGCCCTTCCCTTCGTTAAGAAAGGTCTTTCAAGTAGCTGGGTGAATGGCCGAATGGAACGCCAACCGTGGAAGGGCAAACTAACACGGGGGGGGGGGAGTATTTCAGGCCCCCAAGATGTGCGGTTTGGATTTATGGTGGGGAAAAGCGAAGCCCCGCGCGCTCCAAACCTGGAGGCGGCACCTCAGCAGGAGGCAAGGCAGACGGGGTGATTTCGGCGCCCAGGCAGAAGACAGGGCTTCGATGACCCGGAGAGCTTCGCGAACAAGGACTTCGAGGGATTCCTGGAGCCCCAGCTGGTTTCGCGCTGAGCGTTCAAGTCGTTGCCCGGGAAAGAAGTTTGAGCTGTTTTGAAGTTCTGTGGAAACTCTTGGTGGATACATGGCTTGGATGGATGGGTTGAGCTGGTTTGACGGAGCTCGGGGGGGTTTGGCTGGGTAGTTTAGGGTTTTGAACACATGTTGGTGTGGACACTACGTGGGACCTAGCTCGAATCCAACGCACTAATTGGGATAATACTGACGGTTGTGGTCATTTGAGGGCACTCCTTTGTTTGGGTGAGCCAAAGTGAAAGCCGCACATTTCTGGTGCTTCCCGTATTTTGAGACATATCCAAGGAAAACCTTGCTTTGTCTTCACCGTCGAGAGAACCTCTGCCGGTGCAAAGGACACAACTTTGTTTTGAGGTTTGTTCCTGTTGGGTTTCCCACCTTTTGGGGATGTCCAATCATTTTTTGGGGTCAACTAGGGTTGATTCTTTTCAAGTGACTTCCCAGACCTTTTGGAGGTTGGACTGTGCAAACTTCTAAAGGCCTTAAGCTCCTCATTATTTCAACAGGTGGTTCTCCCATACCCTTGAGAAATCCAATCAATGTTCTGCAATCCATTCCTTTTTTGCTTGGACGACATCTCGGAATTGGGGGTACCATCCTTAGTTTGGGCGACTGAGGCGTGGCTTGAGAAGTCTTGCCCCGACATGTTCTCGGGCCTCCAGTGGCTCAGCCGTCAGACCTACGAGCACCTGGTGCTGGCGACTTGAAGCCAACACGCAAACACAGATGCATTGGCATACATACACATACACATACAGACATACACACCATGGGGGGCTGTGGGTGGGGTTGTGGGGCGGGTTGTGGGCACTTTCTGAACGGAACAGTTTTTCTTAGGTGGCCGGGAACCACGACTTCATACTGGAGCAGCTGGGGACGACAAACGCTGAGAAGCTGTGCAGCCACTTCGGGATCAAGTACCTGTACGCTGCCCTGAAGCCCATAGAGCCTCGGAAAAAGAAAAACAGAGGGTGGAGAACAAAACAACGATGATAGGCAGGCAGGGGAGGGGGGGAGCTGGTGTTTTGATTCATCTGTCGTTTTGTGGTCTCCCTATTGTCGTGAATGCTTCGAAGGTGGTATTGTTTGTGAGAAGCCAACAAACCGTTGGGGAGAAGCACAAAAGGCTGGGCAGGCTTTCTTTTATGGTTCCCTAATTTTAGTGACACATATTTTTGGGTTTCCCAAAAATAGCACAATTGCCTACATTTTGTATTTTGATTGCCCACACTTGTTACACCATGCGGGGGCAATCCTTTTTTTATATCCAATATTTTGGCGGGGGGGGGGAATCCAATGCTTTATTGTGTTGGTCTGGTTTTTCAGCTTGTGTTGGTTGTGCTGTTGATTTTGGGAGTCGCTAATTTGAGGAAGTTGTTTTTTTGGAGTTCGACAACTCAGCCAAAGAATGACTCAACACCCAGCGCGAAAAGGAGCCCATGGGGTACATGGGCGATGGCCTGACTGGTGCTTCGTGTCAGGCGCTGGACTTCACCTCCGGGCGCCGGCTGCGGATCTGGGGCTCCGCGGTCTCCTCCCACGCGAAGCTGGGCCGCGACCGGGCCATCGCCTCGGGGAATTTGGCCTTCCAGCTGGACATGGAGACGGGCGAAGGCCGGACTTGTTGGATGCGGAACGGTTCTTGGCCGGAAGGCGATGGCGGCGATGGGTGCCCGTTCTGGTTCGGAAAGGGGAGATCTCTGTTGGATTTTGGTGGGAAAAAGGAAGAAGGAATTGGGAAAGGAGAGAGGGGAAAGTAAGGGAGAATTGGGAAAGTTAGGCGGGTTTTTCGGAGAGAAGGGACAGTGTTTTCTCTCGTTTCTCGGGCTGATTCAGCCCCTTTTCAGAAACAGCCTGCTTTCCTTGGGTTTGTTTTTTGTTCAACCGGCGAAGGCGCCATTGTGACATTTGGATGGACAGAGATAACATTCGGAACATTTCCTTGGGCTTGAACCGGAGGCCGGAAATTGGAAAGGGGATGGATGGCCTGAACAGGGGACCCCGCTAAATGATCGATTTCTTTGGGCTTCCTTTAAGCACGCATCTCAAACGGGGTCCCCTGAGTTTTGCAGCTTTGGGGCCAAGAAAAGGCGCTCCGGAGGTTTGGAGCAGCTGGTTTTGGTTTCGGAAGGTTCGTTCGGGCTGTTGGGGATACCTGGGCTTAAAGGCTTTTGGCCGATCAGAGCTCGGGGTTGGACGTGAAAACTGGAGAAGGTGGGGATCGGACCCCTCAAAGAGACACCCATTACATTTTCTGGACACCAGTTTAGGCGGCAGCACAAAACCCTCAAAACGGGCGTGGACATTTGTTTTGTCTTGGGTGTCTTGTTCCAAAGGCAGGCTTTTTGGATCTGGCAGGTTCCTGAAGCCTGCAACAGGCCTCCCAAACCACAAACCAAACTGCGGGCATGTGGTACATTTGTACTTGGGGCTCCTGCTTGGGAATACCGTATACCTTTTTCAAGCGCTCCAATTACCCGTGGAGAACAACCAGTTTGCAACTCTCCATCCGCTTACCGCCAAGAGCATAGGGCACTCTCACCCGAATCGCCAAATTCTGGGTGCGTCAGAGCCAAGGTGAGTTCCGGGAACAGACCGCTCACCTGCAGCCTCTGGAAACGGATGTTTTGATCACGCACGGGCCCCCGAACGGGTGCCTCTACGGCCACTTGCCTTCGTTGTATTTTCTGTTCGCAGGGCTGCCGCTTCCCAAGTTTTTCCACAGGTTCGGACAACATTAGAATTTGTTTTTCTAGGGGACCGCTCGACCTTGTAGGCATTCCTTTAAAACGCTAGGAGTAAGGCACTGCCAAGGAAAACACCCACCCATTTCCTCCAAAATACCAACAGTTGGTCCTGCTTTCACAAAACGAAAGGAAACCATTTTTGAATGTGCAACCCCGGGAAACAATCGTTCATTGGTTTGGTCTTTGGTCCTGCATTTTCCTTTATTTCCCCTAGTTTCCCTGTATTTCCCTTCATTTCCCTTCATTTCCTTCATCTCCCTTCCTTTCCCCAACCTCCGGAAGGGGTCCATAATTCTGAGAGAGACACACGTGAAGTAAGGCAAGAAGGACAGGACCTTCCCCAGCTGCATCAACGAGCTGCTGCGCCGTGTCCGCCCCGCTCTCTTCCTGTGCGGGCATGCGCACAACCCCGACGGCATGAAGCTGCCGGACAAGGCGGTGAACTGAAGGGTTATTCACCGGTTTGGAGTTGGCTGTTCTCCTATCGTGACTTTGAAGCCGGAGCGGCCAAAGTTTTAGGGTCATCCGAGTCCTTTTGTTGCCACGGTTTTAACCCATGAATCACAGCAGCCAGCCATGCTAAACCCTTCTTGATATGGCCAAACTAGCGACGCACGGCAACGAAAAGGCCTGAATGTTTGGGCGCGGGCGTTAGGGGGGGGGGGGGGTTCTGTTTTGTAGGAGTTGTTGAGACGTTTCACATGGGGTTTCGTTCCTAAGGTGTGCAAGCTGGAGGGCGTACTGGGGGTGCACTGCGCGGTGACCGGAGTGTGGAACCAGCTCACTGGTTATCCCTTCGTGGTGGATTTGCCTGCGAGGGCCTGTCCGTAGGTCAAGCTGAATCACCTGGACACCGAGCACTTGTAAAGTACTTGTACGATATAATAGATCGGCGCGAACTCATTGGATTCCAAAGTGTCCCAAAGAGTGGACGTTTTTCTACGTGTGGCTCTCCGCGCGTCATTCCTCTCACATCGTCCGAGAAACGATCATGAACCGCTACCCGTTTGCTGGACATGTGGAAGCATGGCTTTGTCATGTCTGTCCGCGCAGCAAAAACTGGGGCTTCAATGCGCGGGCGCGCGCGGGAACCGGAATTCAAGATTGTGGTTTCTGCAACTTGTTTCAACAACCAGAGCCCTGTCCCAGGGATACAAAAAGGAGGTCTTTTAATCAATAGCGGCTATTGGTGGTTTAGACCATGGTTTAGCAATTTGAAGCGCACCCTGGGGGGTTCTGGGGCGAAATGGGATACCTATTGGGCACTGTCTTGGCTTTGCGGTTTGGTTTGAAGGGAAACTCAAGGGGAAACCAGGAATCACTTTGGGGGGGTTCGCAGAAGGCAGTAGCCTGTGGACTTGCGAGGACTCTTCAAGTTTCGAAAAACAACCAGCGGACTCAACGCTGTGCTGTGTTTAGGTTGAGGAGGTGGGTTTGAGTGATTCCTGGAAGCAGTGCAACATCATTGAAGTTGAAAGGTGTGGAAACCCTGTGCTCAGGCCTAGCGCCATTTGCAGAAAGGCCTCAGCCTTAAGTGCGTAGAGTTCAGTTTGCTCTATTTTTCCAAATGGACATGGGTGCTATGAATCCAGCTGAATGAATGAAGGCTAGGGGTACAGTCCCCACCCTTTTCATACAGGCGCAGCTCTTCGCTCTTGTGATTCTTCACATGGGCTTGCTTCCTCAAACAGCGTGTCTACACGAAGTACGGGTTTATTTCGGTAGGAGTAAAGACCGGGTACAATCAGGGCCGGCTGTTTCGTTTGTGCAGGCTCGCGCAACCCCCCGCCCCCCCTGTGAGATGTTCATGTGCTCGATTGCACAGGCTAGCGCAAAGCGCGGGGGAGAATTTGGTGTCTTTGAGGGTGCGCTCTCTCGTTATGGTGCCCTGCGATATCCGGAAATGCGGGATTGGTCTACCCTCTGCAGTTTTTGGGCACACTTGCTGTGGCACAGTGCTCATGTTGACATTACAATGAACAGCGGGTGGGTTGGATTGCTCTTGTCGTGGCGCGGAGCAAGATTAAACATAGAAAGTGAACCTTCTGCGGACTTTAGGTAGCTTGGATGGCTCCGGCTGGTGCGCGGTGCAAATTACAAACCTTGAATTGCAGGACTTGAAAGATTTTCTTGCAAGAGGTCTTGCAGAGAGAGCACCCCTCCACAGATCCTGGACGGAGAACTTCAGCATATGAGGATCCTGGATCCTGCGCGCAAATCTTGCCAAGAGATCCTGTCGAGGAATCCTGTCCCAAGACCCGGCGCGCTGCTCTTGCCAAGAGATCCTTTCAGAAGAAGCCTCCCAAAGATATCTTGCGCTGGTCCTTGGTCTTGCGCAGGAGCTAGAAATATTTTCCTTCTAAGTGATTTTGTATACAGATCTTGCGCAGAAACTGTACACAGAGGGGCAGAGATCCTGCCACGATCCTTTGAAGATCCTTCCATAGATATTTTGTGCAAGAGAAGGATTCTTGAGCAGAAATCCTGCAAAAATCAAGAGATCTTGCACTGGTCCTGATCTCTACCTGCAGAGGCTTCCTTTCAAGAGGTCTTGTGGAGGGTGCTCTGTACGAGTCGAAGGTCCTCTGAAGAATCCTTCGTGAATGCAGATATCGTGCAAAGATCCCGGCAGGTCGACAGGACCTGCATAAAATCCTTGCAAGAGATCTTGTAGAGGATGCCCGCTGCAGATCCTGTAGAGAGGGCTTGTCTAAGATTCTTTCGGCGCACAGACCTTGCCAAATTGCATGATCCTTCTTCAAAGATCTTGCCCGGGACACTCTGCAGAAACACTAGTAGAATTTCTCTCAAGAGATCCCACAAGAGATCTTCACTGTTTTCTATTCATTCTTGACCGCTGTTCGCTTTGTGGCTTTGCTAGGTTTTTGCTTCAATATCAAG
>CAUJNA010002088.1:0-5000 GCA_963377175.1 Effrenium voratum | reverse complement strand
GGGGATCCCATCGGTGCCCCACGTGTTTGCCTGAATGAACGAAGGCCGACAGAGAAGATCTGCATGTCAAGGGTGGCCTGAATGATCTCGGGGATGTCGTCGAGCCACAGGGTGCGTTGTGTGGGTTTGTGTCGGCGACGGCGTCCGTTGTAGACGCGGGTGATGGCTGAGGTGTCAAGTGTGTCCACTGTGAGGTGTGTGGTAGAGGAGTGTGGTTGTCGTTGTCGGTACCAGGTTAGCAGTAGTCGCCAGGCGAGGAAGGGTGCAAGCATCGGTCTCGAGGGGCCAGGTGGAATGAGGCCCCGGAATTGTAAACTGGATCGAATGGCGGAAAGGCATGCCTGGTTTGTGTGGTTCAGGCAGGTGTGTGGCTATGCGATGAAGGACATAGAGAGCGGCGGGTGGGAAGTCTCTGGTCCGTATGTAACGGATGGCATCAAATCGTCGTAGAGTGTTGCTGCCAAGATCGCCCAAAAATCGCCACAAATCCAGGCGGTTGTCCCCGCGTTTGGCCAGGAAGGCCTGTTGTAGGGCGATGGGTAGTCGTAGTCGGCGGCGTTTTCGCCAGATGGTGGCGAAGCCCATGTGCCGGGATTGGGAGAAGTCAAATTGGCGTATGAAGCCCGTGCGTGGCCGGAAATGTTTCTCGATGAAGCCAAAATTGAGAGACGGTTGCAGTTCCTGGATGTAGAACTGTTCAGTGGCAAATAGGTCCGTTGCCGGAACGACAGTGTGAATGGGCACCGAGGTGTAGTGGTGGAAAAAGTCGAAAAGTGCCCACCACCGGACTGCCAGTTCGGCATTGACCAGATGATGTCGCTGAACTTGGAGTAGTTTGCGAAGTTGGCTGCGGCCCCGTGCCATGAGGGAGGCGCGAGTGGCTCCGAGGTAGAAAAAGGCCTGCCACTTTGGATGGCTGGTGAATCTCAGATAAACCGCTGAGGGGACAAGCTGAGAAGAGAAATCGGAAGCAGGGTTGTCCAGGCCAAGTCGAGTAAGCAGGGCTTTCAGTCTGCCGGAACCACAGGAGAGATGGCAGACGTCAAGTAGCTGAAGCTGTGCGAGTAGCCAGGAGCAAAATTGACGTGCGGTGACGTCATCGGTTGGGAAGAACCGAAGAGTGAAACGGAGGACAGTGAGAAATTGGCAGCAGTGGTGTTGCCAAAATTTGTGCTGCCTGGCTGTGCGTCGTTGTCGGTGTGCTGTTGAGAGTCACTGGTCGAAGTGACTCGCAGCGGCCAGGATGCGGCCCAAGGCCGATGACCCCAGTTTTGATAGGGTTCGCACCGGGATGCCCCATAGCACAGCGGCTCGTTCGAGTTGGGCTCTGGTGTCGGAGTCCAGTGTGGTTGCCCATTTTGCGCAGTCGTTGGACCAGCTTTTTAGGACATGCTTGCTCTCTTTGCTGGTGTTCTGAGAGGTGATCCATCGCTGGACTTTGGTGTCGGAAATGTCGGGTGGGAAGTTGCTGGTGAGCCATTGGCAAACGTGGGGAGGTGGTTGGAGCAAGTCGCGGGGCTCCTTCCAAGTGGGTGGGGAGGGGAGGGGGGGAGGGGTCGGGGTGCCGCCGTGGGTGGAGGGGGCAGGAGGGTTGCCCGTGGGTGGGGGGAGCCGGGGGGGGTTGGGAGTCGTCTGCAATGCGAGTGGGCAGGGGTAGAGCGGGGGATCCGTCCTGCGGTGATGTGTCAGGTGTAGTCAACCGTGGTCGCTTTATGCCGAAGTCCAGGAGGGAGGCCTGAGATGGACGGGGGGAGGGGGGGGGAAAGGGGTTTTCTTTTTTATTTGCGCGGGGCGGCGGGGGGGAGAGAGCGCCAAAGATGACCAAACGAGGGCCGGGGAATTGTGGGTGGGTAACGGGGTATTTTTTTTGTGCAGGTCTGGATAGGTTAAGGTGTATTCAAGTGGGCCGTCATGGCGGATGACCCGGCCGTAGGTCTGACAGGGAGTTGCGTCGCGGAGGGCGGATCAGTGTAGGATGTCGTTGTTTGGTAGCTTTGGCGGTGCCGATGCCGTGGAAGAGCATCCGTAGGAAGGCCCGGACAGGGCCCCGCACGGGTTCCCGGCCATGTTGTTGCCGTACACGATGCCATGATGATGGGATGCCGTGGGCGAGGGCTGCGGTGGTAAGTTTTGCCTTTGGAGCGCCGTAACCAAACCTCGAGGGGGTTGGAAAGCCATGAGAAAACACGGGGGAAAAGGAAATGTTCGAACCAAAAGCTGGTGAGCGGAATCAAGCGGGTAAGGTCACAAGGTGAGAGAACGGTCGCGGAAAGGTAGAACAGCAAAGCAAAGAAAAAAGGCGATCAAACAGTGCACCAATTCTTTTCCTGGTTGGGTGGAAGATGGTACACTTGCGCCCCGCTAAGCCGGGCGCTGCAGCGCGATGCCTCTCAGCATCGCAAACTTGGAGTGAAGGCACCACTTTGTGCCTCGGCGGCATGCGAAGTGGCGCCGCACGTTATGTTGATCCTCGTGGCTTCCCCCGGATTCGAGGATTTTGTGCTGATTGATGGAGCGTAGTTCCCCAAAAGCGATGGCGCCGAGTTGAGACTTTCCGATTGTAAAGTTCTGCAAGAGCTGGCCGAGCGTGTCGGGCGTGCATGCCGTGGGTGTGGCCTGAGCGTAGCATCCAAAGCTCGGGTAGTCATGGTTCTCGGGCCTCCAAGCAGCGGGTCGGATCATGTTCTCATGGCACATGCGGCGCACTCGATCCGGGGTGGTGCCGTGCACATACATGACAGCGTGATGGGAGGCCGTGCCGGATCCAGCTTCCGGGTCTCCGCCAGCAACTGGCCAAGGATGAGGTCGAGGAAACCAAGTGGTTGCGAACACCATGCCGTGTGATTCCCGTCCCAAGAGGTGGTAGAAGCTGGGACCGAACGGTATGGGATCATCCGTGTCCATGGTTCGCAGTTCCCAGCATTCCGCGAGGAGATCGGCATGTGAAGGTGGCAAAGCAGGGTCCAGGTCCATCAAAATGGCCTTAGTCTGTTCCACCCTGGAGATGTCCAAGGCTGGAAGCGGGTCCAGCTCCCCCAACTCCCTAGGCGTTGGAACTCGCAGCGGGTCAGTCTTGGCCGTGTCCATGACGTTTCTCCATAGATCAAGCCACCGGTTGTCGGAAGTGGTGGTGGCATTGATGTCCGCCTCCGATGGAGGGGGGTCCAAATCACCGGTGTTGTCGAAGGGGGGTTGGGGAGGGTGAGGAGTAGCCGGCGTGGGTCGGGGAGGGGGAGGGGGAGTGGAAGTGAAGGCCGCCGCAGGTGCTGGGTGAGGGGGCAAGCTAGTATTGTGGTGGCCGGTGCGGGAAGTGGGGGGGGGTTGCTGCCCATGGTGCTGCAGTGACCAGGACGGTCGTTTGCCCTGGTTGTTTCGGTGGCCGGTGTGGCTGGCGCCAGGGTGGTGCATGTCCCAGCGGTTTTTGTTCTGTGGTGGGTATCCCCACGATTGGTTCCGCCAGTG
Organism: Effrenium voratum; assembly: GCA_963377175.1. Taxonomy (NCBI): domain Eukaryota; class Dinophyceae; order Suessiales; family Symbiodiniaceae; genus Effrenium; species Effrenium voratum. The sequence goes on along the minus strand of CAUJNA010002088.1, from coordinate 1,538 downwards.
TGAGGAGGACAATTGAGACTTGTTGGAATCCTTCCCGGAAGTGCGCCAGGAGGTGGAATCATGAGTAGTGTGAGTGGGTCGGTGCGAAGTCGTGGCTCTGGGTGCAGGGGAGTGTCGATGGTGGGACCTGTGTCGGGGGGAGCGGGAGCGGAGGGAGACAGTGGAGTGGTGTGCACGTCGGGAGTGGTGGAAGTGTCGGGAAGGGGAACGTGACCTGCTGTAGCTGCGGGATCGACGGGTGTCCTGCTGTAGCTGCGGGATCGTCGGGTGTCGTGTCGTCGGTGCGACTTGTTGTGCCTGCGATGGTGGCTGGTGTGGGAGTGGGAGTGTCGGTGCTGTCTGTGGCGGGAACGGGATCTGCGAGAGTGGGGATGGTGCCGAGTGTCCGGGGGAGGGTGGTTGGTTGAGGAGGTAGCGGCTGGAGCCGCAGCGGCAGCTTCGGGCGCGCGCGCCGGCTGAGGCTCGGGCGGTGAAGATGGCATGCCGCTCTGAGTCATGAAAGGCATGATGGTGCCAGGTGCCAAGTTGCCGTAATTGGGAGGGCCACCGTAGGGCATCATGGCCATCGGGTTGCCAAAGTTCGAGAGGCCGCCGTAGGGCATCATGGGGAAAGGTGTGAAGGATGCCGTCTGCGAGTTGGGTGACGGTACAAGGTTCATGGACTGCGTCATCTGGGATGACAGCTGCAAGTTCGGTCCACAATTGCCTGGTGAGCCGGACGCGGTGCCGGTCGCAATGCTATGCAGGAGCGAATGCATCATGTCATAGAGCTGGTGTCCAGCCATCTCGCAAGGGAGTGAGAAGGTTGGAAAGGGGTGAAAACAAAACCACAACTGCGGCAAAAATGCGTCAATGGTGCAAATGCATGCGAGCCAACTTCAACCTGCGAATCGAAACCAAACAGAGGGAATTCCACCAGGGGACCGCCAAAACCCCGCGGCAACGGCAAAAGATTTCACAGAAATGCATGCGAGCACACAGGGGTTCTCAGAGGTGCCTGTCAAGTGGCCTCATGAAAGTGCCTCATGTGGCTCATGTGGCTATGCCGATGAATCTGAACTGAACTCATCCGAGACGAAAGCTTCCATGAACGCCACGAATTGCAGAGTTGGTGTATGACCAACTCGTCACTGGCGCATGAAGCTTAGGAGCCTGAAACCTCGTGGGTGCAGCCTTGCTTCAAAGGCAGGCAGTGCAGGCAGTGCAGGCGCATGAAACCAGCAGAGCACCATTGGGGTGCGGAATACCTTAAGACCTCAAGCTGCAGCCTTGATCGTGGTCAAACGCGCTGAACGGCAGGTTGAATTTGAACGTATGAACGGTCTTCCCCTCGCAGGGGGCTCCCGCATGTGGCGAGTCCAGCCCACAGCGCCATGTCGGACAGGCCGTGGGTAAACACACTTATCTTGAGAGGCTTCACTAGCCGAGATGAAAACCGCAGTCAGTAAAAATGCTCGAATGCAAATGCAAATCAACAGGTCACAACGTCGACACCGAACAGGAAGCAACAGCGACAAACAGAAACCGCAAAAGGAAAT
>CAUJNA010002087.1:0-44495 GCA_963377175.1 Effrenium voratum | reverse complement strand
TAACATGGCCATTGGCCTTGGTCGCCTTGATAAAACGGCCATCGACCTTGATAAAATGGCCCGTCGGGGCTGGAAATGGCTTGGCCCGGCCGCTGATAAATTCTTTATACGGGGTCATAGGAGCCTGGCCATCCGTAGCCCAAATGAGATCTGGCCATTGGGCTACCACTCGGCAAAAACCCTTGAAACATCAAAGGGTCTGCCCTTTCGGCCGCGCGGCAAATCTGTTCCGGCCTTGCAAAGCTTTGCCTAACAAGGCGAGGCACGCCTGCGACGAAATCGTTGAAGCCGTGGCCTGCGCTATGGCCCCCAACGCTCGTGACGAAATCGCAGAAGCCGCGCCCTGGACGATGGCCCCTAACTGATCCGTCGCTCCCGCCTGGCGCTCGCGCTTCCAACGCAGCCAGCAAACGGACGACGGCTTGTCGCCAGCCTCTGCGCAACGCAGCCAGCAAACGGCCGACGGCTCGTCGCCAAACTCTTGCTCGCCTTCGAAGTAGATCGATTGCGCGTCGCCTCCTTTCTGCGAAGGAGCCCGCGGCAAGTCGACCAAGTGACGTGGCCAGCGCGCGCGACTGTCCCAGAGCAAGGCTTTGGGCTCCAACCGTCGCAGCTGCGCCTTCCAGCGAAGAACTATCTGCAATTCCTAGCGTTGAAATCGCTGCAGCCTTGGCCTCAACTATGGCCCAACGCGCTCAAAGTCGTTACAGCCGTCGGTCAGAGCAGCTCCGTGCGAAGACCGCCTGCGAAGCCCAAGCGCGTAATGAAGCTTTGGGCTCACGTTAGCGCAGCTGCAAATTTCACGCGCCTAACGCTTCTGCAACTCAACTCGCTCCAGCTGCAGCGCTCGGCTAGCGATTAAATCGCTGTAGCCTTCGCCTGAGCAATCATCCGCTCTTTCTATGAAGGAGCCCGCGGCGAGTCGACCAAGTGACGTGGCCAGCGCGCGACTGCCCCAGAGGAAAGCTTTGGGCTCCAACCGTCGCAGCTGCGCCTTCAAGCGTTCCGTATCTGCAACTCCGGCGTTGAAATCGCTGCGGCCTTGGCCTCAACTATGGCCCAGTCGTTGCAGCCGTCGGCCCCTTGCCGGCCTTTGGGAGCCTTAAGCAGGGCAGCTCCGCGCGCGAAGACCGCTTGCGAAGCCCAAGCGCGCGCGACCGCCCCAGTCTAGCGTAGCGAAGCTTTGCGCTCAAGCCAACGCAGTTGCAACTTTCACGCGGCAAACGCTTCTGCGACTCAACTCGCTCCAGCTGCAGCGCTCGGCTAGCGCTAGCGATTAAATCGCTGCAACCTTTGCTTGAACTATCCTCCGCCGCTTGCTTGCGGAGGGCTTAGGGCTTAGGGCTTAGGGCTTAAGGCTTAGGGCTTAGGGCTTAGGGCTTAGGGCTCGCTTGGAGGTACGAGCACAGGATAAAGTGTAGAGACCTAGCAATGCGGTTGAAGCCATACACCGACGCCACCACCCCGAAAGGCAGCGCGTCTGTCTCAAAGTAATGCCAACTCCCCTTGGAGGCAAAACCTATGATGCAAAAACGACGTGACTCGGGGTGGATTGGTGTTTGCTTGTATGCTTTACTTAAATCCAACGTACGACCGACCCAATCGGCTTTAGATACTGCTGAGACCACCGGCCCGCCAATGAGATCACCTGTGGACAGCTCTACGGAGCACTCCCCCTCCTCGAGAGACTGAGCAATGAGCGCTAGCACACAAGCTAGCGAGTCAATGTCATGTAGCTGCAGCTTGCAATTGGTGGTGAATGCATCGTTGAGCCCACTCCTTCGGCAGTCATCGATGACCCTGGTTTTGGGTTCTTCCACGGTCCTCTGTTGGATGAGGAGCCTTTTATTGAGCAGCCATTTACCATCCCACCTCTGGTTGAGCTCTTCTTCTGTGAAGGGTTGCTGGATTGTCTCGGTCTCTGTTCAGCCTATGTTTCACAGAAAAACAATGAAAACGGCCATGCCGCCCCCATTAGCCAGCGTCCCATCGCAGAAAAATATTTATGGCAGCTTCAACTGGCTGATGACATCTTAAGCAGGGGGTACACCTCCCAAAAAGCGCACAAAAAGAATACTCAGGATTGCTGGGCGGTAACAGACCGCCTTGCATCCAGACATGTTGCGCACAGTTTGATATGTATTGAATAAAAAGGAAACAATGTGTTTGCACATGTACAAGCATTCACGAAAAAAGCGGCTTCCCGCTGTGCCTGCCCTTTGGGGCTCACCTGGCTAAATGTGACTTGAGCCTGCGCTTCACATGCGCTACTTTCGGGGCCGCCTTTGTTTTTGTCGGTGATGGCCACGTGTTTTCTTTCTTTGACCGGCTCCACTCCTTCAGCCATATCTCCTCTTGCGGCGCGGGGGTTCCGCTCGCTCGGGCGCTTCCTTGGGTTTGCACTCTCTGCGTTACTAGCAGGCGCTTTGGGTGCGGTGGCAACAAGCTTCGCGCCGTCGCCGGCTGGCCCTTGTTGGCTTTCTTGCTTTGCGGTTCATCCGGAAGATGTGGGCCAGGCCAGTTAGTGGGAAGCCGCTGCTTTGCAGTTGCAGCTGCGGAGGCCGCTGCTCATTTGCCATCCCATTTTGCAAACTTTGAAAAACTTTGGGGCCCAAATAACAACGCTACGGCCAAGCATCACTTTGGCCAGCTGCTGCCACTACCACTGCTGAACCCAAACGCTGCAATTTTTTAGTTGAGTGACTTGGTCGTTTCGTAGCTTTGGTAGACAGGGAGGAGGACAGAGAAGACACAAGGTAATTGAAGCACGAGGCACGCGAGAGCAAAGTGACATTTGGAACGGACGAAAAATAAACGTTTTTGCATCCACTGGCGGCCCTCACAGCCTCGGTCTAGCATTGTTCTTGCGAAGAGTCTCTGCGACTTGTTTTTTTCCCTTTTTTTTTAGGGAAAACATTGTTTCTAGCTTTTCCGTATCTTTCGGTCGCAAACACGTTGCTGTGTTTGCGCCGCCAAAAAAATTCGAAAAAATACCGAAACGCAAAAAAAAAACACAAAATCTCGTTGGTTTTCACAATTTTGAATCAAAACTGCCTCTTCAAGGGCAAAGTTGCAAAAATCGAAAAAAAAACCTGCCCGACCACTGCCCGACCAATGCCCGACCAATTTTTAATTCAAATTTTCGAAAACAGCAACACCGCAACGAAAATTGGCAAAACACATCAGGATGTGAAGAGCAAAATATGATTTGGCGCCAAATTTCCTCAGCGACAGCGGGAAAAAGCAAATCCAATAGAAAAACACAAAAAAGGCGATCACAGGTCAAAATGCAAAAAATACGCAAAATTTCTTCACACCAGCCCTTGCCGAAGCGATTTCTGAGTGACTGCGGTGAATTCAGTGACTTCAGTGGGAGTCGCAAGGCAAAACGAACAAAGTTACTGAACACATCACCTTGCTGCCTGCGATTTAAATCAGCAGGAGACGCAACGCCAGTTCTTGAATAGAGAAAGCCTTGACACTTGACACCTTATGCAAAAAAAGAACAGAGGTGGCCAAAAAGAGCCAGTCCGCCCTCGCTAACAGCTCAGACAAAGGCGCCACGCAAATGCCTGCGCCGAATCTGCAACAGCAGGAACGGCTGGATAAGGTGCTGGATGATGAGCGGCAGCCCCGCCAGTACTTCCGATTCGGACAGGAGCGGTGGAGAAAAAAAACTAACGCGCCCATATTTTTTACGTTTAAAACAAGAAAGCATGTCCTGCTGGTCCTTTGTCCCTTCTGCAACGCCCGCTTTCCGCCCATCTAGCTGGCCCTTCCATATTGCGACATGGTCAGCCTTGACAGCTTCACCATCAGGCATTGCAGAATCTTGGGCCCACCGCTTCTCCGGCGCGCAAGCGCTACGTGTATTTGGTCTGCTTGTGCCGGGGCAACGTTCACTGTCCACTCACAAAACAGGCCGCCACTGCCCACTTTGAGCGTGGGAAACGAGAACGCAGAAGAATGCGACATGCTCGGCTCCTCAAGCAGCAAGTAAAAACGGGCTTCAAAAATTCCATTTCCATACGCCGGCATGACACGCGCAAGCTACAACTTGACTATAGCTCTATAGTTGTAACTTTGCATGAACAATGATTCCTTGGAAACTTGCAACATAAAGCTGGCAGGCCCTGTGGCCAGCGGCAGCACAAAACAAGTCATCGCAATGACAACCTCTAGATTCTCAGGCCTTTCCTGCCGGAGTAGTTTTGCCGAGCGCAAAAAAAAATAAAAAGAAATCAAGCACCGAAAACATACTTACTTCGTTGTCAACCAACAGGATTGGAAGGGAAACCAAGGAAAACAGAGACCGGTGACAATCCTACATAAAGGGTCCTCTCAAAAAGTTCATCTGTACTTCTTCTATGGTTGCTTGATAGGGGTCTGAACCTTCTTCCTGATCTTTCTCGTAAGCTTTTCCGGTCAATGTTTTCCTCCGCCAAACCGCAGAGTCAAGCAGGTCGCCCACTGATTCGAGCCCTGGCTTCTAGTCGGCAGGGTAGAGCGTTGATTGGGAGTGCTCCCCTGTTAATTTGATTCCCTCTGTCATCAAGTTGACTACTCCCATGTCCGGAAAACCAGCAGCTTCGAGGAGGGACTTCCACAAAAGGATTCTTTTGGACCCTAGAACCCGGGACACCAATGGATCCATGGTTTGTTTGAGCTTTGCTTCTTCGCTGTCAAGGTTTTTGGCCATGCTCTTGATGCTTATCGAGATTGGGTCTGTAAGATTGTGGCTTTTTTGATCTCGTATGGCATTAACGCTTTTTCCTCAAACATTTTCTGACGTTGACCTTGTGAACTGTTGTGGACTCCAATCCCAAATCGCTGTCCTGTACATTAGGGATGGTTTGAGCTTCTGAGCTTGGCAGCCTGTCGACCATGGCTTGGGCTTGTTGGGCTGAAGGAAATGAGTGACGGCGGGCAAACTCACTGCATGCAAGACAATTGGCCATCCTTTGGAGGATGTTGGGCCTCAGTTGCGGTATCAAAACGCAAATGCTGACCTTCTTGGTGGATACCCCATAGTTGATGCATACTGTCACACCGAAGCGCTAAGGTGGTATACACCCCCGGAGAGGCCAAGAGTCTTGTTTTCTTTTGCCGCGATCCGCCACGCATGCAACTGTCAAAATTTATTCGGTCCAAGGAGGCAAACCACTGTTGGAAGTCTTTGGACTGTGAGCGGGCATAATGCGCGAAACTGGATTTTCAACGGAAATGGTCATGGACAGCTGGCGGCAGAGATCTAACAGCTGAATGCAAAATTCATAAAGGATGTTGGCTTGGTCGACCTTCACCTTGTCATGTGGTCTGAGGCCTGGCAGACCGAGGGCATGGTTGGCATCCCGGAGAGGCGGAGGTGCTGAAAACGAATCAAAATAGGCGCTTCTCTCTTGCGCAACTACATGTGCCACAAGGGCAACCCAGGCGCAAACCAACGGGACGTAGCTTCTGCAGCATCTCCCGGATCACAGTCTGCGCATGGGCTGAAGAAAGGTCTAAATGCAAAATGGACAGCTGTGGAGAGTGTTTGTTATGAGCGTGGTCGATGGCGAAAACTTTGAAACCCCGCTCCCTCCTGGCTCCGGATAATGCACCTGAACCACAAAAAAGCTCCACAAATGTCGGTGAAACTGTGTTGACACCTTGCGTTAGTCAGTTGCGCAGGCACTCAGTGGCCGGCACGGGTTTATGGCAATCCTTCTTCCAGCAAACATGAAATCCGTACACGCAGCGCTTGCCGGGCTTGATGTTGGCTCTGCGTCGTCCGACGTTGAACTGTTTGCAGATAGGCTTGTGGTTTTCCCCGAAGTTGATGGTGCACCCGTCGGGGAGCTCGATGAAGGAGCCCTTCTTTCCTTTGTCTTTGGCATTTCCTTTAGTGGATCCTTTATGATAATCTGACAAAGCCTCGAATCGGGGGTGCTTGACCGGCGGAGTGGTGTGCTGCGAGTCTAGCTTTGGTTTGGAGTTTCCTCCCAAGGCTCAAGGCATGATGTGGAACTGAATCTCTGGGTTGTACTTCATCCCATCTTTGGTGACAGTGACTTCTGAACGGGTGTCCTCTGTAACTCGGAGCCAAAGTTGCTTGTCCGCTCTGATGATTTGATCCACTCCTCGAAGAGGCCATCTGGTTGTACGAGGTTATATTGGCTAGATCATATGCTAGGGCCCTCTCGCCTGACAGTGAGCATTCTGTGACTTGGCTTTTCTTGGAAACCTGGATGTGACCTTTGTCATCAAAGCTCAGTTGACGCTTTGCTGCTCAGAATTTCTTGTTCTCTTGATGTACAGGTGTGCAGTTCCAAAAACCTGTGGGCATTAGGTCATCGATGGCTTGACGCCCTTTCTTTTTCGTCGAACTAGCGGTCTATTCCTGTTGTCTTTTGACAACGTGGTTGCACTGAATGCAAAAGGTGGCCGTACTGGCGTCAAGGTCGTCGGGCTGGATCTCTGTGAGGTTCACGGTGACTGGTCTGCCACACGCTAACTTACCTTCCTCCCCGTCTTCGAGGACGTGGACAGTTCCTGTGAATTTGCGAGGGAGGAGTGTGAACTCCATCGGATCCCGATTTTGGTGGATCACTTTCGCATGCTGGTGGACATTTTCCTGTCCCCCAACTCTGGAATGTCCGAGTCTGCTGACTCCTCGGCTTCCTCCATCTCGTGAGGTGGCGCTATCATGTCGTGCAGTCTCTTGACTCTTGAGTCGCCCGGGGCCAACTCACTGGAGGCGATCATTTGGATCAGCTTGGCAATTTTTTCTTGTATTATGATCTGCCTGTCACGTGAGTATATCAGTGTACTTTTGGTGGAAGCCCATCTGGGCCCTCTCTTCTCTAGTGCATAAGCTGGTCATGGCGGCCCATGTTATGAGGGTGGCTTTACATGAATGGGATGAAAACCTCATGGCTTCCTCCGTCCCTACAACCTCTTCTAGGATTTGTCTCAAAAAGCAAGCGGCCTCCGCTGAGCTCACAGGGTTCGTCGACCATGAACAACTCCGGTCGTTGTAGCTTGGGATGAACGGCGCTCCCTCAGGAAGGCCTAACTTTTCTCGAGTCTCTACAAACTTGGTTGCCCATGAATCCTTTGACATGAATTTTCCAAGAGCTGTGAATGGCAGCATTCTGGATTGCGCTTCTTTAGTCTTTGAGGTCTTATGTTTCGATGACTCGGCTTCGACAAGAACCAGCGATTTGTGCTGATCGACTCTACACCTTTCAAGCCTGGCGCAATCCGACCACCTGGCACATGAGAAGATACACAGAAGGAGGGCTCCTGACATCAGAATCTCCAGCTCTGATGTGGACCGGAGGCACGTGTCTTCCAGTATGCATACTGCTTTTACGGTTAGCTGGTCAATCTGTTTAAGTTTCCGTTTCTGGACATGCATGGAGTGCGCTGCACCTACCACTCGGCTAGACAAGTTCTTGGAAATAGACAGCTTGCGAAATTTGACAACCGAATCAAAAAATCTGAATGATTCTATGAAATGCGTTGCCGATGTTGGACCTGCTGACGAATCTCTGAGGCTACAAACGTAAAGATGGGTGTCCTCCTCGTTGGCTTCCAGGCATGAAGAGTTCCAGTTCCTATCACTTATCATCCACTTGGCAAACCTCCAGAAGGATGATACTCTCCTGACAATCGTTCCAGTGGCTTTGGTTGCAAATGCATCGCTCAAGACTTGCAACACGTTGGACTGCTCACTCAAGGTTCCGGCCTCCGACGAAAGCAAGCTACCCAATTCTGTGGCTTCGAAATCTAGGCTTAAGATTCCTTTGATTTGGTTGAGGCTCCTGGCACTCATTTCATCTTCCGGGATGCTAAGTCTGGCCTTTTGAATTCTCTGGCGTGCGAACTTGGATGGTCTTCCTAACATAGTTGAATGGGGCTCAGACTTGTCTTGAGCTGGCGGCGCAATGTGGTCAACTAGCCCTATGAGCGGAATGGATGGCATGGCTGCCAGTTGGTTCTGAAAAGTGGCGCAAGCGGACCTAACTAGGCTTGATCTGAGAGCGACGCTGTCCTTCTTCTTCAAGAAGACATTTGGCTGGGTGATCCTTCATCCAGATCGTACCCTTCTAGCCCTTCCATGTGAAATTGGGCCATTTTATGAGTTTTGTGAGAGTGTGCCCTGAAAAAGGAGAACGGATCACAGGGTGACAAGCCCCAGGCTGACAGCAATGCCGCAAGTGAAGGCAGAGTGAAATACACTGGCACCTCTGGCAGCACAATGGTCAGCCGTGCAGGGGCTGCTTTGAGGCCGAGTGCTGCAACCGCAGAAGAAAATTTCTGACGTTATGTGAAAAACTCCCAAAACATTGAAAGTTATGTTGGTGAATGTCGTGCTGTGAGGGTTTCATGACTTAATGGATGTGTTGGGTGTTTTTCCACAACGTGTATGCAGAGTTGTTGTATCTCCGCTTGAACCATGAGAGTTATAAGCATGCAGTTCAAGATTCAAGTGAGCTGGTTTCGAGATTGATACGAAATAAAGTGATTGATCCCGAATGTGTCAAACTTAAAACTGCTTTTCCGAAACTGTGAGAAGAATCACTTGACGAAGGAACCGGAAGTTTTGGTTAATCGGAGGGATTTGGTATCGCAACCAAACTTATGAACACGCAAGGGCGCCCGAGTACGGTTAACCTTCGGATTCTTAACATCTCTGTTCAGTAAACAGAGTTACAAAGCAAAGACACGCTAAGGCACATCCTTTGTTGGTTATAGAGATTGGAACCTTAAAGGTAACATACTTAACAAACGGCGCCCGACGAGCGGTTAGGACATGCACAGAGTTTAGGCTAGCTCTGCACTTCGCTCCAGGAACCTTGTGAACCTTCCGCCGGGTATCTAAGACACAGCTATCGTTACACGACCGCCTTCTTCTTTGAGTTCTTCTTTGACGTCAGTCTTGGCTGTCTCAGAGTTCACAGCAGCTTTGACTGCAGCAGATTTGACCTTGGCTTTCGCTTTGGTTTTGGTCTTGCTGGATGGCTTTCCTGCTTTGGCTACGCTCTTGGTGTCTTTCTTTTCTGTTTTGGCCTTGGCTTTTGCTTTGGCCTTGGCCTCTTGCTTTGCTTCCTTTTTTAGCTTTCTCTTCAGCCTTCCTTTCGTGTTTTCTTTTTGCCAATGCGTCCTCCATGACTTTGGCTTGCATCTCAGCGGAGCCTGCTGCAGCAGGAGCTTCCTCACAGACCATCATCAAAGATCGGTTGCCTCATGCGACATCTCTCTTCGGGGCTGTCTTCTTGGGAAGAGCTGCTCTGCCTTGAGTGAAGTTGATGGGAATCTCTGCATGGTTTTGGTTCTGCTTGCTGTGCTGCATCATCATTCCCAGCATTGCCATCATGCCTTGCAAGCCACCCCCTTGCATCATGTTCGCCATGTTGGCGAAGTTGCCAAAATTGAAGCCGTTGCCACTGCCCTTCCAGCATTGGCCAAGGTGGCCAAGGTGGTCATGTTGGGCATGTTGGCCGCATTGCCAGCCGAAGTTGCTTGTAGACGGCCTTTTGGTTCTTCGGCACGGCAGCGCCAGGGCAGCACTTTGATGCCTCCTTTGCATCACCGTGAGGAGGATCGTCCGTGTAAACCAGGACCTTCAGGCTCAGCTCATCCGGGCTTGAAGGGTAAGTCTGGATGTTGATTGGACATGATCTCTTCTTGGCTCCATTTTTGAAAGATCTTTTCAGCTCAGCCAGAAAGAGCAGGTGCTCTGTAGGAGCCATTTGCATTCCCATTGCCGCCCCTGCTGCCATGATGGATCTGTATCCTTTCTGACTGGGTTTGGTGTGCTCGGCGCTTGGTCTGACAAGATCTGGAGCTTGACCATGCTGGACATGGATGGGTTCTTCCTTAAAAAACGGCCGCGAAAGTTCGCGGGCGATGCGAACCTCCCCTACACTTCGGCCCGGGGATGGGCGACGGCGCCCCCGCAGCGACGCAGGGCGCGGTTGAGGAGGCCGAGGGCGATCGCTTGCGAGCCGAGGCCGCGGAGAGGAACCACCGACCTATCGTTTGCTCCGGACGCCCGGGCACTGGGAAGACGACCGTGGTTCATTGCAATGTCCGCGAGACGCTGGCCAGCGGCAGCTCCGTGCTTGTGGCCCTGCCGACCGCGCGCCTCGCAACGCGGATGGCCGCGCGCCTGGGCAACCACGAGAGCTTAGTCGTGGACACTTTCACTGCGGCCTTCCAACTCCACAAGCCTGAGCAGGAGGGCCTCTACGCAATGTATGGCTACGACCTTGTCGTCGTGGATGAGTTCTCGCAGCTCGGTCGCGCCGACTTTGAGCGGATTCTGCGGCTCTGGCGCGCGGCCGACTGTCTGCCCGCCCTGGTGTTCCTTGGGGACAAGTATCAGCTTCCCGGCGTCGACCCGCAGCGGGCCTGGGAGAGCGCGGCCTGGAGCTCCGGCAATTGTTACTTCCTGGAGCTGACGCAGGTCTTTCGCTGCGACGACCCGGCCTTCCTGGAGACACTGCAGCTGCTGCGGACCGCCGTGCCGAGCAAGACGCAGCTCAACAAGATCTGCCGCGGTCACAAGGCGTGGGCGGGGGACAAGCCGGCCGCCGACGACCTTCGGCGGCTGCTGCGGGAGCATCCGGAGGCGACGATCGTCGCCGCGACCAAGCAAGGCGTCGCCGAGCTCAGCGCCCTGGCCTTGGAGGCGCTGCCGAGAGCTGCCGGAGGAGCACGAGGTGCTGCGGAGGTGGTGCGAGGCGCTGGGGCAGGAGTACAGGGGCCAGCGCCTGGCCGGCTTGGCGCACGAGATCTTCCTGAAGCTGCTGAAGGCGAAACGGGAAGTGCCCGGCGCGGCGGAGAGGCAGAAGACCCTGGCCGCGCAGGACGGCAAGTGCGCGCTGTGCGGCTGCGGGCTGACGGCCGGCACCTGCGAGCTGGACCACGTGGTGCCGGTGAGGCAGGCCTTTGCGGGCAGCGCGCAGACTCTGCAGGCGCTGTGCGGCGACTGCCACAGCGAGAAGACGCTGAGGGAGAGCGCGCAGCCCACCAGCCTGGAGAGCCGCGTGGCCCCCGGAGTCATGGAGTACGCCCGGAGCCCCAAGCTGCCTCCTCTCGTCTTTGAGGCGCGCGTCCCGCCACAAGGACGCTCTGTACGTCGGCGTGGACGTGGTGCGCTGCAGGCGCAACGGGCTGGCCAACGCCCCCTTCCCCCTGCCCATCCTGTGCCCGGCGGACGGCGTTGAGCCCGTGGACGGCGTGCTGCCGGACTTGGGCTTTGTGGAGGGCTGCTGCGACGCGAGGCAGTCCTGCCTCAATCTGTTGCCGTACGTGGGGCCCGGCTGGTACCCGAAGGTTTCGCTGGCCGCGATGCTGGACCTGGGCGTCTGCCGCTGGGACCATATCGTGTTGGGCATCTCCGCGCGGAGCCACGTGGACGCGGCGACGCTGCGGCGCGCGCTGGAGCGCATGGACGCCGCGTGGCCCTCGGCAACTGCAGCACATCCTTGTTGCTGAGGTCAGCCTGGAAGTTCTCACACTTTATTTCCAAAGATTGAATCGCTACAAACATTTTTCAAAAACGTTGCAACTGCAACGGCGTCCTTACCGAGTAAAAACGCGTGCGTGCATAATAAACAATTTGAACCAAGTTTGCAAGCAAGAAAGTTTTTATTAAAAAACTGCAAGCGCCAAAGAAACATCACGAACTTAAACTTGGTTGAAAAGCCGCTCCTTTTTCCACAGCAATGGGGTTGATCCATCCACGCCCCGCCCATGGGCTTAGGGGGTGGCTAAAAAAAAGGAAAAATTGCAAAAAGTTTGGGCGGGTGTATGTAGGGTGAGTTTTTGCAATCCACATAAAAATCAAGGAGGAAAACCCTCCCACCTCACCCTTAAGCCATAGTACTACAACGCAACACAAAGTGAATGACAAACACAGTTTGGTGGACACGTTGTCAAACTGGTTTGCAAATTGTAAAGGTCTTCAGGAAGGTCTTGTTTCGTGCATAATAAACAATTTGAACCAAGTTTGCAAGCAAGAAAATTTTTATTAAAAAACTGCAAGCGCCAAAGAAACATCACGAACTTAAACTTGGTTGAAAAGCCGCTCCTTTTTCCACAGCAATGGGGTTGATCCAGCCCATGCCCCATTTCAGTACAGGCGTGACAAGACCTTTAATCGGATGGAATCCCAAGGCCAAAGAGTCAACGAGTTCAAAGTCTCCACGACTTGGCCCATCGCTCAAATTGCTGTGAGAGGGCGCCCGGCTAAACCAGGTTTTCAACTGAAGTGACGCTTCAAGCTCGCAAAAACTTTCTATAATGGAATCGCCCAACCTGGTTGCACCCGAACCTCTGATAAGCCCTACTCGTGCTGCATCATTGTCCAGGTAGCATACCAGCTGGCAATTTTCAAAACAACATCCCCACAAAACAAGGGCAACAAGACGCGGCAAAAGCTCCACTTCATAAATAGGATGTCTCGGAGCCGAATAAAACTGCTGGTGCGCATCATTAGGCACTACACAGATCCATAGTCTTTCCAACCATGGGAGGATGGTCTTTGCCGCCACAAGCATCCATAGAGTACGCCAACAACGCCGCTACGTCATCAATCCCAAAAATCCTCAATCTTTATTCCCAAAGCTGAACCGCCTAGAATGTGGTGAATTGCTTGGTGTCATTATCTTCCTTGTCGGGAAAAACCTGCCACGAAGTGTGGACCGTATATCCTTCTTCCAGCGGCAAATGGAAAAAGAGCATTGCCAAAGAAAATCAGAAATTAAAAATCCAAAAGTGTACCCAATACACTTTATAAAAAGTATACAAGTATACACATCAATATTTGTACACTCTTCACATGCCAAGCGCACGTTGATTCTAAATCAGTCTTCTTTTTATCTTCAGCAATTGGGAGAGTTCAGTCACCACAGCCCCGCAACTTCCCCAACTCCAATCGGCCGGAAATGAGGAGTCCACGCAAGAGGTTCCAAGGTGTGTCACATCTCTTTGCGCCTAAAGCGACAAGAGGTCCGAACTCCAAGCGGCTTGGAGCATCTCCCATTGCTATGTGATGGCACTCTGCTAAACCAGGTGCGAAGACTGAAAGTATTTTCGATCTCACAAAAAGCTTGTATAAGATTGTCCGCAATGCAAGTGGCACCACTGCCACGAACAAAGCCAGACCTAGCAGCATCATTGTCTAAGTAGAACACTGACTGAGCACGCTCTGTCAGCTTGCTCCACAAGATTGCTGCGGCTACTATGGCTAGTGTTTCTACTTCAAAAATCGGATGCTTCGAGTCGGCACGAATCAGCTCTTCCAAGTCCTCGGGAATTTGTCACCAAAGAAGAAACAAGGTTTCCCACAAGGATGAATCAACGCGCCTCCGATTGAAGAGAAATCTTCACAAGCACCATCAGTGAAAAACAGCCATGTCTGCTTTGAAGCTGGAGAAATCATAACCGGCTTGCAAAGTTTGCTTCTATCACACACCGTCTGCAAGATACGTTTCAATTCATTACTCAAGGGCACTGCAGATTTGTTGGGACCCAAGAAGTTGCCCAACTTCGCAACTACTGCATTGGCTTGTCTGCCACACGCAAAGTTTTCAAACCACAGAACCCTGAGTCCCGGAAAATTGAAATTTTACTTTCTTAGTAATTTTACTCGACTCACTAAATTTACATTGGAACATGGTACAAAATCTGCAGTCGAGTAAATTGATTTAGGTAACGTGTAAATTTCAAAATAACGGCAGAAAACCCTCTGTTTAGGCAATTGACTGTGGCAAGACAACATGCTTCCATCTAATCTCACCCCAGTGCACAAAAACAACGCCGCGTAATGATTGCAAATTTTGAAACAGCGGTGAAAGTTTAGACATATTTGTAAACGCTAAGGCATACCAAATGTGGCCATCATTTTCCTCAAAGGCAATTTTTCTCCATTCAATGGCGCATCAAATGTTTTTGTCACACACCTCTTGCAAACAATATAGATATTCGACGACGCGCATGATTTTGCGATTTTTTCGCGTTGCGTTTATTTTCAAGCAAACTGTTTACAAAGGCGTCAAACTAGTCTTCTTGAAGCAAGGGTTGCACCATTGGATCTCAAGCAAGCTTCGACTAAGGCGACAGCCCTGAAGTAAGAAGTCATACCTGAAGAAACCCAAGCAAGTTCCAACTTTGGTGTTATTAGTGTTCCTCAAGCAAAAGCTGCGCCGTCACGGTTCCCAGGCAAACTTCAACTAAGGCGGCAGCCCTGAAGTAAGACGTCGTAAGCAAAATTTGAAAAAACGTGCCGAATTTTTGGAGTCTCAGGCAAGTTTGAGACCCAGCTCGCAGCAGAGTCTCCATGTAAGAATGCGTCGCCCAAGGTCTCAAGCAAGTTTCAACCAACACACATGAAAGTAATCGCGCGCGAGGTTCCAAGTAAATGGTTCTACTTTAAGCCAATGTATTGGCGCAAAACGTCACAGATTTACTTATATGCCTACTTAACCCAATATCATGGAAAGAACGCAGAAAGAACATGGTGAACAAAAGCACCATGGAAGTTGCGCTGGGAATTGGAGCGCGCTTCAAACTTGCGGGGAATTTCTCCACAGAATTCATGAAGATTTGATAGCATGATACGATTACATGAAGCAATCGATGATTAAAGGTCTCCTGAAATTTGGATGAACACAGATTGAAATCCTGATGATTTTGCGCGAAATCTTGATGAAATCGATACACAGCTTATATGTAATCTGCACGCAATCTTCACGTAATCTTTACGTAATCTTCACGTAATCTATACGTAATCTTGACGCAGATTCAAGATTACATATAGATTACACGTAATCTAGTCAAGATTACATATAGATTACACGTAACCTATACGTAGTCTTGAAAGCGCATATAGATTACATAAAGATTACATAGAGATTACATACAGATTACATGTGGATTTTTCAAAATCTCCTGTCGATTTGTCAAAAACTTGCATCGACGTGGGATCAAAGTTGCATCAACATTGCGCTCTGGCTGGATTAAAACGTGGCAATCACTTGCGCAAACATGATATCCCCATGAGTTGTTTGAAATGCTTTGGCAAGTACATTCTTCAATTTTGAAAGAACAAATCACACGCAGGATTTTCAACGCGCTGCAGCTTCCTTTTGTCTCCACGCAGTGATTGGAGCTGCTGTAGTGGCTGGTCACCTCCTTTCTTCTAGGATTTGAGAAAATTCTTCGGGAGTTTAAGCCTGTCACGGCATGCGTAAATTGCTTGGAAATATGAAACTGTGGCTCACTATAGCTGGGCCCAGTATGAAATTATGTTGGGGACCATGAAAGTTGGAATATGAACAATTCGAAAACTGATGGCGACAAGTAACATGTATTTGGTACCAGATTGCATCGCGACATATTTTGACAGAAACCCGGCCCTTCGTACATGCAATGAAGGCGACAAGGTTGAAGATCTTTCTCGCGCCTTCTGGATCGTCTTGTAGACCTTGATCTGCTGCGTTGCCTGGTAGACCTTGATCTGCCGGGTGTCCTCTGCCAGGACTTGGAGGCTGACATGCTTTTGGAACATGCTCGCAAATCTAAATTCACTAGCAAACTTCTCCTGTAAGACTTTCTTGTAAAGCTGAAGTACCAGCACCTCAGACCATCTCTTGCAGGGTTTAGGTTCCATCCCCTCAGCAAAGATACGAAAATGCGTAAGGATGTCTATGCGTGGCGCCAACAAAATGGTTTACCCCATGAACTAAAGAAAACAAATTCAATTGCGAAATTCCTACGAAAAATGAGGAAAATTGATGTAGGAAATTGAAGGTAGCTTTCGTTTGCATTAACTTTTTTCAGATAAACGCATTTTTAGTAACTTGTTAAATTTCATTTACCCAAAGGGTAAATGTGATTTACTAGTCGTGTAAATACGATTTACACGATTACTAAATTTAGGTTCCAAGATTGGGAAATAGTAATATATCACCGAGTAAATCGATGAAATTTCCGTAAATTTTTGGTTTAGTAAAATTACATTTTTCCGGGGCTCAGGGAAGTCTTCCTCTGAGTCGTTCGAGATCTTTGGGCGAGCAGCTACCAGTTGTAAGGAAGTGTGAAATGGTTTCCAGAAGTTCTTCACGACGACTTGACCTGTGCTTGATTTCAACCCACTTGTCGCAAACAAGAGAAAGATTGAAGACTACTCCAAGGGAAGCAAACTCCTCGGCAAAGCTAGTCGCCTTTTTGCCATCTCAAGCAAATTCAACACCTAGCAAATCCAGCAGGCATTCGGCGGACCACTCAACAACTTTGCAACCATCTTCTCTCGACAGTAAAGTGAAATCGTCAGAGAAACAGGTCCAAGTTAACCCCATTCCAATTACCCCCAAGAACCAAATGGACATGGAAAGTTCACCGAGGAAAGCTGCAACACTCCCTGTGGCCCCGAAGGGCAAGGCATTGACGAGCAGGGCTAAAACTGTCCGTGTGTTTGAATCGACTGTGGCTACACGAATCTTAGCACGGTCTCTAGCACATATGCCAAATTGCTTGTAAGCATGTCGGAGGTCGATTGTTTTTCCAAGAAGCTTTGGATGTTTATGGTCTCTTGCTGAATCAACACTATGAGCACTGTCATCAATTCCAAAAATCTTGAGCTTCTCTGGTAGGCCCACGGACTGATTTACTCCAGCAATCGTGAAATCCTCAATGACTCTAACTGTGTCTTTTTGCTGAAGACCAAACCTCATTGCCCAAGCAGCACTCTGGTCCTCCTCTTGGTCGATCTCTATCCAACCTGCGTGCAGCTCCTTGCATGTCTCTGTCCAAGTGGCCTCTTCCAAGTTGAGCTCAATTTCGCCCAAAACCTTTGCTTTTACTCTGGCATCGAGTCCCTTTGACACACCAGAGAGCATAGAAGGTTCCATGGAGGGAGGCCTTTCGTCTGAAGGGCATCCATCCCAATAACGGAAAGCCCTGAAGCATGTCGTCCACTAAAGAAACGTCAGGGTAATCATAGGAAGATAACATTTCCTTCCACAAAGCTAACCTTTTCCCCTCCAGGAGTTTGCTCAAGTGCGCAGGCGCTTGACTAACAAGTCGTTCATCGTCTTTCCTCAATTCTTTGGCTCTGGCTGGCCACTTCTTGACAAACTCAATCCTGCGGGAGTGCTAATCAAAAGCATTAGCGTCACGGTTCCACTCTACAACTTTTTGAAGTTCACTTGGAAGACAAATTGCATTGCAGCGAGGGTGACCTGCTTGTACTGCTCGATCCAAGAAGTCCAAGAAGGGCTCTCTAGGCACTTTTATGACTACCCTTTCCACAACAGTTTGCACATCCAAGTCTTTTGCAACACCCTCCAAAAAGTAATTGGTCTTCTCGATGCAACCCAACTTGCATGTCCATTCAATCGTCCTCTCAGGCAAAGTTTCTTTCTCAGCTTGTTTTTTGATAGCGATCTGAACATCCCCCCATTTGACCAAGGATCGCTGTTGTATCCCTGCACCCGTTGGCAGCAGCGCAAGGCAAGAAGGCATAATGTTAGACTGTTGTGCTGGCATTATGCAATTGTAATACGCACCATACTCAGAAACCAGCGCAGCAACATGCTTGCCTCTGGGAAGGGCACCAAGCACAACTCGGTTAATGGATTTATTGACACTGCGAACGGCCAGTCAGCGAGGCCATGCGTTGACACAACAGTTCAGGATAAGCAGCTTCAAGGTGCGCAGGATACACAGGTTGTCCATTAACAACCTGCGGTTGCCAACTCTCATGTGCATGACTCTTGTCGCATTGCAAAATGAGCGGGTCCAAGAAGGATGCAGTGGTGAGGAAACACGTGAGCTTATCCCGTTTGCCTCCATGAGCACAATTGTGAAAAAGCACTTTGTGAAAAGCTGGGTCTCGGACGATCTCGGCCAAGAAGCTTGTGCTCCACATCAAGCTGTTTGCTGGATTCTCAATGGAAACATGGATGCTCAAAGACTGTGCAAGTTGAACAATTTGCCTGACAACATCGTATAAAATGCTTGCTATCTCAGTCTTGAGCTTTTTTTTCCAGACAGTCCTGGGATGCCGTCTGGATACGTGTCGGAGCGCAACGGCTTGGGCTCCGACAAGCCTAGCCGCTTAAAGGAGTGGATTTTCCTTTGCCTAGCTCTGCTTGCCGTTCCACATGGCGGCGCAAGGTGAATCAGCACAGTGCGGTTTGCGTGATTCCTGACAAAGTCTAAAGAAGCATCAAGCTGAAATGGATCGCAAGAATCATACTGGAAGATGGCTTGTTTCTCTGCTCGGCTAAGGGTTTTGTCAAAGGCAACTCCCTTCAGCCCTGTAGCACAAATTGCTTTTGTGGGTCTGGCTGTGCCAGCAAACACCTCAAGCACCAGCAACTTTGACACTGGCACAGCTGCGAACCTCTCTGAGCTATCGCCAGATTGCTCGACAGCTCTTGGCCCCTGGTCACTTTTGCTCGCAAGCCCGTCAGCAACAAAGCCTTCTTGGAAGGCTTCTGAAGCATGCAAAGGTTCGGATTCAGTGAAATCATTTGATGGCAAAGCGAAGCTGTTTGAAACATTGACATTCTTTTCAAGAAGGTCGGCTGGCTCTGGTGATAGTTTGGCTGGCTTGTCTTGTTGGGCAAATCCAACATCAACCCGCGGCCGCTTACCACGTAGTCAGTTTCGCTTCTTTGCATTGCACACCAGCTGTGAATGGCCAGGCTTGTGACAATAAGCACACACATGAAGTCCTTTGGCACATCGAGGAATCTTGTAGCCGGTCAGCAACGGAGCTTGCATCCACCCTCCAAATTGTTTGCGCAACACACAGGATCTCCTTCTGAAGTAACGGTTTCCATACCCGCTAAGGCCTCCGGCTTGTTTTTGTTGGCTTTGCGTCCTGCTTTGGTTTTCTTTGGCACCGATGCCTTTGGGCGGGCTTTCGGCGCTGCTTTACTTGATGAAGGTTCTCCTCCACTGGACCTAGTTTCTTTTGCAAACAGCGGTAGAGGAAGAAGATGCATGGTGACCCCAGGGTCTGACCTCAACCTTCCAATGGCCGTGTCAAAGGGCATGTTCACAAAGGGTCGCTTGGTCTTATTTCCTAGTGAAAAAACCGCCCAAGAAAAAGAATGCGCTAAAGTATTATGACTTCATAAAGTCAAATTCTACATTCTGTCGAAAATTCACAGCATAGTAAAAAGGCTGTCAAAAGAAACGCAAATACCTCTATAGGTATTATTATTAATTTCACTCTTTCATTTGATTAATTGGGAGTGTCCGGGCCCAGCTTTCTGGGGGTTTGTCGCGTTTTAGCGAAGAGGAAACAATGTCGTGAGAGGAAACAAGGGAGTGGAGGGCGGGCAAACAGATTCCTACGAGGCCTTTGTCTCAAATAAGTGTTTCCCACCACACCCACCCTTAGAGCCAAAGTCAAGGAGACAAAGGATGAGGTTTCAACTCTCAGGACATGTTAAAAGATTTAGACTTACAAACCGCAACTAAAGGTGCATACGCCAAGTGTGTTGTTGTGGTTGTTTGAAACATTGCATACAATGTGTTTCAAAGATTCGATAAAAGACAGCAGCGTTCACTTAAAAAATAATTTTGGGCTGAAAATTTTTGGCGCCTTCACCAAAAGATTTTCTTTTTTCACTTTGAAATAAGGTTCAGTCAGCAAGCAGAAAGAACACTTATTTCCTAGTGAAAAAACCGCCCAAGAAAAAGAACGCGCTAAAGTATTATGACTTCATAAAAAATAAATTCTACATTCTGTAAAAAAACGCAAATGTCTATAGGTATTATTATTAATTGCCCAGCTTTGTGGCCACTGCACCCACCCCACTCTTAAGTGGCCAAGTGTGCTTTCACATGCGACATGAAAAGCTTTCGAAGTAGAGTCGTTGGAAACAAGCTTGCGCGAAGGAAGTAGCGGACGATCCTTCATCCTGGAAGGACTGTCTGCAACATTGGATGGGGATGGCACTCTCGAAAACCAGGGGCCTGCCGCAAAATCACAAATGCCAGTAATTCGTTCAGAAGTCGAGTAGCCCTCATTGTTGACAAACGAGACAACGTGTTTGGAATTCAAATGCTCGCTCCAAAAAAAGACAGCCATAGCTACTGCCATAGTCTCAAGTTCGCCGATAACGTTTGGTGTCTGATCATCCAATATATCCAAGATGTCGGCTTTCATAAAACCGAACCTGAGCCACTCAACCAAAGAGCCATCCTCAGCAAAAAGGACTGCACCAAATCCGCCGCAAAAGGCCTCATCAACTGCAGCATCAAAAAAAATATAAAAAAAAAAAAAGTCTCGGAGAGCAAACAAGATACCACCCTAGGTATCCTGGCGGTGAGCCTCTCTCGAAGCCTCATCAAGGAACGTTGCAGCCTCTCCGAAATAAACCTCCTTGTACGTTTTGCATACCCATGAGAAGTTATCTCCTGTAGTGCACTTTTGCCGGACTTCCCAAATATAAAAGAGTCACAGAAAGCCAGCCTGCCACGGGCAACTTCCGACTCCTTCAAAGACAAAGTTCTTTTCTGCAAAATTGAGTCTATCAGCGCAGTCACTTCTTCAACTCTTCTGTCAGTGTTGGAAACCGATATTGAACCACTATGAGATGACCCAAGGCTGAAAACGACACCCAAAGCAGTAACCTCTTCGGAGAAGGAGTCAGCTTTCGGACCATCCCTGCAATAAGCCCAACCCAACAAGTCAAGCAACATACCCATGGTTTGTTGTGTGCTCTCGGCCAAAGAAGGTGGCGAAGCCAAAACATAGTCATCGAAATAACAACTCGATGGGAAAAAGCTTCGCTGCTAGCCACTGTATGCATCTGGAGCACCGAATGAAGGCATTCACCGTGGCTTTGGGCCCAAAGGGTAAAGACACCTGCCGGAAGACTTCTGCTTGCCCCAGTGAAAGGACAATAAACCGCCACATACGCAAATGAAGCTGAGTCTTCTGCTATGGCGAGCTGTCTATAAGCCGACGTGAGATCCATTGAGCGGCCCACCGCCGACATGCTCTTACCCTGCTCCTGCAAACTCTGCATCATGAAACAAAACATTGCACACACAAAGTCCACACTGTCGACTGAAGCCGTTTCCGACGAATGTATTGGGATTTTGGGCTCATCGGCGCATCATCATAGGTTGAACAGTTGTTTTGTTTTTTTTGTTCGATCTTTGGGCCCGGACATGTTCATGGGAAACTTGGGTGAATAATCGTCGATGGGCCTCAGTTTGCCATTTTGCATCAAGCCAAAGCGCTTCGAAACAATCGCATTAGCTGACACGAAGACCACTCCAACGGACCCACAAGCTACCCTTTCGACACTCCAGTTATTGTTTTCTCCCACAAGGCACTGTCAACCGATTCATCTCCAGAGGATCTAACAGATTGCCTTACCGCCTCACGGGAACGCTTGGCAGAGCTCTCCAGGTCCGATACAAGCAACCTTGAAGGTGTGAACTTCTTCGGCAGCACATGCGACTTCGGGATCTGGCCCACCAAAGAGAAGCCTTTCAAGATATCTTCTGCAAGAAGCTTCGCAGGATAACCAGTCTCATCGATCATCCTCTGCAGCAGTTGAATGCGTTTTGGCTTCAAAATTTCAAGCCTCTCCTCAGCAGCACCCTGTTTCAAGCTATTGCCCAGATGTTGAACTTCTTTGGCCACATTCAACCAGTATTCCAAATTGCGTTTCCGCTCCAGCACAACTCGGGCAGGGTGATTAGTCACCACCGAACATATAGCATCTTTGACCACTTCCGTCAAGCCGTTACACAAATTGAACGGGTGCCCAGACTGTACCGCGTGTTGACCGGGACACATCTTTGTTGCAGTGTAGTCGCAGGGCTGGTCACATTTGCACATTAAGGCCAGAGCCTCCCGATGAACCAAATTCAAGCTCCTGCTGACCTCTAACTGCAGAGGCTAGGGAGCTGCCCAGTTTGACTTTAAAGTCAGCTGCCAAAAAGTTGTTGCAAAATGCTGTACCCCCATCTTCTGTTTTTGCAACCCTCAAAAGTCGAGAGCCCTTAGGAAGGCACAAAACATTCCCACCAACGTTGAAAGATACACACGGCCGAAGCTGCTGCTTTGAATCCAAAATAGTCTCAAAGTCTGGGGCGTTCTGCACAGTAAGCACACAAGCAAATTCAGAAACCAAAGGCGGCACCGGCTTGGAGGGTTGAAGGGTGGAAAGTGTGATGCCTTCAATTGCGATGCCCGTTCGACAGGATCAGGAAAGTTGTAAAGCTTCGCTACACGATAAAAAACGCAAGTCGCCAATCTTTTGCAAAGAACGTTGGGATATTCAGCTTCCTCCGCAGTCGCAAACTTTCCGTTGGAGTATGTCCAAGGGGCGTGTTCATGTTGGGAATCGCACAGGATGTTGAGCTCAAGAAGACTCACACAATTGGTAGCCAACGCAGTGTGCTTTTCGCGGCGCCCACCAAACATGCAGAAGTCCAACTCAACCATGTAGGGGGAAGCTTGTTTCTGAGTAGCTTTCCAGTAGGGCGTTTCCCACAAAAGACTTGACCAGGGATTCTCAAGAAACCAAATTGTTCCCAGTGCATCTAGCTCTCTAATGAGGCGACAAGTGAAATTGTACAAAACGTTTGCAGACCTAACACGAGCAAGATTGGTGCCAGAAATGGTTGGCAACCCCAAAGCAAACTGTCGACTTCTAAGTGGTGGTGGTCCATGGCTGTGTTTGCTCATTCGCATGGATGGCGCCTTGCTTGCAGTTCCACACGGTGTGCCAAAATGAACCCAAACACAATGAGGGTCAGTGCACCATTGAGATACCAAGGCCTGAGTTTCTGCACATCTCAGATCCAAATTAACAATCCTTGCTTTGCCATGCTTGCACAAAAATCTACTCCGAAGCTATCCTTGAAAAAATGCCGCATTGCGAAGGTCAAACCCGCCACGCCACAAAAAAGTTCCACTGCATATAATTCACTTGGTGAAGAAGCAGCGGGTTTGTCTATGGATTAAGTCACCTGCGAAAAACTGCGTTTGCAGGAGGGCACAGATGACTGTTGCGAGGACCGAACATCTGGCCCTAGTCACTGGTGCTCATACTGGGGGTGAGCCTTCTGGCACTTTGGGACCATGTAGACATGCTTCCTGGGGCAATCTTTCTTACTGCACTTTCCCAAATTGTAACCGAAGCAGATCTCCCCGTCATCAGGTGTACGACTCCACATGCCACGGAGCTGAGTGGGCAATTGATCCCTTCTGTTTGAACCCTTTCGCCTTTTTCAGGGGTCTCTGAAACTCAGACTTCGGTGGAGAAAGGTTCTTGGCGGTTGTTCATTCCTTTATTGGACTGCTCACTCTGAGGCTTGGACATCGGTGCACTCTCGTTGGCCGGGGTCGGCAGCAAGAAATATGTGACGCTGACATCTGTGTGAAGTTGTTCAAGAATTGCATCCAACGGCCTAACACCAGCAGCTGTAGCTTTGAGACTTCCATTTGCAAGTTCTCCCATGCGGACAAAAGAGTGTCTGTCAGCACGAAGAACCTGAGCTTGGCTAACCTTGCTGAAGCCGGGTGCGGGTGTTTGAGACAACAAAGAAAACAAGCGGTTATGCCACTTGTTAACAATTGCATACGACGCCAATCCCACAAGCTCAAAAGCCAACGCCCTTCTCGAAAGCGCCTGAAAAAGTGCAAGGTCTGATGACAAGGATATCTCTTGCTTCGACTGTGACTCCTTAATCACTAGCGACCCTTTCGAAGCATCAAGTTGTACTTCCTTTTCAGGTTTCAAACCAGCAAGCTCTTGTTGCCTAGACAAGCATTTCGACGGTGGGATATAACGAATCTCCTCAGTCTCCAGGATTGTCATGCACAGGTCGTACAAGCTATGAGCAGGCTCAAGTGGCCCTGAAATATCCAAACCGGGCAAATAAGCTTTGAGTTTGGCAACCCGTACCTGACGTTCCGGGGCTACTAGTTTCTTTGGTGTGTCACCATCAGTTGTGTTCACAGCTGCTTTCAATGCTGCCACTGCAAATGTTTGACTTTCAAAAATCAAACGCTTAAGGGCCGCACTTGCTGCAATCGTTGGTCGAACACCGGGGCGAACAGAGGTAGCAAAATCACTAAGAGCTGTGTCGGTGATGGAATTACCGGGGATGGCCACAGCGTAACTCAGTTTACCCAAGGTGTCGATTGATGCCCCCTTCAAGGCTGTGACCCACTCATCCGGCAGGCCTGCATTCCTGGCCTGTCTCTCAAAGGTGGCTACTGATTCCAAAATAAGTGAGTTTGCCATTGCAAAGCAGCCGGCGGCCGAATGTAGCTAAGGCAAAAAGTGCATGTCGTGAAACTTCATGTGTGTCAACTAATCATGAGACGATAAAAATTCACGCAGGGATCTGAAAGAATAAGGCAACGGTGCAAACGGGGAATGCTTTCAAAAATCGCACGCGCGAGCAAATGGGTTCCGCGACACAAGGAAAACAACTTGATATCCAAGAACAGGCATTCCTGCTCTCAACTTGCAGTCACTGCGAGTTCTCAAACTTCCTTTCGACAGGGTTGCATTTGGAAAAATTACAAAACAGACTAACCGACGTTGAGCGCATTCACCCAACATGACTGAGGGCGCCTTCGCCACATTTTACCTGCATTTAGGAGCTGCATTCAGCTAGTGTCTTTAGCCCTTTGGCTCTTAAGTCGATCCAGAAGCTCTACTGCTCCTTCGACGTTCGACTTACTTCACCTTTCAAGCACTTGCCACACCGTGCCCACTTGAGAGAAGCTCCATCTTTCAAGAAGGAGAACTTGTCAGTGACCATGATGCCGCATTTGCAAACTCCGTCCGTACTGCTGGCTTTGCGCAAGACCTTGGACTTGTTGTTCTGAAATAGTGGCCCTGGTACCTCAAAAACCGGGCTAGCACAAACTTTGTGATGCAAGTTCTCCTCTGGAGCATGATCTGAATCCGTCGAAGACGATGATGATGTTGCAGAATCGACTCCACTGTCAACAGCCTCTGCTTCAAGTCTCGCAGTTTTTTCTGCAGCATGTTCGGACTGGAGCGGAGTTGATGGTGACGGCACTGAAACTTCGTCTTCATGCCCCAAAGAGATTGCAGGCGCGCTTTGACCCAAGTCCGAGTCCCGTTGCTTCCGGACAGCCATCCAACCCGACCTTGTCAGGTCTGGCCTGAAAAAGTCTTTGCGAATGTTGAGGAGCATGGCGCAATACTTCTGAATCGGTCTGCTGAGCATGTCTCTGGAATAAGTTGCTAAAGACCTGCCTCCGGGAAGCTCATGATGACCCAGCAACATCCGACTTGACTCATCGATTCCATATCGCGCAGACCAAGCTAAAGTTGTCTCTTTGAGGCTGTCAAGAAGGCATTCAGGAAGCGTGTGATTTCTGATGAGGCGCAACTGCGTGTGCTGACAGAACCATCACCAGAGAACGCTCTGCAGAGCGCTCCCAAGAGGGGGGCTGAAAAGTTCATTCCCAGCTCCACTGCCCGAGATAGCCAAGCTTTCGACCAA
This sequence comes from Effrenium voratum, assembly GCA_963377175.1. Taxonomy (NCBI): domain Eukaryota; class Dinophyceae; order Suessiales; family Symbiodiniaceae; genus Effrenium; species Effrenium voratum. Next base: position 18,968 of record CAUJNA010002087.1, on the reverse strand, counting down.
CCCAGACCTGTTACACCCAAAAGCGGAACCACTATAGGCATGTGCCTCTGCTTTCTCTCCGCGCTCGTACTTGTTTTATGGATTGCAGTTGAGCTTTCCAAAAAAACAAAATCTCCTCGGAGCCACCCTGTCTTCTGCAAGAGAGTCCAAATAGCGAAGACCATCGGCATCTGGCAAAAACAGCAGCCAAACATCTCCAGTGTGATCTCACAGAATCTCTCTGCCTTCGGAACACAGAAGTGGACGTGCTTGGCAGAAGTTGAGGATCAATACGGCCCTTCAGCTGAGGATCCCCCACGTCATCGCCAATGTGCCCATGACAAACAAAACCTGAATGCCTGCAGTGCAAGTCCTGAATACCTTCACTTCCTAGGTAAACAAGTACTCGATTGGGACGGGCCAGACATTTTTTCTCTTGGCAAGTGAAAAATTTTTCGCATTCTGCCCTTAAGCTGTGCTTGGAGATTTGATTCCCAAAACATCTCTGATGTCTCTCTCGGCTGACTTGGATTCGGCCTTTTTGAGACGTGCCCCCACCGGCCCAACATAGCCAACAAGTGCATAGATCAATTGCCATTTCGAGATTGCAGCTTCCCACAAATCTTGCTCCACTTGCAGTGCATCTACATCGCGAAGTCTTGACATCACTGTTGAATGAATGGGTTCATCCAACTGACGTTTCAATTGCATCCTGGGGTCCACGCCACTGTTCAAGGCTGTCAGGAAAAGTCGGTTGCATCAAGGCATCTGCTTCAAAGAGTGCGTGGTCATACTGCTCCTGAGGAATCTCGATGTCAGCCACAGCCTGCAATGAACTGTTATCACTTTGTTGCAACAAAGGATCACCACAGGGTAATTGCCAATCACCTTGATCATCAAGATGGCTGTTCTGCTCAACACACGGCGGATCAGGAATCTCAACTAGTGACTGCTTGACGGATGCTGAATCCACATCTGGCAAAAAATCACCAGATACCGAGCTCTCAACCAGCGCACGTTCTCCCATGAAATCACTGCTGGCCGCATCCAAAGCTGCAGCACTAAGACCAGAGGAATCAGCAGACTGGGTTTGAAGCTGATGAACATCTGAGTGCACAATTGATTGAGAACCAAAAGCATCCAACAAACCGTCATCCTGCGGATCATCCATGGCGAGCTAACAAGCAAACATCACCCCAGCTAGCAAACAAGTTTCTACGAGACCTTTGTCTCAAATAAGTGTTTCCCACCACACCCACCCTTAGAGCCAAAGTCAAGGAGACAAAGGATGAGGTTTCAACTCTCAGGACATGTTAAAAGATTTAGACTTACAAACCGCAACTAAAGGTGCATACACCAAGTATGTTGTTGTGGTTGTTTCAAACATTGCATACAATGTGTTTCAAAGATTCGGTAAAAGACAGCAGCGTTCACTTAAAAAATAATTTTGGGCTGAAAATTTTTGGCGCCTTCACCAAAAGATTTTCTTTTTTCACTTTGAAATAAGGTTCAGTCAGCAAGCAGAAAGAACACGTACTCTTGCGAAAGAACTGTCCAAAGCTGCTTGTCAGCCTTGACCAGTTGGCCCCGCGATATTTTGGCATGTCCAGGTGGAGGAGGAGCATTAAGGATCGTCAGCATTTGATTTATCCATTTGGCTTGGTCTAGGGCCAGGGCTCTTCGCTGGAAACACCACTGCAGCTGAATGGCTGATGTGCGTTCTGCCTCCAAGTTCGGCTCAGGCGCGGATCTCCTGGTCTCTGGAGGTGCACTTCGATGGGGAACATAACGCAATTAGAGTCCACCATACCACTGACATAGTCCATTAGCGCAAATGATGGTTGCATTTCTCCACGAATTTCAATTCCTGTCAAACGAGCTTTCTGATCTGCAAGTCTAGCTTGTTTTTCAACAATCGGTAGCTTGTGTTTTCCTTCCTCTCCCTCACCTGTAACACGAGCTTTTCAATTGAGCCACCACCAACGTGGTGGCTTCAAAGTGCAGGCGACGAAGTCCACTGTAAGCAGCATTGCCATAATGTGCAGGCAGAGTTGTATCCGCGCATGCTCTGAAGGCTTCATCACTCGCAGGGGCTTGAGGAGTCCCAACTGAGAAAGCTAATGCACTAAATGTTTCGATCCCAGCAAACTGAATCGCATTACGGATGGCTGGCTCTTGGATCACTTCCTGAACTCGTTTGGTGAAAGCCGCAATGCTATCAATGAGTGCCATTGCTACCAAAAATCTTTTGAGGCTTAGAAGCAATGGCAGGGAGATTGCGCTAGAGCGGGACATTAAGCAAAGCCACCTTTTAGGGATTTTACTGTGAGTATCAGTCCCGGGACAAAAAAAATCAGGCGCATCTCAACATCTGCATAGTGCAACCTTTCTTCAAACTTCTAACAGGTTGGCAGTTAAGATGCGCATGCGAGTCTCAACATCATGGACTGACAAAGCATGTATTGCTGTGCGCTCGATAAAGCAGTTGTCGTGGAAATCTCTTCAACATCATCTCAGCATCTGCGAAGCCCCCTGACGCTGGCTATGCCAAACATCCTAAAGCTTCACCTAGTGCTCTTTGAAACAGTTCCAGCAAATCCCGGAGTCCCACTTAGTAATGACATTGTTCTCTGTGTGAAACTGACCAATTTTTCGACCACATTCAAAAAATTGCTTGTAGTCATTCTTCATTAAGTGAAGGATCTTAGATTTCTTGTGTTGCCACAACCTGTATCCTTCTGGCGCCTTTGGGATTGCAAACACTTTCTCGCCAGCATTATTGAATTCGTTTGCATTATCTTCTGAAGATTCTGAGTTTGAAGTATCTGTGCACACCTCTATCAGATCAGGCTCCACACGAGTAGGCAGCGAATCTGGAAGTGCCACTACGTCTCCCGCTGGTTCCTGTCCATCAGCAGCACATGAATCAGAAGCGCTTGCATGTCGAACAAACACGAACTCTTGATCGTCATCCGAATTGATTTCAATTTTCTCGCTAATCAAATTGGGCACAAGCGTGGAGCTGGCACTGGTGGTTGTCAACTTCCCACTCCGTGTTTCGTCCGGCTTGTACCTACCACTTTCGAGTACGTCAAGCTAACAAGAAAGGGGGATGCGTGATAGCCTAGAATCAATCTGTCATCCATGCTGACACCTCTTTTTGCCAACATGGAAAGCGTTGTGCATTTTATGGAATGACTTGAGATTTTACGGTCTGGATCAATTCTCAGGACACACAAAATCAAAGCACTAAGCCACTTCCTACCTTCTTAAGAAGTTAAGACACGCGCAGGGGGCAATTTTTGCCCACAACTAAACAGCAGCCCAATTGCGTTCCACTACTCCTATGGCAGGTGCAACAAGAGGCAGGAACTGGTGTTTGTGCTGCAATGCATGTACTGTTTTGCGCACGCCAGTTGGTGTTTCGACATATGCTACATTACCATCTGCCTCACGGTCAAATAGCATCGACGACGACTGTTGAGCATCAGTCCAACGAGCCCTGGCATATGTAACGAAAAGTGCCATCCCACTGAATGCTCGATTCCACAAGTTATTGTCCCGGTGGCAGTACATGATGCAACACCTCCAACTCCTTGACCGTGAGTGACCTGGCTTGTGATCGTTCGCGCACTGCATCACTGGTGGCAGCACCCCAGCATCTTCTACCCGTTAACAGTGCACCACATTCTTCAATGCCCATTGTATACTTGACGAACGCTACAGCCTCCAAAACACCTGTCGCCCAGGAAGCTGGAAAACCATGACTTCTGAGGTCGCAGACAAAAGTGTAAAGCAAAGCTTCAGAGCAAGGAAAATACAAACCAAGTTCACCAAGATACACACAAAGCTTACGGATGCTGTTAGCTCTCTTCAATAGTGTCCTAGGCGCTTTGATGCGAAAGACATCTCCAAGTTCCAAGAAGAATGATCTGAACATTAATGTTTTCACACCCCACCAACGTGGCCACAAACTCAATCTTAGGGTCCCAACCTTCGACGGTAACAGCCCAACGGTTTAGCGCTTTCTGAAGCTGAGCATCCCGAGTTTCCTGCCAGGTTGAGTCCACAGTGTGTTTGACACATGATCGTGAAAAAGGAATGTCTTTATCAAACACTTCCAAAACACGTTGCTTCTTGTTGATCTCGAAGGAATCGAATGAGTCACACAACATCGAAGGCGGCTCGATAGGTCTGCTGAACTCTTGCTTCAACGAATTACCTATAACATCGTCTCCAAAAATTGTTGACCAAAAACCAGTTTCCCAAGCAGGTTTCATAGAAGAATGTTGCAGAGAATTCCACGCTGCTTTCACTGCATCATCGATGTCTAAGCTTGCAACATCCAAGCCAGCATTATCTGCTGGTTCATTGCATCGGGATGCCGGCCCAATAGACGTGCTAGCGCCATAAGGAATTTCACCACAACAGCAAAAAATACTGCCAGTTTCATCTTCGTTGTCCATCACCCCAACCCACCCACCACCCTTAAGCCAGATGTTGCCGAACAACAACTGCTTAAAGTGTTCTTCCGAAACCCTGTGCTTGTAAAAAAAAAATGACAACTGATATGTTAAGTTTAAAAAGGTTGATGCCAGTTGTTTCACTTGGTGAAGAAAAACAAGTGGCAAAAAAGTCGCCGCAAAAGTTGGTTTCAAAAAACACAATAACTTCTGTGAAAGAGTATTCTCACCTGTTTGTCCAAGGTGTCCCGGACCACACCCCATGCAGTTCAAAGACGCGCTTGGGCAGTGGAACCTCAGCAGCATCAAAATTGTTGCAGGTTCGGCATCACATTGAGGCGGAACGATGACATAGAGGTAGGTCCCGTAGGCGGACACGAGTGCTTTGACATGTTTACCACGTGGCAAAGTTCCCAAAACTACACGGTTCAAGCTCTTGCGTTTTGTTTGAGCATGAGTGTCAAGGATCTTATCCATTGGTACACCGAATTGTAAGACCTTGTTGAAGGCCAAAGATGTCATGCGTTGACATAGAATGTCTTCAATATGCGTTGGAACTGAATTTTTCCGTCAACCATAGGTGCCTACGGAGCATATGTATGTTGTCGATCACAGCGAAGTTCTAGAAAGTCAAACCAGTCAACATTTGTCAAACTTGTCGTTTGTCTCGTAAGCCTCCGTAAACACTTGTGAAATGTTACGAAATTCAAGGTGGTGGTTTGCTTCAGCCACTTAGGAAGCTGGAAGTTTTCCACATAAGGCTATTGGCAAGATTTTCAATAGTGATTGCAATGCCCAAACTGGCTGCGGTATTTGCGATTGCGATAGTGTTTTCGCTTTGAATACGACCTACCTTTTTTTCCATTCTGGATGTGTAAGAACCTGGAGAGCCAAGGAATTGGGCAAGAAGGGTGCTTTTACATGTCTCGATCAGTGGTTAGGAATAGCAGGCTAACGGCAAACCCTAAGTCATGAAATAACTGCACGGGAGGGGCCGCTTCAAAATAAATGGGACTAGCTAAGGACAAACTTGCCTTATGAAAGGACATTCCCGCTAGGTAATCAGCCAGCTTATTACATTTGTGTGGGAGGTACTTTAACTCTATATGGGGGAGTTTTTTGCAGGAAGTGAATAAGGTCACTACGTTGGAATCACCCTCGGTATTGTAGGAAAATATTACTTATGTCTGGAAAATTACAGCCTAACCTGATTATTGAAGATGTCAATTTTCCTGTGGGAGTAGGAACCATGTTAGATCCCAGGAAGTGGTCCCTGCGCGGCTAAAAGCCTTGTATTTTCACATATCCAAGAGGTACTTCGTGGGGTCCTTTGGTTTAACGCTAAAACAGGAAAATTTCTGATTGAAGATGGTTTGCCAAGCCAAAAATTGCATTACCGCCCAGTCACTCATAACAGTCTTGGCAGAGTCTATGCCATTGGCGCCAGTGGTCAGGCAATGCCTAAAGAGTTTTGAGACTTGTGTTTTTTGGCCAAACACATTGCGAACTTGATTTTGTCCGTGCCCACTACATTTCAATTGCGCGAGAAGCACGCAATGAGCTCCTACGGGTAGAACACCATCATTCTGGACACCATCAGTCTTTTGCGTACTTGGTTTTATATTCCGGTCGACTATCCTGCAATATTTGATCCTCACCTGCTGTCGGAACTTTTTCCCTACCTGGCCGGGCTGAAATACCTCTCCCACTGTTTCGATGCGAAACCTTTGAACGACCAGTTTTCGCTTTGGTTCAAGAATGAAACTCCCGCCTGTTCAAGAAACCAGAGTGGAGAACTTCTTTCGACCCTCGCCCGTCAACAAACTATCCTCATTGCCATGCCCACAAACCTTGAAGCGCAAAACCTACGCCTTTCAAAGCGTTCACCAACTCAACCCATGAGCTTTTCAAAAAGGGGGTAAATTCAATTGATTTCTATCATGCCTTTTTTCAAATTCTATGTGTGGAACAACATGGCAATCGGAAATCAGGTACTATTTTTTGTTTGAAGTTTTCCGTGTCATTCTGCACATGCTGTCAAGCGGGCTCACAAGCAAGAATGATTTTTACCGTTTCATTTTTGCTCGCTTTTGCAGTAGCATTGACTCAATGGGGAGGTTCGGGTACTGTCCTGGCCTGTTAACATATGTCGGTCAACCACAAACAAACTCTGTTACTATTGGCATATCCATAGCATGCACCAAGCCCGCTTTAAGTTGATTCATGTGTAGGATGCATCTCGTCCCTTTCTCCCCGGGGAACGACCGGCGGGCATTTCAGGCAATGCACCTTTTCAGCCGTGACGGCATCACCGAATTGCCATGGCGATCCCTATGCTAGCCAAGTGGCATTGCAAGAACGCCAATTTGGCTAAGGAGAAAGAGAGAAATATTCCAATGAAAATCCCAATCCCAGGTCTGTTTGGGGCATTGCTGAGCAGGTGCACCCCAAATGATCAGTTCAGCCAGCTAGCCACAAGCATGACGCCGGCTCCGCGTCTGGTGCAGCAACATCCCCCAGCGCGGTACAGACGTTACTTGAAAGCTACTTTTAATTTGCTGTCGCGCAGAGCAAAAGCTTGCGGTACAATGACCAGCCTCGCAAAAGCCAAAAGGAAGAGTGGGCGCTAGATTACATCCGGTCCCAGAAGGTGATTGGGAACCAGTACTTGACCCGCAGGGAACGGAAGGAGCTGGTCAAAATTTCTTGTATTGCAGCATGGAACGCGAAAATCGTTTTCATTCACTCAATAGAAAATACGTCCTTTTTGCTTCGAATTGACATGATTTTTGCTTTAGATTTTTTGATTTTGGCGCCGAATAAATGTTATTTTCGCGCTTCAAAATCATTGCTCAAGCAGCTCGCGAATAAGTTGCTGTAGATCTTAGAGTTTGGCTGGGTGCACCCATGTTTGGGAAATTGCGCTCCAGCAACTTATACCTAAAAAGACCAAGGCGCTTACCCGTTAGGGCCGTCTCCACTGACGGATGCATGGACTTTCTCAAGATCTTATCTTCATCCTCGAGCTCCGAAGTTCTTTTGGTCCATATGAAAACAAAGGTTGTCTCAGTCGGGCAAGCTCAGCAGCTGACAACTTCACATTGTCATGGATGGCATCTATCAAAACCTGCCGCAAAGCAATTCCCAGACCGAAAAACAAACCCCGAACATTTTTGACAACGATATTCACACTTCCAATCTGATTGCTGCTTTGAATGAAAACGAATTTCGCTATCCGACTTCCTTCATTTCTGCTTTGAATGGACATGATTTTCGCTGTGAAAATTCTTTGACTTTGGCTCCGAAAATATGTGTTTTTCGCTCTTGAAAGTCTTTGATTTTGGCTTTGAATGAAAATGATTTTATTTTTGCTTTGAATTTCTTCGATTTTGGATTGGAATTTCCATGGTTTCCGCCCTGGAATTCGACCATGTTCACCTTTCATTGGGTTATGTTCTGGTTGGGTTCGACGAAATTACCATGCACCCGCAATTTTTACAAGCTGTGTTTGCAAGAAAAAATGGGGACACTTTTTTTCCTGCACATTGTGTAAATGTTTCAGATTGTAATTAATTTTTCATGATTGGTGCCGGGAAAAACGATTGTGAATTGTATGCATTAAAACGATCGTTGACTTTTATTTACACGAAAACAAAAACTTGCAATATTTATTCGGATATTCAAACATTAAATTATTTTTTACATATAATTATTTTTTTTGTTAATTAAAATTGAAAAAGAAAATAAAATATTTTTAATAAATAAAATAAATTTAAAAATGGAATTAAATGTTTTTATTAATTTTGATGATTTTAATGAAAAAAAGTTATTTAAAATAAATATATTAAATATATTTAAAATAAATTTTTATTATTTTTTATTATTAAAAACATATATAATTTTAAAATTTTAAAATATTTTTCTTTTTTTAATTTTTCTTTTTTATCTTTTAAATTTTAACAATGTTTTATAATTTAACAACAAAAATATTTTAATCATATTTTTATTGAAAAATTTACATGTTTAATATATTTATATTTTAATACTTTTTCAGATTTTTTTGTTAAATATTTCAATTCTTTTTTTATATAGTATTTTTTTTTTAAAAAATTATGTTTTACATGTAAAAATATGATATATTTTATAATTCAAATTTAGAAATATTTGTATATTAATAAAAAAGAACACTTTATTAATTTGTATTATTCTAATCTATTTTTCCATTAAAAAATAACTAAAACAAATTTTATATATCAAATATATTTTTTTATTTAGAATATTTTTAAAAAAACGTAATTATTTTTTTTATATTACCGGGTTCTTCAGAAAAAATAGCCACCAGCAGAGTAAGCGGGTACGGCTCTTTTAAGCCCCGGCGTCCCAAATTTCAATGTTATTCTCTCAGTTTACCTGTTCCTTCACAACAAAAGCCATCCTTGTTTGTGCATAATCGCAAGCTAGCTTGGCAACATTGAAGCAGGGGGTGTAAGGGGGTTAACCGTATCAAAGTGCCCTGTGGATAATGGCTGTTTTTTTAAAGAACCCGGTCAAGATTTTTTGGGGGCAGGTCCGGTTTCTGATTTGGCTGGCAGATCTGTGGGGTGGGGACAGCCTTATGCACACCTGTGGCAGGCGCAGCAGTTCAGCTCTATTGGCTTCCCTATGGTGGGAATTGCGTACACTTCATATGTAACGTATATACAGCACCCATGCAACACACACGCAACACGACGCGCAACACGACCTCTTTTCTTGTAAATTTACAAGTAAATGCGTCTTGCCGGTGGAAAACTCAAGTTTTCCACTCCTATGAGGCTTGTCGAATTCTGGCCATTTACGTGTTGTGTGTGTGTTGTATGTGACGGGCACGCAACTCCCACCCTAAGGAAGCCTACAAAGCCGAAGTGCTGCGCCTGCGACAAAACTGCAAATGCTGCGCAAAGTACTGTGTCTACGGTTTATTCACCGCATGTTGCAATTTTGTCGCCAAATATCAAATATTTTCTGCCAGCCAACCACATCAAGCGAACATTCTTTCTTATTTGAAGCATGATGCATAGACTGAACTGCGAATGGAGGCGCGAATGAGTGAACCCCCCCAGGTTTCCAAAGAATGACGACATAATAAGTGCAGCAGGCCGACAAAAAGAACGGGTATCAAAGCTTCGATAAGTGGCAGACCCTGTGACCTCGTTTTTGACAAGTGCTGGAAGTCAGACACCTGTTGCAGCCTAGAATAGGTCATTCATCGCCCGTCGGAACACGCCCGCTGAAGCCAACGAATGGTGAGAACACAAACAAACGAGCCAGACCAAACCCCAAAGGCAAAGGAGATGGCAAGAGTAACAACTCCCAGAGTTTTCAACGAGTACCAGTGGAGCTTTTGCAGCTGGGAGATGTGGCGACCACGTCCCAAAGACATCGTTTGTGTTTTGGATATAACCTGAAGAGTTGCAATCTGCAAGTGAAAAATGAACAGGCTGCGATCGAGAACTTCATGCCTGTTGCATATAGTCTTGCCATAAACAGCATCCTGCAGTTGATTGTGCCAACAATAAGACCGAATAACTAGATGTGGCTGGTGCAGAAGCATTGCACGACCAAAGCTTGGACCTTGATCACAAGGCTGGGATCGATGCCTGAAGCAACAAGAAAGAGACCACATGAAGACCATATGATCAACAAGAAAGATTCGAGTGAGACTGATGTCAAGCATTCCAGCCGGCTTGATTTTGTTCCCATTCTTGCCCCACTTTGGGGTTCTTGTTCCCACTTGTTCCCACTTTGTTCCCATTCTTGCCCCACTTTGCGGTTCTTGTCCCATTCTTGCCCCACTTTGGGGTTCTTGTTTCCACTTTGTTCCCGCTTTGTTCCCAATTTTGCCCCACTTTGGGGTTCTTGTTCCCGCTTTGTTCCCACTTTGTTTCCACTTTGTTCCCATTCTTGCCCCACTTTGGGGTTCTTGTTCCAACTTTGTTCCCACTTTGTTCCCATTCTTGCCGCACTTTGGGGTTCTTGTTCCCACTTTGTTCCCATTCTTGTTCCCACTTTCTTCCCAACTCGGGCAGGAATGGGAACAAGAACCCCAAAGTGGGGCAAGAATGGGAACAAAGTGGGAATAAAGTGGGAACAAAGTGGGAACAAGAACCGGAAAGAGGGGCAGGAATGGGGACAAAGTGGGAACAAGAACCCCAAAGTGGGGCAAGAATGGGAACAAAGTGGGAACAAAGTGGGAACAAGAACCCCAAACTTGGCAAGGATGGGACGAAGTGGGAACAAGAACCCCAAAGTGGGGCAAGAATGGGAACAAAGTGGGAACAAAGTGGGAATAAAGTGGGAACAAGAACCCCAAAGTGGGGCCAAAATGGGAACAAATTGGAAACAAAGTGGGAACAAGAACCCCAAAGTGGGGCAAGAATGGGAACAAAGTGAGAACAAAGTGGGATCAAAGTGGGAACAAGAACCCCTAAGTGGGGCAAGGATGGGAACAAAGTGGGAACAAAGTGGAAACAAGAACCCCAAAGTGGGGCAGGAATGGGAACAAAGTGGGAACAAAGTGGGAACAAAAACCCCAAAGCGGGGCAAGAATGGGAACAAAGTGGGAACAAAGTGGGAACAAGAACCCCAAAGTGGGGCAAGAATGGGAACAAAGTGGGAACAAAGTGGGAACAAGAACCCCAAAGAAGGGCAGGAATGGGAACAAAGTGGGAACAAGAACCCCAAAGTGGGGCAAGAATGGAAACAAAGTGGGAACAAGAACCCGAAAGTGGGGCAAGAATGGGAACAAAGTGGGAACAAAGTGGGAACAAGAACTCCAAAGCGGGCAAGAGTGGGAACAAAGTGCTACATTATGCTGTGTGTGGAGGAGAGGTACGAGTGAGGAAACGAATGTTGTATGTAAAGCTTCGCGAAACAAATTTCCAAATCCAGCTGCCATCTTAAACGCAAAAATAAACATTGGCAAAAACAGCGCCCAGCAAATAAACTGTCACAACCGAAATGGATCAATGAACTCACGACAGTGAAAATGAAACGACCATTTTTTCTGCAGAGGATTCATAGGTGGTGCTTCCCACGGCGTCTGTAACATTGCAAAAGTCACAAAGGAAATCTGCCAAACAAAGTTGTAAATATTGACATCCACCAAGAATACAAGCTCCCAGCATGTAGTAAGGATTGTTGCCAGAGTTCGCCAGAACACCGTGGAGGTCAACTCGACCTGCGGGCCGGGTGGGTAACTGAGAATTTCTATGGCCAAATCTCACAAGAGATAAATTGAACATGTTCCAGTGAACACCATTGAAGAGAAATCAACAGTGAATCTTCTCAAGCAAAAGATGAATGTCCACAAAAATTCGAAAAACTGAAACGATTTCATCCAAACGAATCTGAAATAAATCACAGCAACAGGACATCAAAAATGAAATTTCCAAATAATCACCAGCTCACACTCTAGAAGCGCTATAAGCATAGGTAGATGCACACAAGCAAGCAATTGCGAACTACAAGACTACATCCACCCACTTAACACATACAGCACCATAGAGACACTTGAGACACGTCCAGACTAATCTACATTATGCTGTATGTGGAGGAGAGGTACAAGTGAGAAAAGGAATGTTGTATGTAACGCTTCGCGAAACAAATTTCCAAATCCAGCTGCCATCTCAAACGCAAAAATAAACATTGACAAAAACAGCGCCCAGCAAATAAACTGTTACAACTGAAACACAACAGTAAAAATAAAACGGCTATTTTTTCTGCAGAGAATTTAGGTAGATGGTACTTTCCACGGCGTCTGTAACATTGTAAAAGTTACAAATCTGCCAAACAAAGTTGCAAATATTGACATTCAGTTAATGTTCCATCACTAAAAGATACAAGTTCCCACAAAGTGGAAGTGATAGAATGATTACCAAGCAGATATATCATGTCGTTTACGCTTCTGTAAAAAGAACTGCTCGATAACAGTCCAAAATTTGCAGCAGATCTTAACTGCTGAAAGTTCAGCTTGGTCTTCTATAAAGCATTCACAATATCTAAAGGCAAATCAGAAAATAAAATGGACAAACGTTTTGCAAGGTCAACTTGATTGAATATCTTATTTGTCTAAAGTGTTTATAAGAGGGTTTTCCATGAGTTTCCCTGTCAAACTTGAAGTTTCCCGTGGATCAAACTTGGTTTCCGCAGGATTTTCCTAGACGTTTCCTTCTTAATGGTTTTTTTGTTTCTTTTTAATTTTCTCAATGTTCCCTTTGGGTTTCTTTTTGCTTTCTCAAGAGTTTCTGTTGGGTTTCTTTGGGTTTCCCACAGATTTCCTGTTGTTTGCCAAGAGTTTTCTAAGGGTTTCTTTAAGTTTCCCTTAAGGTTTTTTTTCAAGAGTTTCTGTGGGATTTAGTAGGTTTTCTACAGATTTTGTGTGGTTTGTCAAAAGGATTTCTTAAGAGTTTCTCTTTGGGTTTCCGTTTGGGTTTCTAAGTGGTTTTTCAAGAGTTTCTGTAGAGTTTCTCTAGGTTTTCCACAGGTTTTCTGTCGTTTGTCATAAGTGGAAAACCTAGAGAAACTCTACAGAAACTCTTGAAAAACCATTTAGAAACCCAAACGGAAACCCAAAGAGAAACTCTTAAGAAATCCTTTTGACAAACCACACAAAATCTGTAGAAAACCTACTAAATCCCACAGAAACTCTTGAAAAACAACCTTAAGGGAAACTTAAAGAAAGAAACCCTTAGAAAACTCTTGACAAACAACAGGAAATCTGTGGGAAACCCAAAGAAACCCAACAGAAACTCTTGAGAAAGCAAAAAGAAACCCAAAGGGAACATTGAGAAAATTAAAAAGAAACAAAAAAAACCTTAAGAAGGAAAAGTCTAGGAAAATCCTGCGGAAACCAAGTTTGATCCACGGGAAACTTCAAGTTTGACAGGGAAACTCATGGAAAACCCTCTTATAAACACTTTAGACAAATAAGATATTCAATCAAGTTGACCTTGCAAAACGTTTGTCCATTTTATTTTCTGATTTGCCTTTAGATATTGTGAATGCTTTATAGAAGACCAAGCTGAACTTTCAGCAGTTAAGATCTGCTGCAAATTTTGGACTGTTATCGAGCAGTTCTTTTTACAGAAGCGTAAACGACATGATATATCTGCTTGGTAATCATTCTATCACTTCCACTTTGTGGGAACTTGTATCTTTTAGTGATGGAACATTAACTGAATGTCAATATTTACAACTTTGTTTGGCAGATTTGTAACTTTTACAATGTTACAGACGCCGTGGAAAGTACCATCTACCTAAATTCTCTGCAGAAAAAATAGCCGTTTTATTTTTACTGTTGTGTTTCAGTTGTAACAGTTTATTTGCTGGGCGCTGTTTTTGTCAATGTTTATTTTTGCGTTTGAGATGGCAGCTGGATTTGGAAATTTGTTTCGCGAAGCTTTACATACAACATTCCTTTTCTCACTTGTACCTCTCCTCCACATACAGCATAATGTAGATTAGTCTGGACGTGTCTCAAGTGTCTCTATGGTGCTGTATGTGTTAAGTGGGTGGATGTAGTCTTGTAGTTCGCAATTGCTTGCTTGTGTGCATCTACCTATGCTTATAGCGCTCTAGAGTGTGAGCTGGTGATTATTTGGAAATTTCATTTTTGATGTCCTGTTGCTGTGATTTATTTCAGATTCGTTTGGATGAAATCGTTTCAGTTTTTCGAATTTTTGTGGACATTCATCTTTTGCTTGAGAAGATTCACTGTTGATTTCTCTTCAATGGTGTTCACTGGAACATGTTCAATTTATCTCTTGTGAGATTTGGCCATAGAAATTCTCAGTTACCCACCCGGCCCGCAGGTCGAGTTGACCTCCACGGTGTTCTGGCGAACTCTGGCAACAATCCTTACTACATGCTGGGAGCTTGTATTCTTGGTGGATGTCAATATTTACAACTTTGTTTGGCAGATTTCCTTTGTGACTTTTACAATGTTACAGACGCCGTGGGAAGCACCACCTATGAATCCTTTGCAGAAAAAATGGTCGTTTCATTTTCACTGTCGTGAGTTCACTGATCCATTTCGGTTGTGACAGTTTATTTGCTGGGCGCTGTTTTTGCCAATGTTTATTTTTGCGTTTAAGATGGCAGCTGGATTTGGAAATTTGTTTCGCGAAGCTTTACATACAACATTCCTTTCCTCACTCGTACCTCTCCTCCACACACAGCATAATGTCACGGTTCCACTATGACGCTTTGGAGTTCTTGTTCCCTTGTTCCCACTTGTTCCCATTCTTGCCCACTTTCGGTTCTTGTTCCCACTTTGTTTCATTCTTGCCCCACTTTGGGGTTCTTGTTCCCAATTTGTTCCCATCCTGCCCATTTCTTTGGGTTCTTGTTCCCACTTTGTTCCCACTTTGTTCCCATTCTTGCCCCACTTTGGGGTTCTTGTTCCCACTTTGTTCCCACTTTGTTCCCATTCTTGCCCCCTTGTTTTTGTTCCCACTTTGTTCCCACTTTGTTCCCATTCTTGCCCCACTTTGGGGTTCTTGTTTCCACTTTGTTCCCACTTTGTTCCCATCCTTGCCCCACTTAGGGGTTCTTGTTCCCACTTTGATCCCACTTTGTTCTCACTTTGTTCCCATTCTTGCCCCACTTTAAAATTCTTGTCCCCACTTTGTTTGCAATTTGTTCCCATTTTGGCCCCACTTTGGGGTTCTTGTTCCCACTTTATTCCCACTTTGTTCCCACTTTGTTCCCATTCTTGCCCCACTTTGGGGTTCTTGTTCCCACTTCGTCCCATTCTTGCCAAGTTTGGGGTTCCCACTTTGTTCCCACTTTGTTCCCATTCTTGCCCCACTTTGGGGTTCTTGTTCCCATTTTGTCCCCATTCCTGCCCCTCTTTCCGGTTCTTGTTCCCATTTTGTTCCCACTTTATTCCCACTTTGTTCCCATTCTTGCCCCAGTTTGGGGTTCTTGTTCCCATTCCTGCCCCACTTTGTTCCTATTCTTGCCCCACTTTGAGGTTCTTGTTCCCACTTTGTTCCCACTTTGTTCCCATTCTTGCCTCACTTTGCGGTTCTGGTTCCCACTTTGGTCCCACTTTGTTCCCATTCTTGCCCCACTTTCGGGTTCTTGTTCCCACTTTGTTTCCATTCTTGCCCCACTTTGGGGTTCTTGTTCCCACTTTGTTCCCATTCCTGCCCTTCTTTGGGGTTCTTGTTCCCACTTTGTTCCCACTTTGTTCCCATTCTTGCCCCACTTTGGGGTTCTTGTTCCCACTTTGTTCCCACTTTGTTCCCATTCTTGCCCCGCTTTGGGGTTTTTGTTCCCACTTTGTTCCCACTTTGTTCCCATTCTTGCCCCACTTTGGGGTTCTTGTTTCCACTTTGTTCCCACTTTGTTCCCATCCTTGCCCCACTTAGGGGTTCTTGTTCCCACTTTGCTTCCTATTTGTTCCTATTTTTGCCCCACTTTGGGCTTCTTGTTCCCACTTTGTTCCCAGTCTTGCCCCACTTTGGGGTTCTTGTTCCCACTTTGTTCCCACTTTGTTCCCACTTTGGGGCTGTTGATTCCCCTTCGTTCCCGCTTTGTGCCCAGTCTTGCCCCACTTTGTGGTTCTTGTTCCCACTTTGTTCCCACTTTGTTCCCACTTTGTTCCCATTCTTGCCCCACTTTGGGGTTCTTGTTCCCGCTTTGTTCCCATTCTTGCCCCACTTTGGGGTTCTTGTTCCCACTTTGTTTCCACTTGGTTCCCAGTCTCGCCCCACTTTGGGGTTCTTGTTCCCACTTTGTTTCCAATTTGTTCCCATTCTTGCCTTACTTTGTGGTTCTTGTTCCCACTTTGTTCCACTTTGTTCCCATTCTTGCCCCACTTTGGGGTTCTTGTTCCCACTTTGCTCCCACTTTGTTCCCATTCTTGCCCCACTTTGCGGTTCTTGTTCCCACTTTGTTCCCACTTTGTTCCCATTCTTGCCCCACTTTGTGGTTCTTGTTCCCACTTTGTTCCCACTTTGTTCCCATTCTTGCCCGCGTTGTGGGTTTTGTTCCACTTTGTTCCCAACTTTGTTCCCATTCATGGCCCCTCTTGTGGGGTTCTTGTTTCCCACTTTGTTCCCACTTTGTTCCCACTTTGTTCCATTCTTTGCCCCGGAACTAAAGTGGGACAAAGCCCTTTCTGCCTTTTTTTGGGGTTTGTGTTCCTACTTTGTTCCCATTCCTGCCCCACTTTGGTGTTCTTGTTCCCACTTTGTCCCCACTTTGGTCCCACTTTGTTCCCATTCTTGCCGCACTTTGGGGTTCTTGTTCCCACTTTGTTCCCGCTTTGTGCCCATTCTTGCCCTACTTCGGGGTTCTTGCTCCCATTTTGTTGCCACTTTGTTCCCATTCTTGCCCCACTTTGGGGTTCTTGTTCCCACTTTGTTCCCACTTTGTTCCCATTCTTGCCCCCACTTTGTTCCCATTTTGTTCCCGCTTTATGGTTCTTGTTCCCACTTTGTTCCCACTTTGTTCCCATTCTGGCCCCACTTTGGGGTTCTTGTTCCCACTTTGTTCCCACTTTGTTCCCATTCTTGTCCACTTTAAGCTTCTTGTTCTCACTTTGTTTCCACTTTGTCCCCATGATTGCCCCGCTTTGGGGTTCTATTTGCACTTTGTTTCCACTTTGTCCCCACGATTGCCCCACTG
The DNA here is from genome assembly GCA_963377175.1 of Effrenium voratum. NCBI lineage: Eukaryota > Dinophyceae > Suessiales > Symbiodiniaceae > Effrenium > Effrenium voratum. The sequence goes on along the minus strand of CAUJNA010002087.1, from coordinate 1,851 downwards.
TGGGGTTCTTGTTCCCACTTTGCTCCCACTTTGTTTCCATTCTTGCCCCACTTTGCGGTTCTTGTTCCCACTTTGTTCCCACTTTGTTCCCATTCTTGCCCCACTTTGTGGTTCTTGTTCCCACTTTGTTCCCACTTTGTTCCCACTTTGTTCCCATTCTTGCCCCACTTAGGGGTTCTTGTTCCCACTTTGTTCCCACTTTCTTGCCTCACTTAGGGGTTCTTGTTCCCACTTTGTTCCCCTTTTGTTCCTACTTTGTTCCCGTTCTTGCCCCACTTTGGGGTTCTTGTTCCCACTTTGTCCCATTCTTGCCATTTTGTTCCCACTTTGTTCCCATTCTTTCCGCACTCTTGGGGTTCTTGTTCCCACTTTGTTCCCACTCTGTTCCCATTCTTGTCCCACTTTGGGGTTCTTGTTCCCACTTTGTTCCCACTTTGTTCCCATTCTTGCCCCACTTTGGGGTTCTTGTTCCCACTTTGATCCCACTTTGTTCCCACTTTGTTCCCATTCTTGCCCCACTTTGGGTTCTTGTTCCCCCTTTGTTCCCGCTTTGTTCCCATTCTTGCCCCACTTTAGGGTTCTTGTTCCTACTTTCTTCCCATTTTGTTCCCACGATTGCCCCACTTTGGGGTTCTTGTTCCCACTTTGTTCCCACTTTGTTCCCATTCTTGCCGCACTTTTGGGTTCTTGTTCCCACTTTGTTCCCACTTTGTGCCCATTCTTGCCCTACTTGGGGGTTCTTGTTCCCACTTTGTTCCCACTTTGTTCCCTGTCTTGCCCCACTTTGGGGTTCTTGCCCCCCCTTTGTTCTCACTTTGTTCCCATTCTTGCCCCACTTTGGGGTTCTTGTTCCCACTTTGTTTCCACCTTGTTTCCATTCTTGCCCCACTTTGGGGTTCTTGTTCCCACTTTGTTTCCAATTTGTTCCCACTTTGTTTCCATTCTTGCCCTAGTTTGGGGTTCTTGTTCCCACTTTGTTTCCACTTTCTTCCCAGTCTTGCCCCACTTTGGGGTTCTTGTTCCCACTTTGTTCCCATTCTTGCCCCACTTTGCGGTTCTTGTTCCCATTTTGCTCCCATCCTTGCCCCACTTTGGGGCTCTTGTTCCCACTTTGTTCCCACTTTGTTCCCATTCTTGCCCCGCTTTGGGGTTCTTGTTCCCACTTTGTTCCCACTTTGTTCCCATTCTTGCCCCACTTTGGGGTTCTTGTTCCCACTTTGTTCCCACTTTCTTCCCATTCTTGCCCCACTTTGGGGTTCTTGTTCCCACTTTGATCCCACTTTGTTCCCACTTTGTTTCCATTCTTGCCTCACTTTGGGGTTCTTGTTCCCACTTTGTTCCCACTTTGTTCCCATTCTTTCCGCACTCTTGGGGTTCTTGTTCCCACTTTGTTACCGTATTGTTCCCATTCTTGCCCCACTTTGGGGTTCTTGTTCCCACTTTGTTCCCACTTTGTTCCCATTCTTGCCCCGCTTTGGGGTTTTTGTTCCCACTTTGTTTCCACTTTGTTCCCACTTTGTTCCCATTCTGGCCCCACTTTGGGGTTCTTGTTCCCACTTTGTTCCCTTTTTGTTCCCATTCTTGCCCCACTTTGTTCCCACTTTGTTCCCATTCTTGTCCCACTTTGGGGTTCTTGTTCCCACTTTGTTCCCACTTTGTTCCCATTCTTGTCCACTTTGGGCTTCTTGTTCTCACTTTGTTTCCACTTTGTCCCCACGATTGCCCCACTGTGGGGTTCTTGTTCCCACTTTGTTCCCACTTTGTTCCCATTCTTGCCCCACTTTGGGGTTCTTGTTCCCACTTTGCTCCCACTTTGTTCCCATTCTTGCCCCACTTTGCGGTTCTTGTTCC
>CAUJNA010002086.1:0-44497 GCA_963377175.1 Effrenium voratum | reverse complement strand
AGGAAGGAAGGAAGGAAGGAAGGAAGGAAGGAAGGAAGGAAGGAAGGAAGGAAGGAAGGAAGGAAGGAAGGAAGGAAGGAAGGAAGGAAGGAAGGAAGGAAGGAAGGAAGGAAGGAAGGAAGGAAGGAAGGAAGGAAGGAAGGAAGGATTGAAGGAAGGAAGCAAGGAAGCAAGGAAGCAAGGAAGCAAGGAAGCAAGGAAGCAAGGAAGCAAGGAAGCAAAGAAGCAAAGAAGCAAGGAAGCAAGGAAGCAAGGAAGCAAGGAAGCAAGGAAGCAAGGAAGCAAGGAAGCAAGGAAGCAAGGAAGCAAGGAAGGAAGGAAGCAAGGAAGGAAGGAAGCAAGGAAGCAAGGAAGCAAGGAAGCAAGGAAGCAAGGAAGCAAGAAAGGAAGAAAGGAAGAAAGGAAGAAAGGAAGAAAGGAAGAGGAAGAGGAAGAGGAAGAGGAAGAGGAAGAGGAAGAGGAAGCGGAAGAGGAAGAGGAAGCGGAAGAGGAAGAGGAAGAGGAAGAGGAAGAGGGAAGGGAAGAGGGAAGGGAAGGGAAGGAAAGGAAGGAGACAAGGAGAGAAGGAGGGGGAGGAGCGGAGAGGGGGTGGAGGAGGAGAGGAGAGGGAGGGGGTGGAGGAGGAGAGGAGAGGAGGCCGCGAGAGTGGGAACAGCCAAATGTGGTAGTGTGAGCGGTACGCGGTGGTCTGGCCGTATTCTTGTGTTTTCCGGCTATCGTTTAGGTATCGTTCGGGGTATCGTTCAAACCGCCTGCCAAGACTAGAAAACTCTGCTAAGCTTCCCTTGGCCCAAGCATGCGCAAGAAACAACCTACGCATGCGTTGCATGCGTGCGCCTCGCAACCCGCGCTGCTGCCCGACGATTTGGTGGTTGGTTATCCTGTTCTGGCATTCGTGCCCACCCATGAAGTGTCCGTTTGCCACGCTTCCACGGAACTACAAGGAGAGCGCGCATCCCAAACAGCTTGCCCAAAAAGCGTTCACCACCCCTCCCATCTCGGAGCACCCGGCGCAGGCAAGAAGCACCTCCATCTTTATAAAAGGTCCGTGCGTAACCCCTTGCCATTGGGCATGAAGACTAAGGCTGCATTTTGAACGAGGTGGGAAACAGGGAGCAAACGCTGGCTGGGCCAGGGTCTACAGAAAGGCGGGAGCCACTTGAATTGAAGGCGTGCCCTAGCACAAGTAGCCTGTGTAAAGAGAGTGCCCTTTTTCAAATAAAGTGGAGTGCCTCATCTGAGTCCAATAAGCAGAAAAATTGCAATCCCATACAGAAATAACAAGCACGCGAACAGAAACTAAATTGCTCAAGGGTATTGTTTTTTTGAGAGTCCCCTATCGTTTGCCATAGTTGTGTGCATTTCCGTACCATCAATGCAACGCCGAATACTAAATTCAACAGAAGTAATTTTGACGGCGCTTCATTTAAAGGAATAGCTAAAAAACTCCATGGTATCCAGAATCGCAATGTGGTAGCTTACCAGAAATCCACCCCAAGGCCAGCCTTCTGAACTCCCCAGCCTTGCGTTTGTTCGGGTCCGACCCATGGCCGCTGTCCAGGCGCCTCAAGGGAATGGGCTGGGATGCAGCGCAGCAACCTAGCATGCCTTGATTGTTTCGTCGGAGGAACATGGGTGTGTGTGTGTGTGTGGTGGGGTGAGGGGTAAGGTGGGGTGAGGTGAAAGTAAGGCAATGATGAGGTCGGGGAAGACTAAGGTGAGAGTACGGTGAGAGGTAGGTGGGGTGACAGTGAGTTAAGAGTGAGGTGAGAGTGAGTTAAGAGTGAAGAGAGAAGCGAGAGTGAAGCGAGAGTGAGGTAAGAGTGAAGCGAAAGTGAGGTGAGAGTGAGAGTGTGGTAAGAGTGAGGTGAGAGTGAGGTGAGTCACAAGCGAGAGAGTAAAGTGAGAGCGAGGTGAGAGAGAGGCGAGAGTGAGGAGCGAGGTGAGAATGAGTTGTAGGCAAGAGTGAGGTGAGAGTGCCGAGAGTGAGGAGCGAGGTGAGACTGAGGTGAGAGTGCCGGTAAGGTGAGAAGGCTAGGACAGCCACAAATGATGTGGCTTGACTTGGGGCGGGGGCCTGTTCAGAACATGTCCATTTGGGTCCAATTGAGCAAATCATTTCCCAACAGTGGTGGAGGTATTGACATGGCATGTGTTGCTTTGAGTTGATGAACATCCACGTTTAATGTTGAGAAGAAGAAACAAATTTCGGACATGTGGCATGAGTCGCAAACAGTTGATTGTCAGGTAGGTTGGGCCAATCCCAATTCACGACACCAATTCTCACTCCATTCTGAACCCACTCGCACCCACCCCACCCACACCCCATTCTCGCCCCTCTCACCCTTCTTACCCTCTCACTCGCACCCCTGTCACCCCAGTCTAACCCCACTCTGACCCCTCTCGCTCGGACCACTGCCACCCCATTCTCACCCCAGTCTCACCCCACTTTCACCCCATTCTCACCCCACTCGCACCACTCTCGCCGACTCTCAACCCCGCTCTCACCCCAGTCTCACCTGAGCTCACCGGACTGACCCCTCTCACGCCCACTTGCCCCACTCTCACCCCACTCTCACCCCGCTCTCACCCCCGCCTCAACTTACTCTCACCCCACCTCGCCCTCTCACCCCATCATCCCAACTTGGAAAACCGACAATGGCCCAATGGGGAGCGCGCTACGAAGGCCATGCCATCGCTTCAGCCGCCCATCTGCATCTGTGCTCGTTTCCCCGCCTTCTCCCCTGAATCTTTGACCCCCTTTAACAACTTGGCCCACAGCTGGGGTACACTGAAAGAATGCTCTCAAACTATGGTTTGCATGTCCACCCTAAAATGCACAATAGTTTGCCCAGTTCAAGTCATCCCAAGGTTCTCTCGAAAAGTTTCAGCTGGATTTGGAGGGTGCGATGCGTCTTCTGGCCGAAACTTTCGGCCACCTCAGCAGCTGAGGTGATCTTGATCCAGTCGGTCGGGCTGAACCCTGTCCCCGAAATCAAGTTGTTCTAACCGGGGAGCTAGAACGGTTTACGCGTTCACTCTGAACCTTTGGACATAGTCGCCGTCAACCGATTGACTCTTGCGCGCATGAGGTTTTCTCAGAATGGTGGACCTTTTTTGCTGCCAATTTGGCTGACTGACTTTCACTACGAGAAACCGCGCAGAATTGTAGCTCGCAACAACCGCCCGATTGCCAGGACCCTAGGGCCACGGGTGCTTCACGACATCTTGCCAATATTTGCCTTCGGCAGCCCTAGTTTCCGAATCCGTCGCTTGTGTTTCCGAATCCGGCGCTTTAGTCTTCTTAATTTCTAAACCCTAGTTTCCAAACCCAAATTTTCGAGTCCGTCGCTTTAGTTTCAAAATCCGCCGCTTTAGTTTCCGAATCCGCCGCTTTAGTTTCCAAATCCGTCGTTCTAGTTTTGCGAATCCTAGTTTCCGAATCCGACTTTCTAGTTTCCGAATCCGTCTTTTTAACATTTAGTTTCCGAATCATAGTTTCCGAATAATGCGCCCCATTAGTTTCTGAATTCGCTGTTTTAGTTTCCGAACACTTAATCTAAAAAAACACGGGTGATTTGCGGTCAATGAGGGCAGTCACCAGTTGGTGGTGCTTTGTTGTGATGGCTACAGGAAACATTTGTAAGAGTGATGGTCGGAAGGCATGGTCCTTTCCTTTGCGGTTTAGATAGCCGCAAAAGGGCAACCATACTAAATCAACTATTTTGTTGTTGTGAAAGCTCATGGAGAAAGGGGATCCCATGAAATTGTTTTTGGTGGACACCAAAAGGACAGGCGAAAGGTAAAGCGGTTAACATCAAAGGGATGTCCCGTTCTCGATGGTCAAGGTTGTTTTCTGACTGATGGACACATGCTTTGTTTGGTTCAAGAAAAACAGGAGCCAAAGGAGTTTTTTTTTTAGATGGTTTAAGGGAAATCAAAAGCGGTTGGGTAGTTTTTTAAAGGCAATGTTGAAGAAACACTTTATCTTTGGCGTTTCTTTTTGTTTTTCCACAGGGACACCAGAAGGACACACACCTAACAATTTCAATCTCGGAAGGTCATGCATCCAGGTCAAAGACAGGACGAATATGTGTTTTGAAAGGCTTTCCAACTTTAAACATGTGTTTGGACGTTTTTCGAGACCCCTCCATGGTCATTGGTCTGGGCCCTTTTGGACCTTTTGTCCAAGGGAAAGCCACACCGACTCACAGGGCGAAGAATGGAATGCTCGAACGAGGGATCTGTTCAATGTATCAAAGTGCTCATGCAGAGTCTTCAAGAAGGATGCCCCCATCACCCCCCCTCCCCCTCCCCCAAACACACAGCCCCCCAAAAGACCCCGCTGCACACCCGAGAATCACAAAAGCAGTTCTGAACCACAGGTCACAGCAGCAGAACTGGCCTGGGTGCTGCAGGAGTACCTCGACCGGGTAGTTTCTCCGTTTTTTTTAAATTGTGAGGGATTTATGACTCCTGCTAAAAGTTGACTTTTTGACACGAGAAACCACGCAGTTTTGTTGGATACTTGATGTTCGGTTTGTGGCGATATTTTTGGTTGGTTGTTGTCTGCCCTCCTTGCTGCAACAGTCGCAAGCTATGGGGCCGTTGCAGCTTGGGGCTGGGGCTCCGGAATTGTTCCGACAGTTGCTGTTGGGCATCTGAGAATTCGGTGGGTTTCGTCTATCTGCGAGGTGAAATTTGTTCAGATCAAAGGAAACCATGGCAATCGCCCTTTGCTGGTGCATCCGCAATCAGGGGTTCCCAACAAGGTACGGAGAGCAGAGCTCGCTGCTCGCTTGGCGCCTAGCGGAAGCGATTCTGCACCGCCAGGCAGCGCCGGGACGTCGCCTTTTGCGAAACGTGATGGCTTTGCCTTTGGTTTCGGATAAAGCTACATGGGCCATTGGCAGTTTTTGGGCGGCCCATGAAGTGCCATGCCAATTGTCTCATGTGATCATATCGAATTTCTTAAAGCTGAGGCTTCTTTTGGATCTCTGGTCGGGTTTGGCCCGAAGTGAAATCTCTGCAGCATATTGCTTGTCCTTCTAGTGAGACTGGCCCATACCAACAAAAGGCGGTGGTCTCTTCCCCAGATCAAACGCATCACTTGAGACCTGACACCCTCCCCATTTTCCATTTTGGGCACCAAAGCGCTCCCGGAGCCGCTTCGGATCGCGAGGCCGAAAAGGGGTCAGCTTTGACGTCCGCAGACCTGGCGGAGGTCTGCCGCGCGGTGCCTCGATGCGAGAGGTCATGAAAGGCACCCAAAGTGGGGGTGTCTCAAAGGGATTCCTTTTACAGAAATTGGGTTACCCTTTTTGAAAAACAAACCCTCTATTCGAGAAACATGTCCTGGATCACACTCGTTTTTCATATCATTTGCTGAGGGGGTGTATCCAGACAGGTGACTGAAGGGAGGTTGAAACAAAAGTTGTTGAGCAGATGTTGTAACAAGGATGAATTGCCCAAGCCTGCCTGTGCCAACCATTTGAGAGAATGCCCTCTCTTCCAAATTGCCACACTCAAATGGGTTATGAAGGGCTTGTACAAATACAATCCAAAATACCCCAAAAACCATGGCATCCCGACAGAGCACGTTCGTTTTCCACGAAAGTGGTGGATCCGCATATCAAGCATAAGCTAACGGGAATGGGGGGGGGTTCCGTGGGTTTAGCGGGGAATCATCACTCTTGGAGGTTAATTAATCCAAGGTTTAGATTAGCGAAAACCCCTGGCACGGACAGCTTTTGTGGCTTGGATCTATTTGGATTCGATCACATTTTGCTTACTTTCGCTCTTTTTTCCCTCCCTGTTCGAATCAAGCCTGATATTTTTTGATTTGGGGCTCTCAAAGTGACCGAGCAAGGTTCCAATTGCAGGAAAGTCTCCCCCCCCCCCCAACCAGCACCACCATCCATGGACAATTTTGCAGCACCGCCCTTGTTGAGGGGTTCCGCATTTGGTGGGGTACGCTATTCTCCGTGTTCCCCTCAGCTGAGATTCCTGCAGCATGGAAACAAAGTAAAGCCTGACTTCAAACAGAACTTGGTATTAACCCAGTTTACCCGAATTGCTCACCCTTGATTTGCTAGTTTCGGTTCTGAGCCAGGCCAGTGGAGGTTTATGTTAAGGTCCTTGACAACCATAGGAAGTCGCTTTCTCGCGTTTATTCTGCGTGGCAGGGTGTGTTGTTATTAATGGCTGTTATTTCTTTGGCGTTGTTCGACGTGGGCCCTTCGCTACCAGAGAACGAGCATCGGTCGCATGAATGTGCTACAAAGGGGATGACATTGGGCACAGTCAGCATCATCGTGTGGATGGACGGAATCCTGCACCACCTGAGAAACCCTGGAATGATTTGATTCCAGTTGAAATACCAACAAACAATGGTTTCCCATTGTTTCCAAGTGGGGGAACTGGGGGTGGCTCACCAACAGCATATGTCATCTGGGGATACATTTTTTTGTTGATTGAATGTTTCTCTCTTTCTCTCTTTCTCTCTTTCTCTCTTTCTCTCTTTCTCTCTTTCTCTCTTTCCCGCTTTCGCTCTTTCTCTCTTTCTCTCTTTCTCTCTTTCTCTCTTCCTCTCTTCCTCTCTGTCTCTCGTCCTCTCTTTCTCTCTGTCTCTCTTTCTCTCTTTCTCTCTTCCTCTCTTTCTCTCTTTCTCTCTTTCTCTCTGTCTCTCTTTCTCTCTTTCTCTCTTCCTCTCTTTCTCTCTTTCTCTCTTTCTGTCTTTCTGTCTTTGTCTCTTTCTTTCTTTCTTTCTTTCTTTCTTTCTTTCTTTCTTTCTTTCTCTCTGTCTCTCTTTCTCTCTGTCTCTCTTTCTCTCTTTGTCTCTTCCTCTCTTTTTCTCTTTCTCTCTTTCTGTCTTTGTCTCTTTCTTTCTTTCTTTCTTTCTCTCTGTCTCTCTTTCTCTCTTTGTCTCTTTATATTTTCCTCTCTTTTTTTCTGTCTCTCTTTCTCTTTTTCTCTCTTTTTCTCTTTTGTTTGTCTCTTTTTCTCTTCCTCTCTTTCTCTCTGTCTCTCTTTCTCTCATTCTTTCTTTCTCTCTTTGCCTTTTTGTCTCTTCGTCTCTTTCTCTCTGTCTCTCTTTCTCTCTTTCTCTCTTTCTCTCTTGCTCTCTGTCTCTCTTTTTCTCTTTCTCGCTTTCAATCTTCTGCTTTTCCTCATTCTCTCTTTCGCTGTTTCGCGCTTTCGCTCTTGCTGTCTTCTTTCGTTTTCTCTTGCTCGCTTTCAACACTTTCTGCTTTCCCTCCTTCTCTCTTTCATGCTTTCTCTCTTTTGGTATCATTCTCTCTCTCTCTCTCTCTCTCGCTCTCTCTCTCTCCGTCTCTCTCTCTCTCTCTATCTATCTGTCTCTCTGTCCCTCTCTCCACCCCACACACTTTTGAAGGTCGTCCGCCCTAGAGTCCGCAGAGGTTGCGCGAGCGAAGTGAATGACACAAAAACAGCAATAGTTCTTCAAGCTTGATCCCAAAAAGTTCACGGTTTGCTCGGTTAAACGTTTGTGAACATACAGGTTCGGGGTTGGAAGAATGTCCCATGTTGCTGGGAAGCCAAACATGTTTTGCTTAGCTGCTTCCAAAGCCAAGGTTTGGGAGCATTTTTGTTTTAAATACAATTTGGGTAAATTATTTGAGTTTTGCTTTTGGGGTCTTTTTGACTCAGGTGAAGATCGTGGACGACCGGGGGCTGCACCCGGCCAAACAGATCTTCCAGGCAATCCGTGTGCACCTCAATGAGGCGAGGGCTGGCTGTGACCGCAAAAGCCCCTGGACCTGTTGGTTTGACAAATGGGTGTGTCGTTTTTTGAGGGTACCCAATATATGTGGCTTCAAAGGGACACCAACAGGAAAACCATAATTTTTGGGGACCTCTAAGAAGAGACACGCCCAAAGGCTCAACAAGGGTCCCCTTTGTGCTCTTGGGTTAATTTCCAAAGCTCTTGTTGGATCCTTACTGAGAAACAGCAATACACATGTGTATATACATATATATATATATATGTACATATATATATATTAGATAGATGTACATATCTACGGGCTGCCGCCCAGTGCAACCGACCCCAACCACTTTCAGCATAGGGAATCTGTCATAGGTTGTCATTGTTGTTTACAGGGCCACTTTCGCAGGGCCTGCTATATTTCCCTGTTTTGGGATGTTCCCTTGAACCCCTTTATCTACAACATCTACGTAAAACACTGGTGATGCTGGGGGTGTCGACCACTTTGTCTACAAACTATCGCGACATGTACATTTAGTAAGCGGAGAACATTTCCTTTACACAAGTCACTGGTGATGCGGGGGTGTCGAATACAGCCTCACCACGGGTGGTTAGTGGGACATTTGAACTCCATGCAATAAGAAATTCAGAAAATGATGACCCTGAACGAAGACGACGACTATTCGAAACACTGCTTTGCTGGGCAGTTGGTTAAGTTTCAAAAGCCTGTCGCCAACATTTGGGGTACGTAGAAAGAACACAGTGCTGATGCCCCCCTCGCCCCTCCCCCCTCCCCCGGCCACAACTCGCTACCCTCCAAAAGCCCCAGCCCTCACTTCGCCAGTTAGGAGATCCGCGAGCTCCGCGCCGCCCTGTGCAGCGCCTTGAAATCGCTGCGCTGCAAGGGCCGCCTCGTGGTGATCACTCTTCGGCGCCAGGAGGCCTCCGAGGCCCGGAACTTCTTCGACTCACTCCCCGAGTTCCTAGGCTTTAACCACTTTTCGGGTTGTTCGGGCTTGGACCATTAAAGTGGCAAACAATTCATTGATTCATTGATTCATTGCATCATTGATTCATCGATTCATTGATTCGTTGATTTATCGATTCATTGATTCGTTGATTCATAGATTCATTGGTTGATTGATTTGATTTGACGTTGATTTGGAACATATGTGTTTAAATTTTGATTTGATTTGACTGGTTTGCTTTGTTTTGATTTGGTTGTTTGGTTTGGTTGGGTTGGGTTGGGTTGGTTGGGTTGTTGGGTTGGGTTGGGTTGGGTTGGGTTGGGTTGGGCTAGTTGGGTTGGGTTGGGTTGGGTTGGGTTGGGTTGGGTTGGTTGGGTTGGGTTGGGTTGGGTTGGGTTGGGTTGGGTTGGGTTGGGTTGGGTTGGTTGGGTTGGGTTGGGTTGGGTTGGGTTGGGTTGGGTTGGGTTGGGTTGGGTTGGGTTGGGTTGGGTTGGGTTGGTTGGTTGCTTAGTTGCTTGGCTACTTTGCTGCTTGGCTGGTTCGTTGGCTTGAATTGACTTGGTTTGTTTTTGTTTTGTTTTGGTTTGATTTGGATTGATGTGAAGGTCTATGGTCCTTTCCTTCCTGGTTCTCAGCAGGGACCCATGAGCCATTCCTTATGCTTTTCCAGGGGATCCAGTGGTTTTTTGGAATCCCCCTATTGATTCCTTACTGACTGAGAACCAACAAGTTTTGGGAGGAACTCTTGCCGGCCTGATGGAAGTTGACACTCATCAAGCACGCTGAGTTGACACGTCCGACTCAACCCACAGCAGAACCTCATTTGTCAAACCTTTTAAAACTTGGACACACAGGTGTCCTTTTTGGTTGTTTTGTTAGACAGTAGATGGCCCTGGTTGACCTGGTTGTTTCATTATCTACCAGGGCCATCTATGTTCCCAAAATTGACAAACTTGAAACTTGGACAACCAGAAAAAGCAGGGTCTTTCTACCACCCCAGTTTTGTTTGAGGTCCGCCTCCTGCTTTCAGGTGAAGCGCTTTCTGCGGGAGCACGAGGCCCCGGACCTGCGCTTTGCGGCCTTTGTGACGCCCAGGCCGACCAAAATCGGTTGCTGATTTGGGTGTGTCATTTTTCAGAGAACCCCCCCCTCCCAAAGTGGTGCTTTCCTTTTTGGTGTTCCTTCAAGACTATTAAGAAAAGGGGGCCCTCAAAAATGGGCAGCCCCATTTGCACCATTGGTCGCGTTGTTTCCCAGGACGCCCCTTGAGATTCAAGGGAAGTGAACTTTCCGTCCTACTGCGGGTGGACAAAATGCGCTTCACACCACTGGGATAGATGAAACCCTATACATAAAGGAATAAACCACCCACCAATCCAATTGGTGCCGGATTTTGTCCATCCACATTATGTCCATCATGTTGCTTTGACTCACTTGCCCAAAGCGAATCGGCCCAACGGACCGTTTGATTTGAGAACAGTTTTGGTCGAGTCATGGCCCCAAAACGTGATGGTCTTTTGTTTTTACGTCTGGTTCAAAGGGAAGACAAATGGACCACATCTCATTTCGGGAGTCAGAATTTTGAGACACACCCCAGTGGCGAAGGGTGGGCCAAAATGTCCGAAGGCAAGGGCGGGAAGGCGGGTCAAAATGGTTGTGAGAAAAAGCGCACCCTTCAGCGGTTATGGGAACGAAATGGAAACCGCTCGGAAGTCCCCTATGCCCAGGCTCAGGACCCCTTGAAGTCCCCTATGCCACTGGGCAAGTCATCCTGACGAAACTCTGGCACCCAGATCCGAGCCCAAAAAGGGAAGCGGGGCCCCACAACTGATAGGGCACTTTGCTTTTTGGTTATCTTTCAACATGCTTTTTGGGACGCGAAGAAGCCGGATGAGCCTGCATCACAGCCTCAAAGCCCGGCTGGGCAGATTAAAACCCTTTGAACTTTTGGAGTGTACTGATTCTTGGCAAAACGATTTGAGAAGCCCACCACCTTTTCCGAGGAGTGTCGCTCATCAGAAGCCCCTGCACCATTTCTACCGACCTGTTTCGATGTGATTTGGTTCGATGTGGTTTTGGAGTTTCCTTGTTGCCCATTTTTCTATTTCAAACTCTTCACTATGAATCTACCCCCTGTCAGTTTCAATGTTGGCATGCTCCAGGGGATTGGTAGTAGTAGTAGTAGTAGTAGTAGTAGTAGTAGTAGTAGTAGTAGTAGTAGTAGTAGTAGTAGTAGTAGTAGTAGTAGTAGTAGTAGTAGTAGTAGTAGTAGCACTTAGTAGCAGTAGTAGTAGTGGTAGAAGCAGCAGCAGCAGCAGCAGCAGCAGCAGCAGGAGGAGGAGGAGGAGGAGGAGGAGTAGTAGTAGTAGTAGTAGTAGTAGTAGTAGTAGTCGTATTCGTAGTGGGAATAGTAAAGTGCTGAACTCGGTCCAGGCGCTTGGTGGAGCTTTGGCCCCTCGCGAGCACGGACTTGCCTTACGCCTGCCGCCAACTCTGCAGCTCGATGTAAACAAGGGCACGGACGATTCGAGCCCTATCTAAAATGCAATATCGTTTTCGAGCCCGAAAACTCCGATGAAGGTCCCTTATCTCAGGGCGGGACATGTATTAGCATGTGTATGTCCATATGTTTGCATTTAAATAAATACATATATATATATATACACATGTATACCTAGTACAGAAACCAGAAGGAACCCATGAGCGAACTGTTTTCATTACACACAATTAATCCACCCCCCTTCCTTTTAATCCACCCCCTTCTTTTTAACCGTACTTCAACCTGCTGGATGATCTTTCATATGAAAACCAAACAGAGGCCCACAATGTTCAAAGCCATCCTTTCTCACTACACAAGTGATCCGCACCCCTCTTGTGGATGATCTTTGATATTGAAACCAACAGGACACCCACACTGTTCAAAGTGATCCTTTTATTACATAAGTGCTCCAACCCCTTTTTTTAAATACAGACACTGCCTGTCAACGTGATCCGAGCCAGCGCCCTTTAGCTGGCCACACCGTTTCAAGTGGCTCTTTAGTTGCACAAATACTCCAACCCCGTTTTTGCTGATCTTAAGTATTGCAACCAAACGGACACCCACGCTTTTCACAGCGGGCCTTTTAATTTTACAGGGAACCCATACTTTTCAAAGTGAGCTTTGTTGCTTGCAAACGTGCTGTAACCTTTGTTAGATGCTCCTGAATGTAGAAACCACAAGGACACTCGTACTTTTCAAAGTGATTTTGTCATTTATCGTGATCCACCCCTTCTTGGATAGTGTTCAATATGGACACCAAAAGGACACACACCCACAATTCACACGTGACCCACCCTCTTTTGGACTTTCTCCACTCTGGATGCCTATTATTTCACAGTTGTTCCTACCTCTTTCGCGTTGTTTGGATACCAAAGGGACACCCACCACCAAAGCAAAGCCCACACTTTTCCCTTTTCACTTTGAACGTGCTCCAAACCCTGTGAGATGACTTTCTATGAAGCCGAAACGAACTCACACTTTGCAATGTGATCCTTTTTCATTTTTACACGTGAGCCAGCCGTTTTTGGATGCTGGAAACCGAACGGGTTTTCATACTTTTCACAGTGGTGCTTTTTGGTTCCAAAGTTATCCAACCCCCTTTTGGATGATGTCTAATATGGACATCAACAGAAACCCCGTTGCAAATTGATCCTGGATGCTCTTTAATGTGAACAGCACAAGGACACCCACACTTTTCAAAGTGATCCTTTTTCAATCCCAAAGTGAACCAACCCGTGTTTGGTTGAGTTTTATTCTGGACTCCGAAGGAAGCCCACACTTTTCAGAGTGATCCTGTTTCATTTCAACAGTGATTCGCTCCTGTTTTGGATGATCTTTAAAACTGACACCAAAAGAGACCCTACACCTTGTGCAGTGATCCTTTTTCATCTCACACGTGATCCAACCCCTTTGCGATTTTTTTCTTTTCTAGAAAGCAAAAGAACACACACACACACTTTTCAAAGCCATTTGTCATATCACCAGCGATCCAACCTCTTTCGGATGATCTTGAATATGGAATCCACAAGGAATCCCTCACTTTTCAACGCGATCCTTGCTCATTTCATAAGTGCTCCACTCCTTTTGGACCATTTGTAACATGTGATCCTTTTCATTGCAAACCTGTTCCATCCCTTCTTACAGATCTTTGATGTGGACACCAAAAGCAGACGTTTCCGAGTGCCATTACACAAGTGATTTCTAGCCTTTGGATGATCTGTAATATTGAAACCAAAGGACCCCCCCCGGCCCCCCCCCCACTGTTTAAAGTGATCCTTACTTGCTTCACAAGCGTTCCAACTTTTTTCCCTTCTTTTGTACACCAAAAGGAAACCCACACTTTCCAAAGTCAACTTCTTTTGAGCGACCTTCCAAGAAAAGGAACCCCACAAGTGACCCGCTTGTTTTGTCCAAAGGAAGCGCCCGAGTGTCCTGGCGCGGCTCAGGCGAGCCCATTCGAGCTTCCGCCCACGAGGTGGCTCGGAATCCCAGGGCCAAAGTCGCCCTCTTGCATGTGCCTGGGCCTTGGCACGTGGGAAATCAAGCCTGGAGCATTGGGCATGACTGCAGTGCCATGAGCCTTGGAAAAGGCCCTGCCTAGATTTCGATGTGACACCCAGGGAATCGTCTTGAACGGGAAGTTTGTGGATGGGAATTCCACTTTGGTATCACAGAAAATCCGCTTGTTTCCACGACAACCATAACCATGTCCCCCATCAGGCACATTTTGGTTCAAAAGGCCGGGGACTCCAAAGTTTGTTTTAGTGGTGGGTGTTTTTGGATTACATTCGCAGGCTGCAGAAGGAAGCCCGGCCGCTCGAGCCGTGCAAGAAGCTGGGGCTGATTGGGCTTCAGCCGCGCCCCATGGAGTCCCAGTTCAGGACACCGTCACCAGCACCTTTGGGTCCGACAACCGGGAGGCGGCCTGAAGCAAACCAAGCCATCTCCCAACAAGGTCTCACAAATGGATGTTTGGGACATCGCTATTCGTACCGTGGCTTTTCTCTCATCTTTCATGTCACAGGTAGGTCAGGTGCAAAAGGTCGCTTGGTTTTGCCACAAGCGTCAATATTTTGCCATTGTCTCAAATAAACACCTCTCTTTTTTTGCCCGGAAACCCAAACAACGCCGAGAAGCCTGGAACAACGTCAAAGACACTCCCTCAAATAACTTTCGTGTCGGCAAGGGTCGAAGCGCCCAATTTTCCTTTTGTCTTGAGACTTCAGGACACCGTCCTAATTTTTCGTACTTGGCTCATCCAAACAGATGGCCTTCCACTCACTTAAGCAGGCTGTTTTCCACAACGCAGGACTCCTGCAGCGCTGCCCTTGTTCGAGGCAGCCGAAAGCGCTGAAAAAGGAGAGTGACGACTACTCGTTCTTGGACTTGAACTATTTGGGCAGTGCGAGTACATCATTTTTGACAAATGCTCTTTCTTTTTTTTACAGCCATATTTGGGATTTGGTTCTCTCTTTTTGCCGAAAGCATCGCGAAGGCTTCTTGGGAGGCCTTGGACCAACTTGCACAGAGCATCTTGCACAGTGTCTAGAAATTTGCGCAGATAATTTTCGGAGAGAACTTTGCAGACAGGACTTGTTTTCCATCAGGCATTTCTGGGTGTGGGGACAATCGCTGGCATGGTTGGATTGCGTTGCGGTCTTTTCCCCCGCAACTCGCGCCTCATTTTTCACGCATTGAATCCCCCCGCTTGTTCTTCTCTTGTCATCGACACAGAGAGCTACTGTAGCTGTTACTGTAATTAGTTGGCGTACCACAGAAGTTCCTTCTAAACTTCCCTTGACTATGGAGGATGCGAGTGCTGCTGCAGGCTCGGACGACCACATACACGTTTCACATTAAAAATTATAGCGAAAAAGGGCAACTGGTCTTTCTTGGTTTCTTTTGGGATTTGGTTCCCTCTTTTTCTTTTGCCCCTGAGCGGGCGTGTGGTTTTGGGGTGAGGCTTGCCAAAGCAGGGGATTCGGAAACTGGAATTTGCAAACGAATATTCAGAAACAAATGGCAATCTGGAGCTGCCAGTCCCGACTTTCTAGTCTGGAGCATACCATGTGCCAAGCATGCGTGCAGAGCGGGCGCGCTTGAGCGGGTTGCTTACCATGTGCGAGGCGGCGCACTGGAGCGGGCGTGCTTACATGTGCCAGGCATGAGCGAGTGCGCTTGAGCGGGTGTGCTGACCATGTGCCAGACATGTGTGCAGTGCTGAGCGGGTGCACTTGAGCGGGTGCGCGTGCCATGTGCCAGGCATGCGCGCAGTGCTGAGCGGGTGCACCTGAGCGGGTGCGCTTACCATGTGCCAGGCATGTGTGCAGTGCTGAGCAAGTGCGCTTGAGCGGGTGTGCTTTCCATGTGCCAGGCATGTGTGCAGTGCTGAGCAAGTGCGCTTGAGCGGGTGTGCTTTCCATGTGCCAGGCATGTGTGCAGAGCTGAGCGGGTGCCTTGACCGCGTGTGCTTACCATGTGCCAGGGCAATGTAAATAGTTTCTGAACCGCACGAGAATAATTTCTGAATCGGGAGAAAATAGTTTCTGAATCGGGAGAGAAGACTCTGAATCGGAAAAGAGAATAGTTTCTGAATCGGGCGAAATAGTTTCTGAATCGGTTTCTGAATCGGTCGACGTCCTTCCCTGGCGCGGACCTGCTTTAGCCACTCGTCCGCCCGCCGCGCCCAGGGCGTGAGGCGCCCGTCCAACGCGTCCGCCTGAAAGCTCAGCCCTTTGGCGCGCTCCTCTCGAGGAAACCGCCGGGCGTTGCATCGAACCGAAGGGTTCCAAGTACTCGTTTTTGGTTGAAGATTGGTGGGTGTGTCTTGTTGTTGGAACCCCCAACCACCTAAGTTAAAAGAAAAAAGGAACAAAGTGGTGAGTGTCCCTTTCAAAGATACGCCAGCATAGACCCCAGATAGCCAAAATCAGGCCAATGGTTGCACACCAGCACCTCTAACAACACCCCCCGAAGCGCAGCACCTCCAGAGAACCCGTCTAGCAATCTCCAAACAGCACCCCCCCCTACACCAGCACCACAGACCGGCACCCAGCCGTCACTCACTTTCCCCTCTTTATTAGAATGTAGAACCCCTATAGCTTGCAGCTATAGGCTATCTGGGGAAAAAACCAAGAAAGCAAAAGAGAAAGACATACCTTGTTTCAACCGGCTTTGGGGACAAAGGTGTGTTAGAGCATGTGGGATGGTGTCAATATGGGACCTGAAAAATTGGCTGTGTTCGCTCGGCTTCCTTTTGACGCCAAAAAGGGTACCTCACCAAAAAATGTATATATGTATTGATGTGAATTGTCAAGCTTGCGAATTTTGAGCTCCACTTGTGACAAGCTCACCCACATGGCATGCTCCAAGAAGCTCTGCACTTCACTCAATGCCATACCTAGGGCTTCAACGGGAACAGAATTAAACGGAAGGAACCCAAAAAGCGGCTAAGACAAACTCCTAAAATGGGTTGCAATTTGTGGGTTCCACGTTAGTCCGCAGCACCAAATAATGATTCTATTGCTCTAAGGATGAGACGTAGCGAACTTCATTGGGACATAGTTTGACGCAGATCCTTGGTTGCCAAGACTCCCTGAACAGTTCATAGTTCATGACCTTGCGAAGGGGTAGTCTCTTGCATATATGCTGACCTCGTAAAGGGCAGGGGGAAGTTTGTGTCCCTTGAAACCTCAGGGTGATTTGGTGATTGATTTCGTGGTTGTGGTTTGGTGGCTTGGCTTGGCTTGGGGGCCTGGTTGGTGGCTTGGTTGGTGGGTTGGTGGCTTGGTTTGTTGATTGGATTTGGCGGTTGTGGTTTGATGGTTTGGCTTGGTGTCTTGGTTTGGTCGTGTTTGTTTGGTGGCTTTAGTTTATGGATTACCGGAAAGGGGGTGCCTGGGTACAGCCAAGTACAAGGTGTGGAAAAATCACAAATTGTCTCCTCGCAAGGATTGTGTTGGATCTCGGCGCTCTGCTGCCAACCAAAAAACTACACTCGTTACGTAAGCCCCTTGAAGGGCTTTGGCTTGTGGACCAAAGATGTCTGGCTTCCATTTGAGCCACGGTCAAACAACATGGTGTCCCCCAAAAAGACGTGGAATCTGAGTACTACTATTTCCTGCTAGTAGGTAGTTTGGTGAATGTGCCAAACAAGTCATCCCATGAAACTACAAATTCTCGTACTGTAGCTTTTGCCCCCAGACCCACGCTGAAAGCTCCTCTTGCGCGCTGAGCTGGACGCTCAGGTCCAGCAGGACGCCAGCCGGCTCCTGAGAAATGCTCCGAAGAAATAAGTCTGTAAATGTTCTAGATGGTGATGCAGGTAGCTTTTGCGAGTTAAAGGCAAACCACCATATTGGGGAAAAGGACTCACCCAATTGTTGCCTTTACTAATAGCCCCAATTCAACCAGGTACTGCAGAACCAACTAAGTTGGCCAGTGGGGTTTCGGGCGCTCAGTTGAAACTCGATTTGACTGGTTGATCCACCTGACCAACTGGTGCATGTGGACTCGAAGTCCATCAGGGCTGGAGGCCATCCCCTTTCAACACAAGATTAACAGCAATCTGGCAAGGTACCTCTATGAAATATGAAAGGAGCCTTATGGCTGACGTCGCAATGGGCAAATTGTGATCCCAGCGGAACCAGCGCCGACTATGTTCAAGCTGACCGAAAAGGTCAGCTATGGCTGGTGCCTTCAGAATGAGATGCGCCCTTTTCGCACTAAGACAAACGACAGCCCCGTTTCCTACGCCCCGCATTTTCTCCAGCCTAAGGAGGAGCCCGCTTGGCCTGACTTAGACTTGCAAGTGACCTCATATGCGCAGCGACCAAACCCATTTTACTTCGGGGCCAACAAAAATGGCCATAAAGAAAAACAAGCTTTACGCAAACTCGAAGACCATGCTTCATGTTTGACTTCACACAACCGTGTTCACGGTCGTAAGCTCGTGAGTGTGGAGGGTGGGATTGCTCAAAGCGCAGTACTTTTTTCAGCTCGTTGCAATTTGTTCAGATGGGCTTGTCCACATTGGTGGCCCTTTGTAAGCGATCAGCGTGAGTTCCGATCCAACAAGTCGAACACCCACCAGAATATGGGTCTGTGTCACATGAGGAACTGGAACCCTCAAAATCGGCTTTGGGTTCCTAGTGGTTTGCATAGGGTTGCCCATAAAAAACTTCCCAAAACTCTCAATTCTAGCAGGGTGGTTCTACTACCCTTGGGGCCTATGACTGCTCAACAAGCTTTGCATTCCGATCTCGAGAACTCAAACAGCGGCTCCTTTAGCAAAGCCAAGCCCCTTCCAAAAAGAAACCCGGCGGGGGATTAAACGAAGTTGCTTATTCACAACCCAAAGCAACCCAAAAGCATCACCCTTTCCGAGCCTCAGGGCACACTCAAAACACGAAGGCACCAACGGGCGGGATTAAGCAAAACCAGACTGGCGAGCTGCTCTGGCGAGATACTGGCGGGATCCACTGGCAAATGCTGGCGAGCCACTCCGGCTCGATACTGGCCAGATACTCGGCACGATATACCAGCAAGGGATACTCAGCGGGATACTCGGCGGGATACGCTGGCAAGCTAGGGATCCACTGGCGAGCTACTCTGGGATACTTGGCGGGATACTCGGCGGGATCCACTGGCGAGCCGCTCTGGCGGATACTTGGCGGGATTTACTGGCGAGCCGCTCTGGCGAGATACTCGGCGGGATCGAATGGCGAGCCGCTCTGGCGGGATACTCGGCGGGATCCACTGGCGAGCAGCTCTGATAGGATACTCGGCTGGCGAGCTGCTCTGGCGGGACACTGGGTGGGGGCGTGGTGCAGAAGCATCGCAAACGCGGATTGCAACATAACCCCTTCCTGTCGGGTGGGAAAAAAAACGGTGGTGTTTTGAAGGCCATGGGTCCTCTTCCCCGAAGAGCTGGCACAAGTCCCGGCAGGACCGCTGGACAAAGCGCAGCCGTGCGTCTGAAAGGGACCGCGCCGCCTGCCGAAAGCGAGCAAAACGACTTCCTGGCAACTTCACTGGTCACTCAGCCCAAATCCGAAGACCTGGTTTATCCGGACCCTGCTGTGATGCGGAGCCCAAAACGGACCAAACATGGGTCTTTGTTTTCAGGCTACTGTCTTTGGGGTTGAATTAAAGAGAAACCCTTACGAAACCCCACTATGTTTCAGGTCCCCATTTTGTTTGAGACACACCCACACGTACTAGCCACAAAAAGACAATGAGAATCAGAATAATAATCAAATACTGGCTATGATATATATATATATACATTTCTATATATATATATATATGGTGCCTACCCCATGGACCAACCTTCCTTCAGAATTCACCGGTATTTGCAGTGTGTTCTGACTGAATTGGAACTTTCGGGACAGCAGCCAAAAATGGCGCATGTTCAAAGACAAACTGGAAGCTTCAGGCTAAACCTTGCCAGGGAATCTTGAATCCATGCCGAATGAAGCTTCAGTCGATTTGGATCTACCTCTGTCCTGTTTCTACTCTGAGACCTTGTCAGAAAATGCAAAACAACAGCTATGTTGGAGCCAATGACCCAAAAGGAAAAAAGTAAACAAGTGAAAAAGTAAAAGTAAAATTCAGGAGTAAGTGATCCAAAAGTGAAAAGGCAAAAACATATTTATTTATTATTATGGTGTCATTTGTATTTTATATATATATATATTAAAACAAGAAGGTAAAAACGTAACAAAAAAATAAAAAGAAAAAAGTCCATGGCCAGAGCATTTTACTTTAGGACCGAAATGTGTTACTTTGTTTTACGGTGTCTACCGTTTATTTTACATGTTTACTGCATTTTCTTTACTTTTGGGTCATTGGCTCCTGGTTTTTACATAAAACTATTCTACTTGTTTACTTCTCTATTTTTTCCTTTTGGGTAGTTGGCTCCAGAATGTTGCTTTTTACTCCTTTACTTCTTTACATTTTTTAATGTTGAGCCATTGGCTCCATGATTTTACCGTATTAGGTCCTTCCTTTTTCACTTCTGGCTCCAATATAGCTATTGTGTTTGCATCCCTTGATCAAACCTCAGCTTGCAATTGACAGGCTTAGGGTGTAGGGTTTAGGGTTCATTAACTCACTTACAGGAATCGGGCTTAGTTCTCGTAGATGTGTTTTCAGTGAATTCTGTTCGATAAGCTCACTGCTTTTGACTTGCTATAGCTTTCTGCTTAGAATTCAACAAGGATTCGATAAGGATTTACATAAGTTTCAATTGGAATTATTGTGTCAACATTGTTTTAATGACGAAGTTAGATGGGTGTCTTTTGCTAGGTGTTTGTTTGTTCAATGTTCTAATTAACATTGAAATAGAATTTACTCAGGAAAGTAACAAAGTAGATAGTAGAGTCTCTAGTTAAAGAGAGCTGAATAGGATTTCCTTTGCAAAGAAGATTTGTAGTCAAAATTATTGATTGAAGTTAGCTGTTCAAGCGAGTTGTATTTGTTTGTCATAGCTTAAATAGAATTTAGTAAAGGATGTAATTCTAGTATAATTTCCAGTTTAAAGAGAATTCAAATATATGCTTTATTCTTTAGAACTCGTATGTCAAATTAGATGTTCAAAGGAATGTTCGCTTTCAAAATGACTTGTTCAATTTTCTAAGTAGAATTCAAATAGAAATTAAAAGTGAACAAAACCAAAAAGAAAGTTTCTGGAATTTAAGACGATTTGAATAGGATTTCCTTTAAAAGAATGTTGTTGGTTGGCATTATTACTTCAAAATATATTTGAAAGAGAACTTCCTTGCCCAGGATGTTGCTTCTCCATTTTCTATCTACAACTTAAATGGAATCTAACAAGGAAAGAATTCTATTAGAACTATCTAACTTTGAAGACAATTTGAATAGGAGTTCCTTTTCAAAGGAAAACAAATAATTGGACTTGTTATTCCAAACTAGACTTTGAAGAGGGTTTCCTTGCTTAGGGTGAGCTGATGCTGGTCAAGTCGTATGGGGCAATCCAAGTAAAACAACTGCATTCTACCTCCAAGAAGGCCTTCAAACGGCAAAGAGGTAGATCCATCCGGGGGGTAGCATCTACACATATATATATATGATATCTATATATATACATATATATATATATATGCCAAAAAATAAAAATAAAATTTGTTGATCTGTGGGGGGAATGAACAGAATCTAGAAAGGATGGGATTCTTCTTGGCATAACATACATTGGAGAAAAGGCAAGAACCTTAGCCATGAATATTAAATTGCAATGATAAAAAGAGAGAGAGAGAGAGAGAGAGAGAGAGAGAGAGAGAGAGAGAGAGAGAGAGAGAGAGAGAGAGAGAGAGAGAGAGAGAGAGAGAGAGAGAGAGAGAGAGAGAGAGAGAGCGAGCGAGCGAGCGAGCGAGCGAGAGTGTGTGTGTGTACATAAGGATGAAAGTAATCAGTTCTTAGTACCAACAATCTATTCTCCATTGAAGATAATTCTAGAGAAGATAGCAATTATAGCTCCTAAAGCAAGAACACAATGAACATGTGCTACAACATGATATGTGTCATGTAATCCTAGATCCACTGCAGGATTTGCTAGATTCCTAAGCCTTACAAGTTTAAACCAATGAATGAATATAATATAATAAAACCAAAAGGAAGTCAGACAGATTGAGCTTGAGACCTGAAGAAGCCTACTTGGCAGATATGGTTTGCTAGATCAGACAAGCAGGAAAACCGCTTAAAAAACAAAAAAATCAGAGGAAACAACAACAAAAAAACACAATACTCCTGTGGGAGAATGTCTGCCAGCTACCTTTCCCTCAGGGAGTATGGTTTTTCCTATTTTCTTGGTTGTTTCGGTTCTTTTTTCGGTTTTTTGAGTTTCCAGCTACCTTTCCCTCAAAGAGTCTGGATTCCGATTTCTTTCTTTTCTTTGAGGGTCTGCCAAAGCATGAAACGTCCAGAGAGTAATTGCCCTTGGAACTGCCCTTTTTTTGCGTCTTTTTCAGACCCCCAAAAAAAGGCCAAAATTCACTGGAATACCAGTACTTGAAGGTGATGAAGGCATAAAATAAGTGGATAATGGTGGAATCAATGTCCATCCTGTACCACCTCCAAATTCTGAGGTTAAAGAAAGGGTTAAGACAAGATGTGAAAGCAAAAGAATTATGATGGAAACAGTTACTAACTCTAGGATATACCACTTCTGGAGATCCTTGAAAGCTACAACATAACTTCGAAATCCTAAACAAGACAGGCATTTCTGAAAAGAAGATCATAAGAAAGCAATGCAATCTTATACTATAGAAGTTATGATTTTATGGAGGTATACAATCCTATCTATTTCCTGATGAATATAATTACATTCTTATAAGGACTGATACTAATTCCAAATAATAAATACTAGATTCCTAAGCCTTGATGATTACATGTTTAAGCCAGTGAATGAAAACAATATCATAAAACAAAAAGGAAGTCAGACAGATTGAGCTTGAGACCTGAAGAAGCCTACTTGGCAGATGTGGTTTTGCTAGATCAGACAAGCAGGAAAACCGAGGAAGAAGAAAAAAACGAAAAACCATACTCGTGTGGGAGAATGTCTGCCAGCTACCTCAAAGAGTATGTGTTTCTGTTTTTTGTCTGTTGTTTGTTGTTTTTCGTATTTTTTTGTTTTTCGGTTTTTTTTCCGGTTTCCAGCTACCTTTCCCTCAGAGAGTCTGGTTT
Source organism: Effrenium voratum (assembly GCA_963377175.1). Classification (NCBI taxonomy): domain Eukaryota; class Dinophyceae; order Suessiales; family Symbiodiniaceae; genus Effrenium; species Effrenium voratum. Next base: position 22,059 of record CAUJNA010002086.1, on the reverse strand, counting down.
TCCGATTTCTTTCTTTTTTTTGAGAGTTTGCCAAAGCATGAAACGTCCTGAGCAATTGCCCTTGTTGCGTCGTTTTCAGACCCCCAAAAAACGCTAAATTCACTGGAAATACCCGTGAATTCTGCAAACAGGTGGGTTTTTGTTTTGGGGGGGTACCATATATATATATAAGTATATATATATATATGTATATATTCTATATACATGTGTAAATATATATATATATATAATCTATACATACATATGTATATACATATATGTCTACATACACACATTGCTTCTCTGTTCCTCTTGCCTCGGCCTTTTGGTTCACGTCCAGCGCCACGAGGCGCCCCTCCGGCGCCAGGTGCCGCAAGATCTCCGCCGAGTGCCCTGCGGCTTTCTCCCGATGGGGATCAGTGGGCTGTGTCTTGAGGGCACCCCCTTTGTTTGGCGATTCTAAAGGGAAACCAGCGATTCTACAAAAAGATGCTCTCATTTGCCCAAACTCGGGACCACTTGGATGGTCAAAATCCGGATGCAGGAACTGGTGGTTAGTCAGTATTCAGATCGAGTTTCACATGTGCCAAGTGCATTTTGTCCAGGAGACCTGTCCACGGGTTCCCATAAGCATGGATTGTTTCATTAGCTCATTTCACATCCCCAACATCACCTCTGCATCCATGCAATTGTCACACGGATTTTGGGTAAGCCCCTCTAACTTGGCCTTTTCTGCACTTGACCTTGGCCCTCAGGCTTAGGCACGTTGAAAAGCTGGCGGTTTCGCACATGTTTGAAGAGGTCAAAAAAAACACACATGTGCGGTCCCTTTTTGTAGAGGTCCCTGAAGGCACTTCGTCCTTTTCGCTTCCCTCAAGCTCGCCTCCCTGGCCAAAGGATCCGTCCACATACACCGCGGCAGGTCCTGAAGGCAAAACGAACAAGTCTGCCAGCTTGTTTGAACAACCATCCTTTGCTTTACCCCAAAAACTGGGATGTGTGAGGAAAACGTTGCCCAACTCTGCCGGCAACACCTTCTGGCTGTTGAAAGGAAGCAGGGAACTAAATTTGCTTGCGAGGAACCAAACGGAGACCCACCATTGCAGGGGTCCCTTGTCATGGAAAAACTTGGGAGGCCTCCTTTCGGCTTTGGTACAGCCCCAAACAGTTCTCTTTTGCACAGCTGATTTCTCAAATATTGCAAGTGCACCAACTGCGTCAAAGTTACAGGATTTCCATGGGCTTCCAACTTATTCCCTTGCAATATTGAGATGGCTCTAGAGCAAGCCAGCAATTCAAGTCCGATCTCAGCAGATTCCCGTAATTCAAGTACTTCACTGCCCGGTTGGGTCAGGAAAAGCTCGAACTTGCCGAGCCTTGACAACGGTGACAACACCCAAAATAAGCGAGAGAAGTGTGCCAACTCAAAAGGGAAGTAGGGCCAAATGTGAGTCCTTTGAATAGGAAATTGAAGATCGCTCGAAAACCCAGTCTCATTTGACTCTCTCAGGTCAGTTTGCCACCGCAGGTCAGAGAAAACATTGGCCTGGGACCGTTCGTTCCCGCAATTAAGCTGAACGTGCCATGACACGCTCCCAACCATCCCTACCTTCAAAGCCATCTCCAGGAGCCACCCTTCCTTTCGATCGAACAGACGTGAAGCCCTGTATTCCACATTCGGTTACTGTTGCATCGGAAGTCATGGAACTCTTCCGAACCTGGCAAAGAGTGAACTGCAAAACACAAAACAAGGGCCACGCGTCCCCTCCTTGGTCCTGAAAGTTTGCCTCAGGCAAGTTCCTGGCATTTCCTACAGGAAAAGATATTGCGACAAATACCTCCCTGCAAATCAACCTGCCCGAAACCTTCCCCCAAAACCGCATTGGAACGGGAGATTCCTCCTCAAGTCTAAACTTTTCCGGCCTTGATTCAAATCATGAAGAAACCAGCAACCTCAACCTTTGTTACCCTCCCTTCTAACGTGGCACCTCAAGGTAGCTGGATTGGTTTCTTCCAGGGACTGAAGTCTGGGACTTGAGGAAGCCGAGGTTCCGAACGCCTCAAACTGCGAGACGTTTGGACTCCTCCAACCTGCATCAGCAGCTCCACCGATTCATGCAGCAGCAAGGGCTTCACCTCTGCGGCCAGCGGCTCAAACCCGCTCTGCATTGCCGCATGACGCGGCAAGGGGCAAACGGCAAGAGATCTATGGTACGGGTTTGCGTGGTTTGCATTGGGACCCTCCGGTGGGCACCGTTTAGATGGGGATGTCTCTCCACCAAACGCTTTTGAGGGGGTTCCCCATTTACATTCATTGTCATATGTCCAGCCTACAAATGTCACCACATCAACCCCAAAGGAAGCTAATCTATCGCAAACCCAAACAAACCATCTTTGAAACCTTCAAAAAAGGGGAAATGAAGGGTTCAGATCCCGCTTCTGAACCATGCGCAGAATATCGAAAGCTCTCCAGTTGTCCCAGAAAGTAATTGGGCGAGGATCCTTGATTCTTGAAGACATGGTGTTGCCTCTAAGGAAGCTCGTTGTTGAAAGAGCATCTGTTTTTTTCCTTTTTGGCGTCCCTTTCAACTGGCCTTCCTGTTGGCTTCCGCTTGTTGGATACTTTGTGCCATGCTTCACCGCGCGGCATATTGCCAATGTGAATGATCGCTGAGCCGAAAGCTGCGTGAAGTCTAAACATGACAAGTTGACTCCATTTTACCACACATATCTCAACAGGACCAGGGGTTGATCAGGCGGAAAAAGTTTGGAGCCGTTTTTGCAAGCTGCAAACCAACCACGAAGCACTTTACTTTGGGTTTTAGAGGGTTCCCCTCGTTTCCTTACAACCATTGGACAATTGAATGGTCTAAACCCCCCACCCCATGTACCAATCTGGTCAGTTGCTAACTGTTCTGTCAGAGAAACCTCCAAATCGAGTTTATTGGGCCACGTTGTCCGTCAAAATCAAGGGAAAGGTTGCACTCCGAACGCGGGTTCTTCAGGGAAAAGCAACCTCTGTTCAAAAAAGCGTATCACATGGAACCTACACATGTACAACCCGATGTATGATGAACCTCTGCTATGAACCCCTAGCACATTGGTTAATCAGCCACTTTATGATGGGAAACCAGTGACCAAAAAGGGTGCAAATGTGTGTGTGTGTGTGTGTATGTGTGAGTACGTCTCGAAACAGGGGGACCCAAATGTCCCTTCAAACCAAGCAGGAAGGGGGGTATATATACATGTACCAACTCCAAAAACACGCGCGCACACCCACACGCCAAAAAAATGGCAACGGGTTCATCTTGGGGTCCATTTGTGAGTTTGTGGTGGGTTCCATTCCGTCGACGTTGGCGTCTCTTTTCGTTGTTAAGGACATAAAGCGCAGATAGGCATCCGCTTGTCAGCATGTAGAGCTGAGCGATTTCTGCGTCCCAAAACGAGTTGGCCAAAACCCGAGCAGCCCCTCCAAACAAATCGGGGGGATTCCAGCCCGGTGGGCAACTTCAGAATGGGCAACTGTGGCCGCTGCAACAATTGAGCCCAGAGTTGAAGGTCCATTTGAGTAACACATCCTCCAAATTACCCTCTGTCCGCAGTTCAAAGGGACGGTGTTGGTCCAAAAATTGGCTCAAACCGACCTGTTGAACAAGGGTTTGGCCCAACCCTCCGTTGGTCCGTTTGCAGCCACCATTCACTGCGCCCCCCTTGCGACAGGCATCCATCAAAGACTTGGGTGCCTTTCTTTTATTTGAGACTGCGACTCAATTGGGTTGGTCCAATTGACCTGGAAAAAAGTGAGTTTCATGACTTGGCGGCAAGGAATCACTTGTTTCCCCCCCATCCTTTCCCAAGGGCTTGACGTTTTCCGAAAGAAGGCGTCGTTCAAGAAAAAACCAAACGGAAACAAAGTTCACGACTCACAACGGTTAAACAGCACGTTCTCAATTTGTCTTGATGTCTCAAAACCGATGCAGAGCATCCCAAGTGGCTTTCACGTGTGGGGTCCCTTCGATATGCCCCCAACAATAAGAGGTTTGATCCAACTGGTGTGTCACTCCACTGGAGAGTTAGGGTGGGACCAAGCCCTTGTTTCAGCGTAAAATTGTTGCATGAACAACCCCTTGGTTTACCTTTTAACAGATACCTGGGCGTTGATAAATGTTGCAACCAACCCAAGGGCTCAGCGCAGCTGCCCCAGATTTTCAAAAATCGGCAACTGGGTGTTTCTCGCAGGACCAAACGCTTCTTATCTCAGACTACAGATTGCCAAGTATTCATTGGAAGATTAGCTCAGCTTTGGCCCCGTGGAAGGTTTGCAATAAGCCCCACTCCTCGTCCTCAGTGAACGAAAAATAACCTACCAATGAACTTGTTGTGCCATGGGCAAAACAAAATGTGCCATGGTCATGGTACCCAACTTATAGCATGGTGATCTAACACCCATATTGAGGGGTTGGTGACCATCCTTTCCAACCCCCAAGCAGAGGGGTACAGAGACCATGGCACATGTGCCACAATTACAAACATTGCTAGGAAACAAACGGAACCAGCAAAGTACCGTCAATTGTATACATCCAGAAAACAAGTCCAGCATTTAGGAGAATCAACCAGCCATTTGAAAAACGAATCTCGGCGTCGCCACTTGCAAGGTACAGGATTGACGCTCAACCGCTTGAAGCACGAGCCATCAAAAAGAAACTCCATCGATAGCTGGCCCTTGTGAAAGGTCTAGATACCAAAAAGAGGACAAACAAGGAATGACAAAAGCTGGGCCTAAGGTTTGGGTTGGGACGCCGTACCTCAGAAGAGGAAACCCTGCATTGAGACTTGGGAGTCGCCTCACGGCGACCATCGAGCACTGCACTCAGAACTTCTGAAGAACACCCTGGCTGCATATGCAAAAAACTGCGGCATTTTGGGGAAGCCCCTTTTGCCTGAAAACCGCAAAAGAAGAAATCAAGAGCCCATGTTCTCCTTGGTAGTTCTAAGGCTTCGCTCCCAGTCTCCATCACAGATACTCTGAAAAGATTCCGCCAAGTCACCTTACCTGGAGTCAAAGGTGATTTAGGGCGGCCTCTTGTGTCGTGCAAAACGGCACAGGGCCGAGCTTGCTTCGGCACGTGATGAAAAGTTGTCTGGCAGAAGGGCTACATTTGCAGGATACTGAACCCGACAACGTGCCTGAAGGAGAATGGCTCAAATGGCTTGCACTCCCCGGGGCTGAAATGGCGGGCTCCCTTGATACTTTATGAACACCGAAAGCTGCGCACTTGAGCTACTAGAGCCTCCCCAGGGGCAACGAACCAAAGCGAGAAGCCCCATCCAATCCAAACCGCAGGCTTAGGGTACTGTTTGGCTAGGTGAAAATGGATGGTGCAATTCCCGGCTCAAAGAGCGGAAGTAAAGGGGATGACCAAGCAAAAAGGGGGTGAATGCCATCTACTTTCACCCAATACCCTTGTGGAGAGTGAAACATACAATGGGTACACTGGCCCCTGTTTTCGTTTTGGCGCCCTGGCTGGAACTGGTTGCACAAAGAGTCAGTTGGACCTGAAAAGAGGCAAGTTGTTTTTTGGGGAATAGATGGGTACCTTCATGCAACCCCTGAAAGACTCCACGATCCCGAACAAGCGCCAAACATCGCGAAGTCCTGTGTCCTACTAGAATTCACGCTGACTTGAGGAACCCAAGACAGGGGTCAAAGTGAGCTCGTTGTACCCCACATCAGTATTCTGCCCAACTAGCCTGACAGCACCGAATTCGAATCGGGCACGAAGCTGATAAAATGAGCAAACCCTGGACCTTCCGGAGCAATCTCCGGTTCTGAAGGGCAAGATCCTTGCAGCTCGGATTGGGGTGCGAATTTTACTTCGGGGCCCTTTGGTGGACATAATTTACCAGGGGGGGGTGATGTCCACTCGCCACGTCTCAGGATATCACTCGGTGCCATTTGAAGAAACACCCACCCTAATCCGCCTTGATGAATCCAGGGTCAACAGTCCTTGGCCCCTTGGCCTTATGTTCAACGCCATTGGAGGTACAAGGTTGAAGTTATGGCTTATGCGCCGCCCGTAGACGTGTGAGGCAGTATGTGCCTGTGATATGAGCCGCAAAAATAAGCTCGATACCTCCAAACTTCCTGGATTCCTGAGCTATGCAAGTCTCCGAAAACAGCCGAAGTCCGTGGGCCGTTCCCTGTTTTTGTTCGGCCAACCACCCCAGCCTGTTGTTTGGACCCCAAAACCAAGAGGAAGGTCGAGCGTTAAAACCAAGCTGTGAGGTTGGAGAAAATCCCCTCTTGAATAGCCGCGCATTCCATGTGCCCATAACATTCAATGTAACACCAGTTGGTGATTGAGGGCATATGCCATCCTCTCATTATCCGTTGCTTTTGCACCCTTTACATGACAGGTCTCAGCACCTTTCCATCACATGAAGACCGGGAGCATATGGGGGTTGTGGACAATTGGAGCTCGTCCCCCTTTTCCCCACCGAGACCGCTGGATGTGTTCCCATGTTTGATTGGGAATATTTTATAAATATACAACAAATAATATGTCCAAAAACAGCTGCCCGCTTTCTGATTAAATTTCAGAACCACTTATTCTGACTGGACTGCACCCGACGAAACATACCACAGCTGAAAAAACACCGAAGAAGTAGGTATATACACAACTTTCCTCTGGCCCATTTTGACAAAACCATAGACAAACTCATTTGATATCCCTTTTCCGAAGAATTGAAAGTGGAGAGGCCTTGTCAAGGGGATAGTCTTCCAAACCCCCGTCCACTTCTATTAAGAAGGCACCTGGCACCGCCGGGAAGGTGCATGGTCCCACGGGTCTTGCTGCAACAGCTTCGCGTCAGCCAAGGTCATTTCATAAAATGAAGTGAGTATAGCAGTCAGTTGCCAGCAGTCAGTACACACAAGCACATATGCAAGGAGAATTCCCAACGCGCCACAATCGGGAATCCATCTGCTAACTGATGGTTACTCGCTGGGTGCAAGTGCTCAGGTCTGAGCGCTCTACCTCGAGTTAAATCGCACGCTTAAAATTTAGGTCCAAGATCAGCCAAGATCCCTCTGAAACACACTGGGGATGCTGTCCTGGATGTTCATTCCTGGTCCCACAAAGGGGACCAGTATGGCTGCCGTCATAGGGAACGTCCTCTCAAACCAACCTGGAAAGGGGCAGCCCGACATGGCTGTGTGTGTGTGTTGTGTTGAAAGTACATTTGTTTTGTGGTCAAATCCAAAGAAAACCCCACCATATTGAGGAGACTATAAAACACACTCATATCTTGCCCTCAAGATTTGTCCGCAAAGCAGGCCGTGCTTGGCGCTCTGCGGGGCCTGAGCGATGGCATTAAGGGAAATGAGGAAATCACGCACCCCCCCCCCCCCGATAACTTTGTTTAGGATTTCCCTTTCAACAACCTAAAAAGGAGTGACCTCAAAGAAACACACACACACATACACAATTCTACCACATGACTCTTGAATTTCAACACCAGCTGCTTCTGCGATTGCCTTTCTTTTTCGGGCCAGGTCTGGAAAGAAGGATCCCGGAGCTCCAGACTCATAGCGATGAGCAGTGGGCACAGTCCCCTGGAAGAAAGGAATGCCCACTCAAAAGCGACTCTTAGTAAGATGTGGGCGAGTGGGCAAAAAGTCAGGTGTCAGCATTGGTTACCATAATTCATGATAGACAAAAAATATATGGTTGTCATTTGTTTGAGGGTGCCCCTTGTTTGGTTGTTTTGAAAGGCGACAAAAAGGAGAACCTCCATTTTGGGGAGGTCCCCTAGTAGAAGACATACCCAAGGCATGGTTTATAGGGATCATTCCCTCATTCCCCGCTGAGAACCAATTTTACTTTTTCTGCTATCCAGGAATCAACCTGAACCCATCAGGCAGCTAGCTTCAAACCATCCAGCTCCTGGTGTTGTACTTTGGCTGTCCTTTGCATGAAACCACCAACCAAAACGGTTGCCAAAAAAAAGATTACAGCCAAATGGACAAATCAAAATTGGTGGGCAAGGGGCGACCTTCGCGGTTTCTCATGACACCCCTACCACCACTTTTTGACGGCTCTATGCGTCACAATGGGAACTGGGGATCACGAGTGACCACCTTTCACCCAACTGTTTCCGTCAGCCAAACCTCCGCGAACCATTTGGTGCTTTGTCAAACCGACCAAAATGATCTTTCCACTAGTGTATGCAAGCTAACCAAACGGCACCACACACAAGCACGCGATAACTCTTTTATCCGAGCAGTGTGTTGGTGCCAGGGACTCATCTTCCCCTGTCAGATGACAAAGGCTGGGTGGGCCCCATGGGCCACCCAACTCACAATCTCAAAAACTGAAGAACGGGTGTGCAGACTGATAGCGCCCGCCCCTGAGCCGGGGCCCGTGGCACCCAGGCCACAGGGGGGTCTGCCACCAGGGGAAGTGAGTCACCCACCGGCTCCGGTCACGGGAGCATGGGTGGGCCCACGCTGAGATCAAATGCATCTCCATTCAGGAGACGCGGGAGAAAAACGAACTCCTCGCAAAGTTCCTGCTTGGGGACCCTCTGCAGAGGGTCGAACCCAGAGAAATCTGGGTGCGTCAGCTCATCAGCCCATTCATTAAATTCACGGGGCACGTCGAGCAGCCGTGGGTGTGGAGCAGGAAGACCAGCTCCATCAGGATCGCCGCCGTGTAGGGCTTCTTGGTGCGTGAGGATCATGTTACAGAGGAAGAGCGTGCCCAGCATCTCCAGAGCCGCAATCCTCCACTTGGGATCCCCATTCTTGAAGGCCCAAGGGTACTCCTCCACGTGGATCTGCTCGTGGAACCAGTACACCTCCTTCTTGTCCGGCTCCACTTTGTTGGAGCACCAACCTCCCACAAATGCCAGTCCGTCGTCTGAGGCGCTAGCATCGCTGCAACCCCACCAAGAGGACTTCGGCAAGTAAGGGGAGTACTGGACGAAAGGCGTGTTGAAAAGGAACCGCAGCATGAACGCCAGCATCCTGACCACCTTGGGGGGTTTCCCCACCGTGGTGGTGGCCATCTTCCAGGCCCAAAGTGGCTGGAGCATCGACTTTGCAGCGGACATGCAGCCGTCGCCCATTGGATGCGACCCAGGGCCTTCTCGATGTCCTTTGAGTGCATCGCCTGCCCTTCCACCATGGTCTGCAAAACCTCCATAACCAGGATGTGTTTGTTGGCTGCCATGAGAACCTGCGGGATGTTCGGCTGGACCACGAAACCCAGCCACGTGTTAACCTCCGCCAAATGCGTCTTCTTCCAGCTAAGCGGGGTGCCCAAGGCCAGGAGTGTTGCCAGCAGCGCCCCCTCGCTTCGAAGCAGCCACAGGAAGTCATCGACAAAGACGAAGTTCCAATCCACTTGAAGGAAAAGTGCGTAGAGGACCCTGAGCAGAAGGGCTGCCAGGCGTCCCCAGTAGGATTGGGCACTGGCCATGCCCTATGTGCCTACCTTGTTCACCCACCATTCTTCCCCCAGTGGGAACCGCCAGTCCTGCCTGAGGACCTTCACTCTCCGGTGGGCCTTGGTGACGTGCCTTGAGCAGCACCCACCTGGTGCCCGGCTCCGGCCATAGCCAGCCCCCAGGTGGAGGTTTGACGACCCCCTTTCGGGGCCAGGGGCACCCTGAGAGGGGGTCCCTCCAGGTAGCCAATGAAGAGCTTGGACCCCATCTAGCACCGTCGGAGCCGTCGTCCTCTCCACCGTCTGGTTCCTGATGGTGTCATTGGCCCCTCCCACCGAGCCATCGTAGATCGTGCGGATCTTGTCCCCCTCGTCGATGCCCGCTAGGGGGCCGGGACAAAGGTCCTCGATTTCGCAGCCACAGCGCGATGCCGCCGCCCCTTCACCATGCCCATGGGGACCTCCTCCAGAAATGTGCCCCGGATGAGCTCGCTGAAGTGATCCGCCGAGGGGTAGTTACCTTGTTCTTTGGGAGGGAGTTCCTGCAATTCCTTCTCCTCCCCTTTCAGCTCCTTCTTGAGTGGCCAGATGCCCGGCAAGGTCAGGGGTGGGTCCGTGACCCCCAGTAGGACCCCTTGCTCCAGATCTCGGGGAAACTGGTGGTCGGGGTCCTGAATGTTCAGCGCCACGCTGTGCAAGATGTCCAGGAAGAAGGGTTGGCCGTCAGCTGGCCAGAATCTCCCTGATATCCTCCAGCAGGTCCTCCGGCAAGGGATGTGACCCATCCCCCAACGAGAGAGACTCCTGGAGCTTGTCCCCCCACGGCGAAGTGAGGACACAGATCTTGGCCTCCAGCGCTGCTGCTTTGGACAGTGGCCGGGTCCATGGGGCCAACCGTCCCAAGGAGGGCTTTCCTCCTCCGTCCCTTAAGGGACGCTGTTTGAAGGCCATCTGGAGGTACATGACCTTGTCGGAGAGATTGGGGTCGTGCGTGATCGGCAGGATGGTGGGCCGATCCGAGATCTCCATGCCATGGTGTGCCCATGGATCCGGGGAAAGAGTTCCCCCCCCAAGTTCGTCCGTCTCGCCAGTCCTCTGTGTCGATGTCCGGACCTCCGGATTGTCCAAGGCCGAGACCGGAAGTGAGCCCAAGGTTAGTCCTGCCAACGCTTGTTGGCCCGCCTTCAGCCTCCGGGACTGGCGCTTGTTGTCCCCCGGCGTGCTGGGAGAAGGTTCCCTCTGCCGCCTCGGGGGGGTCGTTGGGTTCGCCTGGGGCGCCGTGCCCCCCGGCCTCAGCGCCTCCAGGACGGGTCCCGCTCGGCAAAGGATGGCCGCTGCGAGACCCTGCATCATCTGCTCTGGGTACCGGCTGAGGTCACTGGAGTTGAGCTTTTCCCCCTGGGGTGAGCCCCGTGGTTGCAACGCAGATCATGCCAATGGTGAAGGGGAAGGTCCGTTGACAATGTCGTGGACTTCACAACCACCTGGCCCAGGCGGCACTCGTCAAACTTGATGAGGGAGTGGTGGAGTGCGCTCGCCCATTGAATGTAGGCCCGCGTGACCCAGATCGATGAGCACCTCGCTGCGCTCGGGCTCTTGCTGCACTTGATTGGGTCCATCGGGTGCTCCAAGAAGGAGGAGCCCACCTGCGGGACCGTTAGCTGACCTAGCCCCTTGTAGGCCAGCGAGGTCAGGTACATCTGTCGGAGCATGAGCACGCTAAAGGTCGGCCAGGTCCGCCGCGGACAAAGGCTGGGGAAGCCTGCCCGCCGCCGACGCCACCAGGCCGTTGAAGTAGTCCGTTGGTACCACTTGGTCATCTTGGCCCACCGGAATGCCCGACAGTTCCAGGAGCTGAGCGAAGCGGATGGCCGGCTCCCCGCCCAGCTGCCTCCCTTCCTCTGCCGTGCCATGGCGCAGGCACATCAGGACCAGCAGCTCCCCGTCCGTCTGCCTCGGGGAGAAGGACTCATCCGCCAACGTGTCCCACAAAACCCTTAAAATGCGGTCCCAAAGACGAGTGTAAGGCGGGGGCAAAAGAAACTTGTAGAGACCCTAGCCATGATGAAAACGTGCCGAATGCAAATGGGGCAGGCAGGCCACATGCAGCCCAACAGGACCCAAAAGTCAAACCCCCGGAAATCCCCAAAAAAGGACCACGGAGGGGGGAAGACCAACCCAGCGGGGGATTCCCCAAAACCCCCAGAGTTAGCCGCAGCCACTTTCACCAAACTGTGGCCGGTATGGCCCGTCCTTGGGGCAAAACCGGCAGTCGTGATGCGTTGAACAGGGGGGGGAAACCCAGGTGAAGGAAGAACCCAAAAGGGGACACCCTTACTCCTCCCCCCACCCGAGACGGGGCCAGAGGCACCCAAGTCCCGGTTCACCGGCAATGGGCAGTTAACGATGAAATTCTTGGCCGCCAGAAACGTCCCCATCTCCTGGAAGATGTAGCTCCATTCCGCCTTGCTGCGCGGCTTGGGGATTCCCAGGCTCTCCAGGAAGGGGACCGCCTCCTTCCTCATCTGGAGGATGTTGCCCATCCACTTATCCGAGGCCGAGCCCTCCGCATTGCGGCCCCGTCGCTGCGTCTTCACAACCAGCGGGAAGGTGGTCCAGGCCGAGTAGATGTACTTGAAGGTTGTCCAAAACACTCCATCGCCCTTCGCCCAGAAGATCCCCACCACCTGCTCCGGCGCCGGGCGCTCGCCCCGGTTCACCTGCGCTCGGATCTCCAAGGCCGAGTAGATGACAGGGTCGATGTGGTCCTGCTCGCACGTGAGTGGGTGGGTCCTGCGCTCCAGGGCCAGAAGCTCCTCCGGAGTGAGCTTGAATTGCTGGTCCGCGCCCTTGGGGATCTCACCGCTTGAGTGCTTCTTCCAGATCCCCAAACATCCGTAGCTCACCTTGGTGCCTCTTCATTGCCCAGAGGAGCAGGGACAGCTTGCCCTCCTCCGAGTCCAGGTCCTGCGGTGGCATTGACTGGTCGCACTCTTGAGAAGGGCCGGTGTCGCCAGGTCGGGCATCTCCTCCAGCAGCGCCTCCTGGTTCCATGGGTTCTGCGCCTCTCTGAGCCTCCGGATGTAGGGGACATACTTCTCCTTGATGTCTCCCACGTTGGGGATGTCCTCGGGGTCATCCAGCTCCAGGGGGCAGAACAGCCCCCTCTCCAGAGCCTGCCGGAGATCATCTGGCCACGCCGACACTTCCAAGGCCTTGTCCACGCCCTTCCCCTCCAGGTACTGGTCTCGCAGCTTTGACCTTCCTGAGGGCCCGGGCTCCCTCATTGGCCACCTCCTCTGACGCAGGGCCTGCATGCCCTCCTGGAGAGGCGCCAGGATAGCCATCTCATTGTCCAGCATCTCATCCGTGACCAACTCCTTGTGCCGCCGCCTGTCCAAGGACTCCTCCGAGGTTGGTTCCCAGCTCCTCCTTCTTCCGGATCGCCTGGTCCACCTGGGGGTGGTAGAGCTGGAAGCTCTGAGCCTCCGCCTCCTTCAGGGACCGCTGCACTTTGACCTTGACCTGCAAAGCCGGCCTGTTCAACGGCCAGCGCTTGGGCGAGCACGCAGCCGAGCAAGGTCGCGGCCACATCCTTAGAGTTTGGTCCGTGGAGAGCTCGGAGATGACGGAGCGGCACAAGTGCGAGCACTACGGCCAGCTTCGCCGCGTGCTGCATCTGGCACAGGGGGCACATGTAATGCTAGTCTTGAACTTGAGAACTTGTTGGAACTTAGTCAATGGCTTAAGAGGGACAGTGGTGGCAGTCCTCCTAGAGCCTCAGCAGTCAGAGTCAGCTGCGTCGCTTGGCGTTTCGGCCGGCGCTGCACGCAGAAAAGAGCGTGCTTCGGAAACAGGCGGCTTGTCCGCGCGCCAGGTAGAATACGTAGTGGTGGACTTCCCCGGGTACATCGGCCCCGAGATGATACCCGGGCAGCCAACTTGGGTGCTGCTCCAGAAGGAAACCGTGCGACACCAGCAGTACCCGGCCTTGAGCCGCACGCAGTTTCCCATCGTGCTGGCGTACGGGATCACCGTGCACAAGAGTCAAGGCCTGACTCTGCGCGATGGCTGCGTGTTTAACGTAGACCACGAGCCGACGTGGTCGCCGCTCAAGTGCCTTGGCCTGGCGTTTGTGGGCATGTCCAGAGCCACGGACTTTGCGCGCATGGCCTTCAAATACGTGCCAGACTATTGGGCCTTCCGCGCCGTGGCCGACACCGATTTGTTTCGATGGCGAGCAGAGCTGGAGAAGCGGCTCGACGCGCTGCACGATGCCACAGCCAGCGGCATCTTCGGAGGCGCTGTGTCCGTAGAAGACGACCTCGCCCGCCACGTGGCATGGTCGGAGGGCCGGCGGCAAGCTCCCATGACCGCTGCAGAGGTCGAGGACTTGCGGCAGATGCTGTCTCTGCGCGGAATGCTGAGCGCCCCGCACTACGACGACAGGCCGACAAAGCTTCCCGCCTCGAAGCTTGGCGGCAGCCGCAAGCGCCGCAAGACCATGCGGGCAATGTCCGCGGCCGAGTACACGGCAGACCCGGAAGAAGGCCGCCAGGCCTACGAGGATGAAGAAGACCTCGTGCAAAAGTACGGGGACTTGTCCATGCCTGATGAGCTACCGGACTCCGAGCCGGAGTTCTTCGGAGAAAAGTTTTTAGAGGAGCAGTGTTCCGACTGCGACTACGAGTAAGGGGCCGCTGCAGGCCATAGGTGGCTTACTTGCGCATCTTTCGGCAGGCTGCAAGCCATAGGAGCGCGCGCAGACAGCGGCCGCTGCGCTTGCTGTTTCGAGCAGCGCGCGACCTTCACCTCGACAAAGCAGCCTTGTTGCCGCGCGTGACATGGCGCAAAGCTGCGCAACACAGGGGATTGCTTATGTGGTCTCCTTTGAGCAAGCTGCACCCTCCTTGGGCATCCTTTTGTGTAGCCAGCACTGCTGGCCGCTGCGCTTGCGGTTTCGAGCGGCGCGCGGCCTTTACCTTGACAAAGCAGCCCTGTTGTTGCCGCGGTCATTACGCATGTTTGTCGTGGTTAGCGTGGTCCCCTTTTCGTAGCGGCGGCAGGCGCGCGCACCGGTGAGGGCTGTGGGCGGGCGCCGGTGCCGCGCGGCCGACCGGCGTGTCAGGTCCTTTTGTTTGTTTCTCTTCGTTTCGATTCGTAATGGCCGCTGCAACAACAGGGCAGACGCCGCGCGAGTCTGTGAAAACGACCGAGGGGGGAACGCGACTGGCAGGGACGACGGGAGCGCACGCGCGAGAATGACTCAGTAAGGCTGAGGCAGCAAGGGCAGGGGGACCGTTGTTATTTCCTCTAGATCGCAGCTAGGTTGTTGCTGTGACCTCTGTTTTTTTCTTGCAAGGCCAGTTGTTGTACATGTTTCAGAGGGCCCTGTTTCGGCGATTTTGGGGGGAGTTATCACTGCTTTGTCGAATCTGGCTATGTTGCTTTCATCAGTGTCTCAACGTGTTCGTGCGACGTTCTCTGCGGGACAAGAAAACGCACCAATTGGTTGATTTCTGATGCTAGTGATCCCATTGAAGTAGGTGGCCAGTTGTTGTGCATGTTTCAGAGGGCCTTGTGATTTGGAGATGTTGGGGGAGTTTTCGCCGTTTCGCTTCTGCAGCTTTTTGCATTGACGTCTGCAGCTGTTTGCATTGAAGTATCCAAGCAGCATGAAGACAAACATATAGGGTATAAATAAAGTCCAGCGGGCAAGACCGCGCGCAGCGAGCGTGCCGTTTCGGGCTGCACGCAAGAGCGCGAAGCTGAGCGGGCATGCTGTGTCGGGCCGCGAGCAGCGGGCGTGCCATTTCGGGCCGCGCGGTAGGATGAGATACACAAGAGTTCCCGTCCGGCGGGGGGGGGGGCCTGCCGGAGAAAAAGTATCGTGCTGCGGGCGTGCCGTTTCGGGCCGCGCGCGAGAGCGCGGAGCCGAGCTAGCGAGCCGTTTCGGGCCGCGCGGTAGGAGGGCGCGCCATGTCCGGCCGCGCACGAGGATAAGAAAAAAAAGCTCCCGTGCGGCGGGGGTAAAATTGCTGGGCACACACTTAAGTAGGCGGAGCGCGTAGGGCCAGCCGGGGAAAAACTACCGCGCTGCGAGCGTGCCGTTTCGGGCCGCGGGCAGCGGGCGTGCCGTTTCGGACCGCGCGGTAGGATAAGACAAACAAAAAAGTTCCCGATCGGCGGGGAAAAAACTGCGGGGCAGAAAGTTAAGTGGGCAGAGTGCGTAGGGTCGGCCGGAGAAAAACTATCATGCTGCGGGCGTGCCGTCTTGGGCCGCGCGCTAGGATAAGCAAAGCAAAAGTTCCCGTCCGGCTGGGATAAAAAATTCTGGGCATAAACTCGGGCGGGCAGAGCGCCTGGGGCCTGCCGGGGAAAAGCTATCGCGCTGCGAGCGTGCCGTGTCGGGCCGCGCGCCAGAGCGCGAAGCCGAGCCAGCGTGCCGTTTCGGGCCGCGGGCAGCGGGCGTGCCGCTTCGGGCCGCGCGCTAGGATAAGCAAGACAAAATCTCCCGATGTGCGGGCAAAAAATATAATTGCGTGGTATAAAGCTAAGTGGGCAGAGTGCGTAGAGTCAGCCGGAGAAAAGCTGTCGTGCCGCGGGCGTGGCGTCTTGGGCCGCGCGCTAGGATAAGAACAGCAAAAGCTCCCGTCCGGCGAGGACAAAACTGAGGGGCGTAAGCTCAAGTAGGCGGAGGGCGTGGGGCCAGCCGGAGAAAAAAGACCACGCTGCGAGCGTGCTGTTTCGAGCCGCGCGCCAGAGCGCGAAGCCGACCTAGCGTGCCGCTTCGGGCCGCAGGCAGCGGGCGTGCCGCTTCGGGCCGCGCGCTAGGATGGGAAAAGCAAAAGTTCCCGATCGGCGGGGAAAAAACTACGTGGTATAAAGCTAAGTGGGCAGAGTGCGTAGAGTCAGCCGGAGAAAAACTGTCGTGCCGCGGGCGTGCCGTCTTGGGCCGCGCGCTAGGATAAGAACAGCAAAAGCTCCCGTCCGGCGGGGACAAAGCTGAGGGGCGTAAGCTCAAGTAGGCGGAGGGCGTGGGGCCAGCCGGAGAAAAAAGACCACGCTGCGAGCGTGCTGTTTCGAGCCGCGCGCCAGAGCGCGAAGCCGACCTAGCGTGCCGCTTCGGGCCGCAGGCAGCGGGCGTGCCGCTTCGGGCCGCGCGCTAGGATGGGAAAAGCAAAAGTTCCCGATCGGCGGGGAAAAAAACTACGTGGTATAAAGCTAAGTGGGCAGAGTGCGTAGAGTCAGCCGGAGAAAAACTGTCGTGCCGCGGGCGTGCCGTCTCGGGCCGCGCGCTGGGATAAGAGAAGCAAAAGCTCCTGATCGACGGGGAAAAAAACTGCGGGGGTGCTTAGCGATTTGGAACTATTGGAGCTATATATCAGCGAAGACATTGGCTAACAGAACCAAACTCGAGCCTAGCAAGTTAACCTTTGAGATTTCTGGCGCCGTCACATATTGAAAGCGAACAGAAGCTGCGGCACCCCAAGAACTTTTGCTGGGCACTTCCGTTGGTGCGCTCCACCTCTGCCTGGCTGAGGTTCCAAAGATAACCTTTTTGCTTATTTGCAAGCCAGGCACCCCAGACCTCCGCTTGCCGAGCTAGCGTGCCGTTTCGGGCCGCTTGTGGCGGACACGAGCGGGCGTGCTGTCTTGAGCCTTGCGCAGCGAGCGTGCTACTTGGACACGCCATGTGCCGCCGTGCCGTTTCGGGCCGCGCGCGCGCAGCGACCAAGCGCTGGCCATGGAGTAAGAAACGCGAGTGAAAAGCCGAGAATGTTTGTTTTGCTGGCTCATAGATCCTCTTGGTCCAGGTGTCAGGCAAGCAGGCAGGGCATAGCTTTGTATTGCGAGCGCATGAGTATTTTGCTGGCTCATAGATCGAGGGGTCCAGGTGTCAGGCAGGCAGGCAGGGCGTATAGCCTTTTTTTTTGCGCTGGCTTAGAAGTCAAGACCTCGAGGGGCCGGGTATGTAGCTTTGCGTGGGGGCTTGTCACTCACTCGGCTGCGGTTTCTTGGCTCCAACTTAGTTACTTTGGTGACTTGAGCAACACAATCCAAACACATGTCAACTTACTTTCAACTTTGACGATGTCAACCAGCAGCCACCCAACAAGCACAGAAAGCAGCGCGCGCGCCGACAGCCCCCGTGGTGGCTTGGCGCTTCGGCCGGCCACTAGATCTCGGCTTGGGCGCTTCGGCCGGCCGAACCATGGCGGAAGAGTTGCGAAATCAGCTGGCAGCCGCACTGGAAGCGAAGCGCGCAGATGGCGCACTCACCCAGCAGGAGGCAGAGCTGCTGCGGACCTTGACGCATCCGCCGCTCCCGAGCGAGTGGCTTGCAGGAAGCCAGGCGGCGCCTGCCACGGCGCCGCGCGTGGACGCGAGTGAGCCTACTTGGGCAGAGAGGGCGGCCGGAGGCCCGCGGCAGGCGGCGGGCGCCGCTGGGGCTTGGCAGGGCGCCTGGCAGCAGGGCTGGGGCGACTGGTCGTGGCAGTCGGGGTGGGGCGACTGGCCTTGGCAGTCGTGGGCTGCGGCGCCACGTTGGGGCGGCTGGGGCTCCGCGCGGCAAGAGCAAGCCCGTGCCGCTTCGGGCCGGGCCCAAGGGGAAAGGCGGCGCACCAGCGCCGGCCCAAGGCAAAGGCCGCGGCAAGGGCAAAGGCAACGCCCGGCACGGAGCGACCGACGCCGCGGCCGCGAAGCGAGAGCTGGCACAGTTCTTGCAGCTGCATGGCGACTTCACTTTCCGCCCGCGGCCGGCGCCGCCGGCGGAAATTCTAACAGTATACGATGAACTATACGAAGGCAGCCTGGGCCTTTACAAGCACATGGCCAGGCACATGCGCACGCCCGTTGCGCTGGCCATCTTGCACAAGGAGATCTTGCCGGAGATGGCCCGAGAGTCACACTGGCGAGTGGATAAGCAGAACCACGTAGAGAAAAAACGCCGGGACAGCCGCGAGCTTGGTGCCTCGCGCTCGTCGCGCTCGTCCGTGTCGCGGGCCAGCGGCTGGACGAGTCGAACCTTCGGCGCGTAGGGCGGCCACCGTGGCTTGCCGCTTCGGGCGGCCACAAGCTGGCGTGGGGGCACATGCGCGGCTTGTCGTTTCGGACGGCGGCGCGCGCGCTGACAAGGCGATGACCTGGAAAAGGAGCGGAGCGGACGAGGGCTGTGGCTTGGGGATACATGCAGACGTAGTTTGGGGCTTCTGTGTCTTGTGGTTTGTTGAGGATGTAGCACGAGGCGTGCGTGTTGCTTGGGTCCACTTTTATGTGTGTGTGAGAGGGAAGGGACGTGTTTTGCTTGTTTGGGACGTGTTTTGGGAGAAGCTGACCCTACGAAGACCCGACCAAGACCCCTGCCATGATGGCAACTTCCTTCCTGGCTCAAAGTCACTACCTAGGGCTTGGGCAAGTTTTCTCTCACACACACACACTTGCAACCACAGCTACAGAGACGCACGCAATATGACAACGCAACACACAGCAAAATCCACTCAGCAACGCACGGACACTATCTGTTCGCGGCGCTTGGCGTTTCGGCCGGCGGTAGCTATGGTTGGCAAGGGTGAGGGCGCGCCGCGCTTGGACAGCGCAGCTTTGACTCGGCATGAGCTGGCTGACAGCTCGGAGTCGGTGGCGCGCTCGAAAACACGGCTCAGGCCACCTACCGCCAGAGCCGCCGAGTCTCTCCGTGACATGCGCGAAAGCGCACACTTATGGTTTGCTCTGAGAAAGCACGTTGAGCCATGCAAGGCCGAAGACATACTTGCGAGGCTCGCGGAAAACTCGAAATGGCGAGTTGAGAAGGATCACGTGGACCAAGCTTTGCGAAAACGCTACCTACAGCTAGTAGATAAAGTCAAAGAGTTTGAGCCCGCCTTCCAAGACCTTGAGACGCAGAGGCGCCAGAAGGGGCGCGGCCAGTAGAGTCTTGCCGTCGGCTTGCCGTTTCGGGCGGCCGCGGATCGAGCAAGAGACAGGGCGGGCCTGGCGCTTCGGCCGGCCGCGCCACTTCAGTTTGAGCCCGCCTTCCAAGACCTTGAGACGCAGAGGCGCCAGAAGGGGCGCGGCCAGTAGAGTCTTGCCGTCGGCTTGCCGTTTCGGGCGGCCGCGGATCGAGCAAGAGACAGGGCGGGCTTGGCGCTTCGGCCGGCCGCGCCACTTCGCGCCAACAGGCAGCGCGACCCGGAAAACGCCGCTTTGCAGAGCTTCGAACACACAAGATTGCCACTATACATAGTCCCTTCTTCCTCGGCCATTTGTATGGGTAGTTCTTTCGGGTCCAGGGAATAACAAAGACAGTTCTCCAGTGGTACCCGGCCAGGGACCCATTCGGTTTTGAAAACTGTTCGGGCCACGGACCTTCTCATGTGTTGTCTGTCTGTTTTGTCAAGTTTTGGGGACTCGCTTCTGTAGCACGGGAGGGAGATTGGAGGGGGGGAGACTTCTTAGGGGTGAACTAATTGGTGGCTGTAAAAAAGGGAGATTGATGGATTCCCCTCCTTCGGGAAAAAATGGTGGCAACGCCATATGACTGTTTACAGGGTTTCGGCTGACGCGTAAGCGGCGCTTCGATGGCTCAAATACAGTTACTGTGGTGACTTGAGCATGTGGCTACACACACACATCACACACACACACATGCACCCACGCATCGCACACGCACACACGTAGTGCAACATCTTGTCAGCAAGGAACTGCTTTCCACGGCGCAGCAAGTTTGCGCCACAGCGACTGACACAGCCACTACACGCGAGGAGCAGGCTGGGCGTTTCGGCCGGCCGCTCCGTGCCATGGCAGGGACTTCGCTTTTTGGCTTCCTAGATACCCTTCTTCCGGACGAGGATCAGCTACCCGCCCGGGTGCAGCTTCGTGTCGGCGGCCTCACGGACTTGTGTTCGCCGAAATTAGACCGAGCTGCCAGCAACACAGAGGGCGAGCTGCTCCAGTACTTGGAGCGCGCAGGGCCGGACAGTAGGTTTTTATGTTTTTTGTCGACGAGCTGTTGCGGGATATTTCGGTGCATGGCGTGTACTATCATGTGCTGGACGGACGGTGTCTTGCGCGGAAGCAGTTGCAAGAAAGTGCCCAGAGCTTCGGCATGGTGGTCGCAGCTCTTTGCATGGCTGTCCTCGTGTGGATGAATGTCCGGACAGCGAGGACCTTGGAGATTTGGTTTGTGTGCCGGGCCGGCAAGCATCGCAGCATGCTGCTCGCCGTGCGCTGCTGCTGGTCTTCAAAAGCACGCGGCGACGCGTCGAGATCTCGCTGGACTGGACGGCGGGGCGCCGCATTATCGAAGAGACAGCAGCATCCCACACGGAAGGCAAGCCGGCCGCGAAGCACCGCTTTCGTCAGCCTAATAATGTAGTAAACCGCGCCAAGGAACGGCTAGTGGCGCACCTGCGCCACCGGGGTAACCTTGATGTCGTCCTTGCGGATGTAGGCGACCCGCGCCGTGTTGTTTCGAACCGGGGCGGGCAGCTGCAGTGGCTTTTCGAAAGGATGCTGACGCCGGACAAACAACAGCTGCTGCACGCTCTCGGAGCAGAGCGGCACGCAGTGATGGTTTTCAGACCGCGAGCAACGCGGAGAACTCCTTGCTGGCTAGCTGGCAGCCATGCTTCCAGTGCATTTGCGAGTCGCTTCCGGAGAAATGCAGCTTGTGCAGCCCTCGCGACGTTCCGGTGGACGCCAGCTGGTGTCTCTGCGTGCGTGCGACAATGTTGCAGCAAGGCCTTCTCGACCCCAGTGCGTCCCAGACGATGGCCGGGAGAGTGGAGGGCGGTGGCTTGGCGCTTCGGCCGGCCTCGTCCACTGACGCGCCGGAGCGGGCGGCAAGGTCCGTGCGCTTCCATCCCAGGCCGGAAGTCATAGAAGTGGAGAGCAGGCGGCGGGCGGTGGCCATCCGTCGCCGCGCTGACTTTCTGGCTGTCGCGGCGTGTGCCCACGTAGACATGTCCGAGGACGAGCAGGCGGCATCCGCTATGTTTGCTCCGGCGCGCGGATCGCACAAGCCCGCCATGTACTTACTGGACTCTTCAGCTGCAGACACATGGGGCCAGGCGGCAGGCGCGCTCGAGGCGAGGCTCACGGCCGACACCGCTCTGCGAGACGAGCTCAATGCCCACGAGAGCCACATGCTGGATGTCTGCGGTCTCCCGAGCAGTCTGGTGGGTCAGCAGACGTCTTGGCTCGGTCGGTGCCAGTTCGCCATCTTCCTACACATGATGGCGATCCTGCGGAGCGCAGGCGGCGCGTACGTGCCGGCGCAGTTGCTGAGCCGCCTCGGCGCGCATTGCTGAGAGCTGGAGGTGGACGTCATGATGCAGGTGCAGCGCTACTTATACTTCTGCTGCGCGCTGCGAAACGTGGCCGCGGAAGCGTGGCAGGGGTCGGCCTACTGCGTGTTTCTGCCGCGGACACAGGGCGCACGGAGCTGGTGGGCGGCCATGCAGACTTGCTTGCAAGAGTGCGACCTGTGGGCGTACTTCGTGGACGAGTATCTTTTGTGGCCGGCGCCGGACCCTGGGGGCGAAGACTTCCCAAGCTTCGGTGCGGCGCTCCGAGCCGCGTCAAAGCGCGCGCAGATGTCGGAGGGATCCGAGCCAGCTCCTGTGCCGGA
>CAUJNA010002085.1:0-44508 GCA_963377175.1 Effrenium voratum | reverse complement strand
TAAACGGCTCAGCGCTGTCATTGTTTTTGAAAGCCACCAGCGCAAGGAAATTTTGCTTCGTCGCTAAAAGGCCTGCGACCGGCGCGCGTTCCCCGCCCATCAAAAAGGCTTCTAAGGAAAGGCAGCTCGAATAGTGCGAAAGCCGCAGGCCGTTTAGCGACGATCGAAAATTTCCGGCAACTCGGGGCCTCGGAAACAAGGAGAAGTCTTGAGCCGTTTAGCGACGGCTGCAAAAATCCTTTAAGGATGTGGCCGCCGCGGTCAGCGCGGCAAAGAGAAGCAAATGAAACGGAAGACGAGGCGGAAAGGTCGACGCGAAGGCAAGGCCAGTCAAGAGAGAACAGTTTGACTCGTTTGCGTGTGCTCGCAAAGCGTTGCAACTTCCTTGTCGGGGTCGAAGTAGCTTGGATTTGTTTCCCCCGCGGGCGATCAGTCCCTTCAAAGCTCCAGCTTGAACTAGACCACGGGGGCGCGTTTTTCCAAGGGTTGGAAGCGCAAACTGGAATTCAAAACCGCCAAGTTGATTTCGGAGCATTTCGAGGAGTCAAGTTTGCAAAGTTTGCCCCGCGTCGAACCCTGTTCGAAAATGGCCCCGCGCAAGTGCGTCGGCTTCGCGGCTGCGGAGGGCGAGGTGGAGCCCTGCGTGTTCAACGCGAACACGACGGGGGGCCCCGCGACCGCAAAGTTTGGAGGGCGCTGCGTCTGGTGTTCGCCCGAGGAGATGGGCCGACGTTTGGGGGAGCCGCGGTTGGAGAAGTTGTTGGTCTACACGCTCGTCCACTTTAAGGGCGCGAACGAAGCGATCTTCGAGAAGGCGAAGGGGCGCCTGCCAGAAGCCCGCCGGGCGGACATCTTGGCGGAGGTCGACGCGCGGCTGGAGCCCGACAACGAAGACGTGGAAATGGCGCCAGCGGCGGAAGAGGCGGAGGGCGAGACTGCGGAAGACGAGGAGGAGGAGACGGAGTTCGCGGAGCTGGGCGTCGTTGCCGATAACCTGAACGACGGCGAGGGCGAGCTGGACATTGACGAAGTCAACGTTGGCGAGGTGAACTTCGGCGACGCGCTGGACGAGGTCGACTTGCCGTTCGATCCCTTGGGGTCGGAGCCGGAGGACGCCAAGATAACCGAGAAAGACGCGGAGGACGAGGAGAATCAGGAGGCGGCGGAGGCGGAGGCCGCCCCAAAGAAGCGGCGGCTGCGCGGCAAGCAGGCGGCGCCCGTCTACGGACCCCCGCAACCTTTTCCGGCGGCGGCCGCAGCGGTCGGGGCGGCCGCTGTCGCGGGCCAAGCGCCCAGGCGGCGCCGAGCGCAGTGGCCCAACGAAGAATGTCCTGGGCAAGACAGGGCAGCTTGCTCTTGGTCTACCTCGCAGCTGGGGCCGGCACGAACCCAGCCAGGACGCGGGCTGACCCATTGTCTCTTCTGCAGCGACGCGCAGCTGAACAAGACGCTTGCGTTGCAGAACGGCTTCCAGCTGACCAAGACCCTCAAGGCGCTGCGGGAGCTTGACAACGCGAAGTACGAGGCGGCGCTGGAGAACTTGGGGAGGCGAAGGGGCAAGGCCTTCGTAGAGGATTTTGGAAGCCGCGTGGACTTGGCCATCTATCGCGCCGTGGAGCGCCAGCAGGCGCCGCGCAAGACCGCGCCAGAGCGCTGGAGCGACCTCCTTCAACGCCGCGTCCGGGTCCAGGGGCCGCTGGAGGGCGACGCCTTGGCGACCTACGAGCAAGCGGCTCGGCGGGACCGGATGATGATCCGGCGGAAGGTCTTCGCCCACGACTGCGCGAGGAAGCGCTACAACAAGGCGAACGAGGAGGCGGAACTTGCTCGGATGCCCCTGCCGCCCGCGGACGTCGCGCCCAACGACAGCGGCTTGCCGGGCGCAACCTTGACCGAGCGGGCGAAGATGGCGGAGGCCTGGTGCAAGCATGGCTCCTGGCAGATTTGTGAGGGCTGCGGCAGCGTCCGGCCGCGCCCGCTCCAGCCCGTGGACCTACGGAGCGTCCGACAGCCAACGATCAAGAAGTGCCTCCTTTGCCGGCGCGGGGTCTACGTCCCGCAGCCGGAGGACGTCCCGGAGCCCCTGCGGAACCTGCCGGACGAGGTGTTGGAGGCGCTACGGCCCGTGGAGGTGGACAGCGGACGGTACGAGCGGGCGGAGCACGGTTACCGGGTCCACACGACGATGGTCCGGTTCGCTTGGGCGGCCGAGAGCGTTGGAGCAAAGATCCGGGCGCTGGAAACCCACGAGCTGCGCAGCAAGGCCCGGAAAGCCTACCGCTTCCTCGCGCTGTCGGACGACAGCGCCTACGGCGACTTCGTCGACGAGCACGAGGAGTTCCTCGAGAAGCACCGCGAGGCGCCGGAGCAAGTTCGGAAGAGGCCCCTGCGGTTCATCGAGAAGCAAGGGCTCGAAAACGCCGTCTGGCCGCATCTCTACTGGCGGAAAAGCCTCTGCGAGACGGTCGTCCGCGCCACGGACGAGCGGCGACGCATTCGGACGGGCTTGTCTGAAGAGGAGGCGTCGGAGGAGGGCGGCGATGCGGAGGAGGGCGGGCTGGCCCTGCGCAAGGGCCGCCACAGCGTCCGGCGCAGCTGGATGACGAAAGTCTTCAGCCCAGTCGTCGGCTACTCCGAGGACTTCCAGCTGCTCCACTTCGTCTATGACTTGACACTGTGGAGCAACCTTGGCGGCTGCAAAAACGCGACTCGTGGCATACCCCTCCGCTTGGCCGTCAAGGGCTCGCCCGTCTTCCCGGAGTATTGGCGTGTCCGACACCAGGGGCTCATCGACATGCAGCGGCAGGTGGGGGCTCCGGCGCTGTTCCGAACGCGGGCGCCCTACGAGCGGTCCTTCCCATATCACCAGTGGGTCCTCCACGAGATGGCCCTGGCTGGGCGCAGTCGCTTGAACCTTGCCGGCCCGGAAACGCTCCACATGGCCCACGTGTTGAAGGAGATGGACCGCGGGTTCTTTGCTGGCAAGAACCACAAGAGCTGGACCGACCACCTACTTGGGGCGGAGGCGGCCGAAGGCGAGGAGCGCCCCAACACGGTCGTCAACTTCTGCTCGCGGCTGGAGTTTCAAGATGGCAAGCGCAAGCCGAAAGGCCAACAGTATCACGGCCGAGGGACGGTCCATTCCCACTCCCTGGACTTTCTGGAGAACAGGGCGGCCATCAAGCTGGAGGCCAAGATTGCCGCAGTGGAGCCCGCAGAGGCTGAGCCGCTGCTGCGGGGGCTTGTCCTGGACTCGCAGCGGGACCGCAGTCGCAGCCAAGTTGCCGTCCGCGAGGAGCCATCGATCTGGGACGACGAGGCGGGACGAGTCCGCTTGCAGCACCGGGAAGGCGATTTCCACAAGCACATCCGGGCCTACTTCCGGGAGTCGATGGAGGTGACCAAGTGCCACGAGGATGTCCAGATGGCGGACGGCAGACACAACCTGCTGCGCTACGTGGCCACATACGCCCCCAAGTTCAGCGGATCCTTTGCGAAGGATTGGCTGAACGACAACGCTTCGGACTACAGCATCGCCCGGCGAGTCGCGTTCGACTACCATCCCTTGGAGCCCGAGATGTGGCTCACCTTGGCGGGGCAGCTCTTCCCGCAAATCAGCTACGGGGGGACGCTCCAGCCGATCGTCGCGCCCTACCCCGGCATGGCCGAAAAGCCGAGCTACGTCGAGCGCTACGAAGAGAGCGAGTGGCGCGGCGAGGCGACAAGCTTGATGGACTTCCTGCGCAAGAGCAACGACCAAGGCGAAATCATCCAGTATTTGAAGAAGGCCCACGCGAAGCAGGCGCTGGGGCAGTCGCTGGAGGAGTTCGCAAGGGCGCGTCGGCCGCGGGGCGAAAAGCTGATCGCGGCTTCAATGGTCAGCCGGCTCCGGGACCTTTTCTATGGCCAGTGGATGGCGCTGAACGTCCCTTTCCGCAACTTGGAGGACCTGCTGCCGGAGCACGTTGTTGCCCGCGTCCCGGAGAAGTTGAAGTACTTTGCTTGCGCCCTGGAGAAGGCGCCGGAGTACTGGTCGGACGAGCCACGAATCCGGAAGGACATGGAGTTGGAAGCCTACAGCGACGACCACATCGCGACAGTCTTGGCCTGGATCCGAGCGCAGCGGCATCTGGCGGAGCGCTACCTGCGGGGCGAGCTTGAAGCAGACGAGGGGTCTTCGGAAGTTGAAGAGGAGGAGGAGGGGGGGCGAGCCGCGCCGCGTCTGGCCTTGGACCCATGCCAGCTGCGCCTGAAGGCGCTTGTGGACAAAAGCGTCCGGCGCAGCATGGAGGCCCGAGACGCGGAGGACGACGAAAGCTACGAGGCAGCGCTGCGGACGGCGGAGGGCTCCAAGATCCTTGCAGCGCTCGGGCCACCCGGCTCCGGAAAGACGGCGGCCATCCACGTCTGCATCGACGAATGGAAAGCGCGCGGGGCGCGGATTCTCCTGGCGTTGCCGACGGGCCAGCTTGCGGCCGAAATGCGGGCGAGGCACCCCGACGTCGACGTCGACACTTGCCACGGGGCCTTCCTCTTCCACAAGGATCTCAACGAGGCGCTCCCGATCCTGACGCAATACGACCTGGTCGTCGTGGACGAGCTGTCAATGTTGAGCGCCGACCACATGGAGCGCCTGGACGCAATGTGGCGGACGGCCGACCAGCTGCCCTGCCTGGTCATGTTGGGCGACTTCTGGCAGCTCCCTGGGCCGCAGAAGAACCCGACGAAAGTCTCAGACAGCGCAGCCTGGCGGCAAGTCAAGACCTTAGAGTTCACCGGCAACCACCGCTGCGAAGACCCAAGCCTGGCGAAGAAGCTGGCAGCGCTGCGAACCAGCGTTCCCTCGCAGAAGCTGCTCGGGAAGATAGCGAACCGGTCCCACCGCGCCTGGACGACCAAGGAGCCGACCGCGTGGGACATGTTGGAGCTTGATCGCAAGACGGGGGGCAAGACGACCGTTGTCACCTGCAGCCGACGCGGGGCCCAGCTGGTGAACGAGCTGTCGGTAGAGGTCTTCTTCAAGCAGCGCCACAAGAAGGCCCTGGCCGAGCTGCCGACCGATTGGGAGACCAACTCGCAAAACTACGACGAGCGCGGGCAGCTGAAGCAGGACGGCCCGCCGGCGCCCACGCCGCTCGAGATCTTCACGGGGCAGCGCCTGTTCCTGACCAAGAACATGAACAAGGAGACGGGCTTTGTGAATGGTATGGCCTGCGTTGTGGAAGCCTACGACGCCCGCAGCGGATGCTTGGAAGTGCTCACAAAAACAGGGGCCCGGCTGGCAGTCTCTGCCATCCATGAGCACGTCGAGGGCCTTGGGCGTGTCAAGTACTTCCCCATCCGGCTGGGCTACGCAAGCACTGTCCACCGCATTCAGGGCCAGACCTTGGAGCACGCAACGATCTGGCTTGACGTCGTGGGCTGCAAGGCTGCGGGCTACGTCGCTTTGTCGAGGGTGCGGCGCGACGCCGACTACCTCATCGCCGGCCAGGTGAGCCCCAAGTGTTTCACCCCCGCCATGTAGGTCCTGGATCAAGCCGCGCGGAGAGCCGAAAAAAGTCTGCGGCACGGGCGCAAAGCTCTTGTAAAATCTGTAGGTTTCTCAAAAGCCAGAGGGGAGCGGGAAATCGTCGCGGGAAAACTACATAACGGGCAGCTTGCCGGGACGGCCTTTTTGTCACGCGCTTTTTTTTCATGCGCGGAATCGCGCCGCTTGGAATTTCTGCGATCTGAGAGGGAGCTCTGAGGTTTGCAAGCAGGGTCAAGGCAAGGCTTCTAAGGAGCTTGCTAACACAAGGCGCCTCGCTGACAAAAGTTGTCTACGGGCTGCCTTGGCTTGATAACCATTGGCCTTGATAAAACGGCCATTGGAGGCGAAAAAACGGTCTACGGGCGATAAAATGCTACGGACTACCTTGGCTTGATATAACGGCAATTGGCTTTGATAAAACGGCCATCGGGGGCGATAAAATGGTCTACGGGCGATAAAATGGTCTACGGGCTGTCTTGGCTTGATAAAACGGCCATTGGCCTTGATAAATCTGCCCATTGGGGGCGATAAAATTGTCTACGGGCGATAAAATGGTCTACGCGCTGCCTTGATAAACATTGGGCGCGGCTTGCAAGGAGGCTCGTAGCAAGGCTTATAAGAAGCCTTCAAAGGACGCTTATAAGGCGCACCTCGCTGGAAAAAGTCCGTGGCTTTAGGGAATTATTCTATAGAGCTACGCTCAAGGGCGCCTTCACGGGCGGCGCCCACATGTGTCCCCTGGATGCCTTGCCGGGGGGCCGCAAGCTTTGGCGCAGGCTCACGCCGACTAAGCTGTATAGCGGCCAGCGGGAGGCTTTACCCTCCCGCAAATGGTTACACCGTCAGATCAATCAGTGGGGGCTCTCACAGCTCAGCTGCTCGGCCGCTGCCTGGTCTCGGCAGCTGCCGCTCGGCCGGCGCTGTGTAGCGCGAAAGCCGTCCTCGCTGAGTTTAGGGTTTAGGGTTTAGGGTTTAGGGTTTAGGGTTTAGGGTTTAGGGTTTAGGGTTTAGGGTTTAGGGTTTAGGGTTTAGGGTTTAGGGTTTAGGGTTTAGGGTTTAGGGTTTAGGGTTTAGGGTTTAGGGTTTAGGGTTTAAGGGTTTAGGGTTTAGGGTTTAGGGTTTAGGGTTTAGGGTTTAGGGTTTAGGGTTTAGGGTTTAGGGTTTAGGGTTTAGGGTTTAGGGTTTAGGGTTTAGGGTCAATCCAAATTCCAGGATAGCGAATCACACGGAACGATTTACCAACGGCTGTTGGCCGAAAAACACCACCCACCCAAGCTCCCATTTCATTGGGCAGCCAAATCTTTCTCGACGAATTTGAGACCGGCCTCAAAAGCCCGCCTGTCGCACGGATCTTGGCTTCGGGCGGAAAAAGCTCGCGCGCAGAATTTATACAAGAAAGTTCAACCGGAACTGCTCAAGGAAGAAAGCAGTTTAATAGGGATTTGACAAGTTCGAGTCAGCTCCCCAACATTGCAAATCGTAACGACAAAAGTCCGGACAACCAGATCGAGCAAAAAGTGCGTTTCTCAATAGACAGTTTGATAGGAAGTCGTCGATTTCAAGTCGGCTCCCGGAAATCGCAAAACGCGGCGACAAAAGTCCAGATGGATGACCGCAGGCCGACCAAAAAGCGCGTTTCTCCATAGACCGTTTTGGCCGCAACAGCCCGGATGCCCGCAAATCAACCAAAAAGTGCGTTTCTCAATAGACAGTCTAATAAGAAATCGACGATTTCGAGTTGGCTCCTGGAAGTTGCAAATTGTTGAGCCGCGCGCGAGCGCTGAATGGGAAGCACTTCAGAAGCAATTCCAATGGCTCGGCCACGATTTCGAGCTCGCGCCAAGAACGCTCTGGAGCAAATCCCACTGGCTCGGCAACGGTTTAGGGTTCGCGGCTTCAAGAAAATGAGCGCCGCGCCACAGCGAGAACGATTCGACCACGCGAAACTCCGCAGAGGGTCGCGCGAGCGATTTGAAAATCGCAAAAAACCACGAGTTTTCGAGGGCCGACCAGCCCAAACTCCGCAGAGGGTCGCGCGGGCGATTTGAAAATCGCAAAAAACCACGAGTTTTCGAAGGTCGACCAGCCCAAAGTCCGCAGAGGGTCGCACGGGCGACTTGAAAAACGTAAAAAACCACGAGTTTTTGAAGGTCGGCGGCCCAAAACCACGACAGGGCCACGAAAAACAGCTCGCCAAGTAGAGGCTCCAAAATGATGGCCCTGCCAGCAAACGAGGATCGGGAAAAAAGTTTAGGGTTTATGTGCTGACAGGGCCAACGTTTTGGAGGGCTGAAAAAGCGCTCGCCACTAAACGCATTTTCCGTTTAGGGTTTAAATTAATATAGATAGACAAGTTTAGGGTTTAGGGTTTAGGGTTTAGGGTTTAGGGTTTAGGGTTTAGGGTCAATCCAAATTCAAGGATAGCGAATCACACGGAACGATTTACCAACGGCTGTTGGCTGAAAAACACCACCCACCCAAGCTCCCATTTCATTGGGCAGCCAAATCTTTCTCGACGAATGTGAGACTTGCCTCAAAAGCCCGCCTGTCCCACGGATCTTGGCTTCGGGCGGAAGAAGCTTGCGCGCGCAGAATTTGAAAAGAAAGTTCAACCGGAAAAGTCCAAGGAAGAAAGCAGTTTAATAGGGAATCAAGTTCGAGTCAGCTCCCCAACGTTGCAAATCGTAACAAAAGTCCGGACGACCAGATCGAGCAAAAAGTGCGTTAAATCGACGATTTCGAGTCGGCTCAAATTGTTGAGCCGCGCGCGAGCGCTGAATGAGAAGCGCTTCAGCAGCAATTCCAATGCCTCGGCCACGACTTCGAGCTCGCGCCCAGAACGCTCTGGAGCAAATCCCACTGGCTCGGCAACGGTTTAGGGTTTGCAGCTTCAATAACACGAGCGCCGCGCCACAGCGGGAGCGATTCGACCGCGCGAAACTCCGCAGAGGGTCGCGCGAGCGACTTGAAAATCGCAAAAAACCACGAGTTTTCGAGGGCCGACAGCCCAAAGTCCGCAGAGGGTCGCGCGGGCAATTTGAAAATCGCAAAAAACCACGAGTTTTTGAAGGTCGACCAGCCCAAAGTCCGCAGAGGGTCGCGCGGGCGAATTGAAAATCGTAAAAAACCACGAGTTTTTGAAGGTCGGCGGCCCAAAACCGCGACAGGGCCGCGAAAAACAGCTCGCCAAGTAGAGGCTCCAAAATGACGGCCCTGCCAGCAAACGAGGATCGGGAAAAAAGTTTAGGGTTTATGTGCTGACAGGGCCAACGTTTTGGAGGGCTGAAAAATCGTTGGGCACTAAACGCATTTTCCCTTTAGGGTTTAAATTAATATAGATAAACAAGTTTAGGGTTTAGGGTTTAGGGTTTAGGGTTTAGGGTTTAGGGTTTAGGGTTCAAAGGATTTGAGACATGGAAATCTTCGTAGCGCCGTCAATCAAAAGTTTCGATCTCAACCCCACCCACCCAGGCCCGCTACCAAGGGCCAGCTTCCACACCAGCGCAAATCAACAAATCGAACGCAGCGAAAGCAAAGCGGCGAGAGGGCGCGCGCGCAGAGCGACCAACGAAGTAGGTGACAGATTGCAAAAATCGGCGAGCAGCGACCAAGACGAATTGACAAACGGCAGGCGATAGGCTGCAAGGGCAGAGAGTAGTTGCGAGTTTCTGCGCGCAAGGGGCCAGGAAACTACGCCCGCTGAGAAGCGATTCATGAAGCAGCCTCAACGGCTTGGCGATGATTTCGAGTTCGCGTTTAGCTGAGTTGCAGCACGTCCCACCAGCTTGGAAGTTCTGCGCCGTGCAAAGCCAAGAGCGTTTCGATCGCGAAAAGTGGAAAACCACGGCGCGGCCACGAAAAACATTGCCCGGCAGGCCGGATCGAGGCCACGAAAAAAACAAGCGCGGGAGGAACCGAGCCGGGACCACCCGCAAGGACCGAGAGGAAGTGGAAGTGCTCCGAGGCTCCCTTCATTGCGCGGGCACTGCACGCAGGCTGCCCAGCTGCATCTGCAACTCCAGGAGGCTGTCCTCCTGCCTGGCTGCGCCGACGGGGGCCACGTCCTGCGGCCAACACGTGGGTCTTCGAGCCCGCGTCGTTGTCCTAGAAGGTCACGAACGCGCCCATCAATCCGAACTTGGATTCGAGCAGCAAAACAGATTTAGAAACTCGCGAAATACAGAGAATTGAAAAGAAAGCTTTCAGAGCGCGCGCTGACGCAGCGCAAAGCGCGCGCCAGGGAGGAACCGAGCCCGGGACCACCCGCTTCAGAGACGGACGCAGGACCACCGGGCCACCAGCCCCGCGGCGGGGCCCCGGCGCGCCCGCGGCTCAGCCGCGGCCAAGAGGGCCCGACCTAGAAAGCGCGCAAATTTAGCGCCTGGCAAAATTTGCGATTTTTGCCCCGAACTTGGATTTGAACAACGAAACCGATTTAGAAGCTTGCGGGACACGCGCAGAACTGAAAAGAAAGCCTTAAGAAAGCCTCCTGCGGGCGCACCCGTTGTAGGGCAAACATTTAAATATATATACTAGAGTAGAGAATAGAGGTTTAGGGTTTAGGGTTTAGGGTTTAGGGTTTAGGGTTTAGGGTTTCCAAGCTGAAGCGCGCCCTCGACCCCGGGGGTCGTGGGGGCGCGCGGCGAAAGCGGCATCCCCACCCCTTGACCACCCACATCTAAAACCTTTTAGGGTTTAGGGTTCGCAGAAACCCGGCCCGGGCGCGTTGCGTACCATTTTTCGCGACGCGAAGAATCATCGAAGGTTTGGGCTTGGGTCTGGCCCGTCAGCCTGCCCGAAAGCTCGTTCCCGTCGTTTTGACGCTGGGGTCGGGCCCGTCGGGCTTCCCGAGAAAACTTTCTGCGCGACGGCCGAAGCTTCCGCGACAGCCATGGCAAACCCGCGCCGTCGTTCGCGCGCGCTCCGTTATTGTGGCGCTGGGGGCTGCCCGTCGGGCTTCCCGAAACAATTTCGGGGCGACGGCCGAAGCTTCCGCGACAGCCATGGCAAACCCGCGCCGTCGTTAGCGCACGCTCCGTTATTTTGGCGCTGGGGGCTGGCCCGTCGGGCTTCCCGAAACAATTTTCCGGGCGACGGCCAAAGCATCTGCGACAGCGTCCCTCGCGCTCGCTTCCGTCGTTTTAGCGCTGGGGAGTGGCCGGACGGGCTTCCCGAAACAAGTTTCCGAGCGACGCAAAGCGGGGGGATCTTGGACGCCGCCGCGGCATATGCGGCCCGAAGCCTATGTCGCAACACGGGCAGCCCAGATTATCAAGGGCGAGGACAGGGCAGTGGCCGCACTATCAACCAGAAGCGGACAAATAGCCAGATCTCTAGATTCGGGCTGCGGATGGCCGATTTCATATTGTCCCGTACAAGGAGTTCATCAGCGGCCAAGCCGAGCCATTTTTATCAAGGGCTGGCAGAATGGCAACTTTATCAAGGCCGGCCAGCCGCAGTGGCCGTTTTATCAAAGCCGATGGCAATTTTATGCCTATGGCCGTTTTATCAACAATGGCCGCTTTATCAAAATTGAGGACCACGCCAATGGCCGCAATGGCCGTTTTATCAATCAGAAGCGGGCAAATGGCATGTTGGGCTGCGGATGGCCGATTTCATATTGTCCCGCACAAGCAGTTTATCAACGGCCAGGTCAAGCCTTTTTAGAAAGAGCTGGCAAAGCGAGTGGCCGCTTTATCAGACCGGCCAGCCGCATTCTTCTTTTGCTTCTTGCGCAGCTCCTTAGAAAGCTCCTTATAAAGCTTCTAATGTAGCTTCTTATAAAGCTCCACACAAAGCTTCTTGTACAGCTTCTAAAGCTTCTTACAAAGCTTCTTATGAAGCTTCTTCTTCTTCTAAAGCTTCTTATAAAGCTTCTTTTCAAGCTTCTTACAAAGCTTCTTCTAAAGCTTCTTATAAAGCTTCTTCTAAAGCTTCGTATAAGGAGCCTTGATAATGTTCATAAGGAGGATGCTGCGCTTCGTTGAAGGTTTGGGGTTACTCCTTCTAAGGCCAGCTGGCGCTGGCAGCGGGAGCGACAGCTCCAAACCGCGCTCGTTGCAGAGGAACGCAACTCGGGGCGCTTCCGCTCGCCATGCCGGACTCGCTCTGCGCCAGCACCAATGCAGCTGCTGCGGCCGAGCGCTTGCGGTACGGCGCTCGGCCATGAGTTTAGGGTTTAGGGTTTAGGGTTTAGGGTTTAGGGTTTAGGGTTTAGGGTTTAGGGTTTAGGGTTTAGGGTTTAGGGTTTAGGGTTTAGGGTTTAGGGTTTAGGGTTTAGGGTTTAGGGTGTGCTCAGAGGATGGAGGCTTAGGGCTAGATGGCCCGCCCCAATCCACCCGGAGTTAGCAGCACACCTTCGGGCCGGGGTTTCTTGTTCCTATTTCAAACTTTGCGCGGTGCGACTCGATCGATTTGTTGCAAGAGAAAAGAAAAGGTTGCGCGGAGCCCCGGCGGCGCGAGGCGAGCGGGCGGACGGGGCAAGGCGCACAAGCCCGGGTCGAAGAGCGGGAGCCAAGCGGCCATTAGGGCTGGCCTTGATAAAACGGCCATTGGGGGGGGGCCGGTCACGATCCGAGGGGGGGCCGGTCACGATATATTTTTAAAAAACGCCCCCCATCCCAAACACGAGAACCGGAACACAAGTTGAAGACCATGGAAAACGAGACACGAACGAAAGGAAGGCCCCCCCCGGGGGTCGGTCGCGATGTACGAAAAGGGGGCCGGTCGCGATCCGTATCACGACCGGCCCCCTCCCAGCAGGGGCCGGTCAAAGTACATCGCGACCGGCCCCCCCGGATATCGCGACCGGCCCCCCCGGATATCGCGACCGGCCCCCCCCCCCCCAAAAAAATGTAGAAAAGGCTGGTCCTAGGGGGCGGGGGCTAGATGGTTGCCTGTTCTGTTTTTTATTCCACATTTCAACACGTGTACCACCTTATTCGTTTTTTCAAGGCTGATTTTGGGGGCATGAAATAACGATATGGATGTGGTAACGAATTGATGATTTGGTCCCCTGTCTCGTTCCAGATTTCAACTTTTAGTTTTATTGATTGAAAGAGGATAGGACTTTCTGCGGTTTCATGGGTTGGCTTTTGGGTGGTTGTTGTGGTTTGTCATTTAATGAAATGTTTATAGGTTAAAAGTTCACTATAATTATAACATATAAGAATATAAATGATATAATTATATGATAGTTATAGATAGTATGATTAAACCGGTTTTCAGTGTGTCCAGTCTCCTATGTTGTTTCTGATATTATACCAGAGTAAACCCCTTTGTCATTACATATCCCAATTTTGAGGATTTCAACCCTTCAACCACAAGGATTTGAACATCCCAAATCACAGGAACTGAAATCCCAAATCTCGGTATTTGAAATCCCGAATCCCGGGATTCGGGATTACTCAGGTGGTGTGGGTTCACGACTGCACGCTGCCTATCTGTAGGCTACACATTTGAATTCGAGTAGGACAGCATCGCTACAGACAGAGGGGTTCATAGGGTGGAGGGTCTCATTTGTTGAGCAACACCCCTTACATCAAACAAACTAACAAACAATTCACTAATCAAATCAGTAGGTATCTTATACAACTCATCTTGTTTATGATTAATGTATCCATCACCCCAATCAATCTTTTTACCGCTGGGCAACCGTTGGGCAGTTTCAAGATGTTTTCCATTTCTTATCTTGCCACAATCCCTTTTGCATAATGGTCTGGGTTTCCACGTTTCAATGTTAGTCCACAACCTCGTCCTCTTTCGATAGTTCATACCATATTTACAGTAATCCACATCATAACATTTTAGACCTCTCATAAAGGGCTGTTCCTTTAACAATCCAGTTGCAGGGTTTTCAATGACCCACCACTTCGGTTTGAAGTAGTCGATGATTTCAAGGGTTTTCAAAACAATACTGTTAGCATAATCTATCTTTCGGACACCCCTCGTCTTCGCTATGCTGTATTCTGTGCATGGAGGAGATGCCCAAACAACATCAAACTCTCCATCATCAAACTCTTTGTAGTCCCAACTCAGAATATCCTGATTGATATCAGCATTTTTCAAATCCAAGGAAATCACACTGTAGCCCAAATCACGAGCGACCATGCCAACACTGCCAGTACCACTAAATAATTCTAATAATTTCATATTATTAGAACTATTTAGATATTAATATTTTCATTGAACTTTGATTGTTGGCACTTCTTGGTCTTTTGATGTCTGCCTAGTTTATTTTTACGAATGGTTGAACCACACACATCACAACTAACGTTTTGTTTGTTCTGCTCTGCTATCCTTTCTTTATTACTTTCATAGTATTCTCTGATACCATCCAGTCATATATGTTTTGATTTTCTCTTGGTTAAGTGGGTTATACATTTCTTTGTATTCTTTTGGTGTTCTACCTGCCACACAACGATTGACACATTCTGTATTTTGGATATGATAACCTTCTCGTCGAAGTAGTTGCTCTTTACTATCACACGGGTAGTGTTCAATGAGTTCTATCTTACAGTTCTCAACCCCGTATTCGTCAAACAACACTCTAGAATTTGAATGTTTGTTTCGCCCGTGCCTTTGATTGAAATGATATTTCTGCCTATGTCTTGCCATCCTTTGGCTTAGTTCCTCACACGTGCTTCCTACATAACACTTTTCATAACCAACATCAACTATTTTGTAAATTTTACCGTTCTTATATCTTTCCATATCGGTTAATATCTTTAATCATCTTTTCTTTAATTCATTTTATCCTGAAATGACCATAGGGCAAAGAATTAAAAGCATCAAAATAATGTCTTTTATTCTCGAAATTACTTAGACTTTGTTTAACCTGAGACATCGAATAAATCTGATGAGTGCGACTCCTGATGAAGTTGTAGGATATTTCGTGCTTTTTGTTTTGATAAAGTGATTCCTCATAGTTTTGATATGTTAATTCCTTTTTAACCTTATGTTTAACAACACCTTTAGATTTCTTATGTTCTTCTTCTTCACCGTGGATTGTGAAAGCGTATGACTTTGGTTTGAGTGCTATAAACTTTGTAATTATCTTTGAAGAGCATTCATCTTTGTACATTCCTAAGACCTTCTTATTTGTTGCGTCATGGCATGGATGTTCAACAGGATAATCACTAAAATCCATATGTTGCTTGATACCTTGAAAATCCTTGTAGATATCATCCGTGAAGGTTTGAATTACATAACTGTCAGTATCTGTATATATCAATTTGATATTTTCGTTATATTTCTTTTTCAACACACCATAGTAAAACTCATACATATGTAATTTACTTAAATCAAGAATGCTCATTCCTAAGAATATGGGTTTATCCAATTTCAGTTTAGCTTTAGTTTTCTCCACTCCTACCAGATTTTCATTTATGATAAATCTATTTTTGAATGTTGGATTATTCACGCATTTTTCATACCTAACATCATTATCTACCAGTTCAAAATCCATATGTTTTCTCTTGTCTTCCATGGTTTTTCCATACACCGCGTTATTCATTAATTTGAACAGGTCTTTCTCAAAGTCGCTCTTCGCTTCTTTCCTTTTGCCTGTGTTGAAGTCAATCCACGGTTTCAACCAAGCCCTCTGTTGAAATTTTATTATCCTATGAACCTTGGTGAGTTTCATACCCATTTTTAGATAATACTGTAAAGTCTTGATATGAACCACATATTTTTCTTTATCTTTCAAATTTAATATTAACTTGCTGGTTTTCTCGTCCTTCGGTTCTTTGTTTCCATAGTAGATTTTGTAGATTTCCTTTTGATAGTCTGAAAGCATGTTAGCATTGACATTCATTATTTCCGGTGCTAGTGGATAGTCCGAATGGTAGTCGTGTAGTGTTTCTGGATATTCCAAATCCACTTCAAGGATGAAACCGTACTCATCTTTTTCATCCCACTTTTCAATGTTAGGTGTTTTCTTTGCCCATTTGATGTTCTTTAAAGGCAATTTTTGAGACATCGCCAGACCATACAGATTGTTAGCATCTAAGTAATTGATATAACTTGACGGTTTACTTTCATCAAAGGCTTCATCCATATACTTATTGTTAGCCACAGCCAGTTTATGACTGACCTGACACATACCTCCTCTCATTCCCTGTTCAACCATCTCATACATTTCTTTATCGTGTAACTGTTCAATTTCAACACCTGTTTTCAACAACATAGCTTCCCAAGCGAAGTTAGGAAGGGTATAATAGTGTGCGGGGTCCAAACCGTAGTATTCCATACATAAGTCTCTAAAGTTTTCAAAAACATCAGTCAATAATAAAACATCGGTTCTCAAATACAAATCGTGATATTGTCCTAATGTTCTGATACCGAAGTGTTTCCAAACCTTTTGTGCCCTTTCATAATCTTTGTCACTGACATGTTCCTCACTTAATTTACTGTAGAACGCTTCTTTTGATGGTAAGTTTCTTTCAGTAAATCTGTCAAAACTATCAAAATAGTCATAAGGATAAATCCCCTTGTCAGTCAACAAGTCCAAATCTTCATCGGTTTTAACATATGGATTTCTAACACTGTATCTAAAATTGTTCTTCCAGTTCTCACGCCTTTTCTCATCTTCATACTTACTCAACTTCACCAACTTATCCAACGAAGACGATAAGAAGCTAAAACTGTCCTTGAAACAAAGGTTTTTAAAACCAAAGGTTATGAACTTCTCGCTGTTCTGTGCGATGCAATCGATTTTAGCATTCTTGCTCAGTTCGTGTGCCTTGTTGATGATTAAGTGAGCGTCATAGTTTTTCAGGTTGTGAAGAAAGACTGGTATTTTGTAATATCTCATACTAAAAGCAAGATTACAATCATCATGAGCACAACCTCTATATTTACCAGTAAAATGGCAATGGTCGCGAACTTTCCGACGTCCGTCGGAAAGTGGTGCTTGGGTCTCCGACCCATCTCTAACTTTTTTATCCCCTTCCTGAAAGCCCTTTCCACAAACGAAACACTTAGTAGCAGTGTCAAAATCTGTTTTATCGTCCTCAGTCATGATTATCTCTTTCACTTCCTTCATTTTCTTTATTACATCATCTCTGACTTCATTCATTTTCTCAACGAACTTATCCATACAATCTTCGCCTCTGTATAAATAGGGCTCACTGCTTCCAGTGATGGCATTGACTACATTAATCATAAAACCACAAGGGCGATGATTTTGATATGATGTGGTTGTCGCTTTTGTCGATTTGCTTTTAACATCAATGGGCACTGTTAAACATTCAAAGTCTGCATATATGACAAAAGGCGCTTTCAGTTTCTTAAAATGATTCTTAAATTCAATGGTAGCTCCTACCTCTGGCATTTCTATTTGTTGTCCTTCAACCGCTAGACAACCCTGTTCTTCGTGTTGTTTTAATAACTCTTCTGACTTGAAACCGTGTGAGCATGTCCTACAATGATGTTTTTCCTATTTGTTTTGTTGGTTTGGCTTCCCATCAGCTTGCTATAGTTCTTGATGTAGACATAGTGCGAGTTGGCATTTTCTCCAGTCAGCTTTATTAAATCAATCTTTTGTTGTGCTTGGGGGTTGTTGCTTCTTTTGTATAATAAAATTGTTTTACTATTGGCATCAGGATTGATGTAATAAACATTGACCGATATGTGTTTGTTCTGTTCTTCAAATTGTTCAATCTCATCATTGCCTACAGGAAAGTTTATATTGTCCCATTTAATAAACTTGTCATCAACATATTTTTTATAATGATACATATCACAGGGATGGTCTTTTTTGTATATCTCATAAAAACCACATTGAACAGAATATTTGAAACACAACTCATCATTGTTTTTAATATTGATACAAGCCTTTTTGTTTGCCACCCAGTCGGGCAATGGAATATAAGAAGAGCCACGGGTAGGATTGTATCTGTCATAACTTATCACCAGACTTTGAACTTGAAGAAGAACCAAACCCGATTGAGTTAATTCGGCTATCTCAATTTGAACCTCTATGTCGTGGGCTATGTTGTTTAAAACACTGTTTATCTCTTCTGGGTTTTGGACATTGTATCTCCTGCTTCTCAGCCTTCGTCGTATCTCTTCGTTGTCAGTGTTCTTTAACGCCAAATCCACTTCAACAATGATTTTCATATTCGGGTTTCTGTTCAGGAATTCCACCATTCGTTGCTTCTGATATTTTAAGTATGATAAGCCTTTCATTCCTTTCAATCTTATATCACTAACCGAATATGTGTTGGCGTAGCCTTTGAAGGCTTGCTGTTCATCTGTGATTTTGGATTTGAAACGCTTGACATAATCCTGCAAGGGTCTTCCTCGTGTTAGTTTGATGAAGCTAGCCCCTTTCATTAGAAGACTATGTTTTCTGTAACCATCGCTTCTCGCCACTTCCTTTAGTGTGGTATTCAACACCTTCGAAGTGGGTTTGTTCTTACTGTATCTGTAGGTCTTGTCTCCTATTTTGAGTTTTTGTGTTTGTTTCCCTTCTTTTTGTATTAGCTCACCTTGTTGACTTTTGATAATGAAATCTATGATTTTTTCTTCTGACACTGACACCATATATCTATACTCTATATTATATATACTAAATATTTCTTTAAGTAGTTTTGGGTAGGGGTTGCCTGTTGGAGAAACTGGGCTCTGGGTTGAAACTCAACGCATTAATCTTATTAATGAGTTTTAATAAGATTAATGATTTATCCCTTCATACAGGGGGGTTTTTGTTTTTATTGCATACATTGCTTTTCTTGTGTTTGGATAGGTTGGACTTGCTTGATATCGTCCTTCCGCAGTCCTCGCAGGTGTAAGGCTGTTTTAGGTTTTTGTTGTAGTAGTTCTGGTGGTAGGTCTTCTGGTCGTCCTTCCATCTCATTAGTTGGTCGTCGCTCTCGCTAACCTTCTCGCTCATCCTCTGTAAGACTAAGTCGTTTTCCGCTTTCATAAGTTCAACCATTACATCAAATTCGTCATTCGTTATTCTCTGTTTTCTATTACCATTAATGAAAATTCCTGTCATTTTTACTATATTATCACGTTTTCTCTTTAAGTAGTTTTTATTTTTTCTTCTTGCCTCGGCTACTTTTTGTATTTGTGCTTTCTGGGCTTCTGCTCCTGCTTCTTGTTTCCATTTGTTCCCTCGTCCATTCACTACCTCGAGCTATTTCTTGGGGTGAGTTGCTCCTGCTTCTTGTTTCTAATTGTCTTCTGTTCATTTGATTACCTCTTGCTCTTTCTTCTGGTGAGTGGCTTCTGCTTCTCGCTTCTACCTGTCGTCTTGACCAGAAAGAAGCCCTCGGTTGTTCTTCTTCTTGTTCTCGCGATTGTTCTGATGAAGTGGATGACTTCTTATCTCTTTGGAATAATTCAAACACACTCTTATCTTCTCCGCCTAAGAATAAGTTTCTTAATGACCTTATTTCTCGACTTTCCTCTTTCTTCTCTTCCTCTTTCTCGGTTGATGCTGACGATGATGATGTTAAATGAAGACTTTGTAAATCTTCCTGCTTTTCGTCTTTTGGTTCGTCTTTTGGTTCGTCTTCTGGTTCATCTTCTGACTTTCTATTTTCCTCACTCTTGTCTGTAATTACATCACTGAATTTTTCATCATCTAACTCCTTTGCTACATATCGCGTTGTTTGTGTGTCTGCCTCATTGTTTTCATACAACTGTGATGTTGGCGGTATTTCATCAAACATTTCTGGCGTCAATTCATGTAATAAAACTTGTTTATCAGTTTGAACCCTAGCATTCAACCGTAGTCTCCTGTCGTAGTTTGAAAGGTCAAAATCGTCAAAGTCTATATCGTTAATTGATGTGTCAAATGTCCGTCTTTCGGGGATGATTTCAATTTTCAATCTGTGTGTCATCGCTTCTTT
Organism: Effrenium voratum; assembly: GCA_963377175.1. Lineage (NCBI taxonomy): Eukaryota > Dinophyceae > Suessiales > Symbiodiniaceae > Effrenium > Effrenium voratum. Next base: position 25,116 of record CAUJNA010002085.1, on the reverse strand, counting down.
CAGCATTTCATCAAAAGTTTTCCTTCTTCTTAATCCATAATATTTATCAGTCATATTTAAATATTATAGATTTTTTTTATTGTTGAGTTGATGAACTTGGTTTCTGTTTGAAGTACTTGTTATAAACGTTGTCCTTGTAATATGTTTCTAACTGAGTACGAATTCCTTTTCTTTCTGTTGTGCTTGCATTGTTATATTCATCTAATAATTCTTTGAACTCATCGTATTTATCAGCATTTATTACATTGAATTGATGTAGTTTTGAAATTATATTATCCATCATAGTTCCCGGATTTTTCGAAAGATACACCGGCCACATCCACTTTATGGTTTCTAAATAGTTTTTGAAAATTTGTTCATCATCCACTTCTTCGATTTCTACATTTTGTAATTCCATCTCGTTCGCTTTTTCGTGCATTTCCATTATTTCAGTATCAGAAATTGTTGTTTGTTTATCATCATCATCATTGTCTTTACCCTTTTTCGCTGTTGCTGTTTCCTCTATGGGTTCTAAAGGTGGCAGTTCGTAATCTGATGTCATTGAATGAACTACTACCCCTTCAGGTATTGAACTTGACGATGCTTTATTCAAATCTTCGTGTATGCTTGGACTGAGTTTTTCCCTTTTTTCTCTGACTTGTCTATCTTGTTCTTCAAATGATGCTTGTATATCATTTTCATACTCTTCAAATTCTGTCAGTGGACTGTCTGGTGTGGAGAAAGCGGACTTTGAAGAAGACCGGCTGGTTATTCTAGAAGACGATGCTGTTGTCTCTGCTTTTCTTAATTCCTCCTTTCTTTTCATCGTTTCCTGATTTAACAATCCTAAGCTGTCCTTGTTGTCCCACTGACTTCCATATTGGTTTAATCTGTATCTCGTCGCCTTTCTATCTATTACATCTTCAATCGATGGTCTATTCTCAACTTCTACTAATGTTTCTTTTAACAATTCATCATAAGAAGGTCTTAAGTGTAGCTGTGATTTTAATGAACCTATGGCATGTGGTTTGGTTGTATTCAGTCTATTTATTGATTTAATCATATTATATTATATTAATTAATTTAGAAAATAAAATTAATCCGAAATATTCTTAATCATTTCTTCTAAATGTTTCTTTCTCGCTGTGAGTTGTTCTGTTGTCTGTATTCCATCTGGTGAGCGTGTGTTGTCCAACTCTCGTCTTATCTTGTCTAACTCCTTTCTATAACTTTCGGTTCTGTTGCTTTCAGCTAAATCATTTCTATACTTTATTAGTGCTCCTTGTGATTGTTTCGCTTCTATTGTTTCTTTTAATTGTTTAAAATAATTCTTTCTTGAAGCAGCGACCCAACAAATCATTTGAGTCGTAGTAACGTTCTACTTGTGGAGCCCTTTTAAATTCGACATTTCTATGACTTCTCATAAGCATAATTGTTATATATAATAATTAGATTATTATTTAAAACATTGATAAAGTTAATTTACTTATTTTATCTGATTTATCTTGTTTTTTCTTTTGTTTCAGTTCTTCATAATGTTGTTAATAGTTCTGTCGCTGTGGGTTTCTTAATGGTTTCTTTAATAACTTCTTGTTTAATCTCATTCTTAATTTCTTCTTTTACTTCTGGTTGGATTTTTCTAATATTCTTTTGTGGATTAACTGGTAATAATTCAGTAGGTGTCCCTTTACAATTTTTAGGATGTGAGTGTCTCAAACTTTTCAATGTCATCTTTTTAGAGCAATGTTCACATTCTACTAATTCAACTTCTTTTTTAGTTCTTGGTAATGCTTTCGCTTTTGGTAATGCTTTTGCTTTTGGTTCAGGTTTGACTTCTTCTGGTTTAACTTCTTCTGGCGTTGGTTCATCAACTGTTTCATTTTGTTCAACGACTTCATTATTAACAGGTGATTCTCCTTCTGTTTTAGTTTCATTATTAACATCTACTACCTCAATACTTGACATATAATATATTCTGTCAAGAGACGGCAAGGTGACGTCCCGTGGGACGCTATGCACCGAACCCTCAAGCTGTAATACCAACCACGTAGAAAGGTGTATACGGACGATGCCGTTATAGCCGAACCCGTGTAAACGTTGTAAGGAAGAAGGAATGATAGTTACAACAGTGGTCCTGACAAATGCAGCGCAAGCAAAGAGTTTTCGCTCTCAATGCCGATCACGTATGTATGCAGTCACACATCAGATCTTGAACCTCAATTGTGTCTTGAGCCAAATGGCGATCAATGGAACTTGGGAAGCAACACCAACAAGGACCTCAGAACAGCTACCCAATTTCGGCACGGGGCCTAGAGGGTTTTAACATCCCCCATTTGGGTCGCATTGTTCATCATGCGGTCCAAACACCACAAAACGTTCCACTGGCCACGGCTTCAACTACGAAATCGTGTCGTGCATTCTTTTACTTGCTATCACTACACCGTTCATTCGCTGTGAAACATGCCGGGTTCGATTGTACGAAAAGTGAAACATTCATCCTCCAATCGAAGCACACATCCATATGCAGGTGTATATAATACACTGTGGCCACTTCACTTGACCGCCAGTGAACATTCCAGCTGCCGCATTTGCGCATCGCGCAGCTGTCATCCATAAATGGGTTGGCCACAAATGTCCACCAGGCGCGCCCGCTTGTGATCGGTCTGCATATCTCCGGCAAAGAAACATCGGTGAGTAATCAATGCAAATCATAGCCATTCCAGATACCATGGATAATGCATAAATAATGAAAAGATATCATCTATAAGGTAATAGTTCCATCCATGAATATCCAGAGCGTCATAGTCGTCGGAATATGTAACCATGTACACATCCATTCATCTTGGACACATGAATATAAATCATGACATAAGTCGTTCCACCGAAACAGTGTCGATGTGACGCAAGTAACAGATGGGGACTGGCCCACATCGTACCGCAATCATCATCTTCACGAAGCATACCTGTCCCCAATGGACAGCCTATGGGTACGTCGGCGGAACTCCTCGTCCAAGTTCTTCTGGGCTTCTCGTGCCCGGACACACTTCTTGTTGTAGTCCTCTGGCAACCAGTGCCCTTTCCGAAGGCACCAATCCAGCAGGGGTGTGTCGCATTTGTTCGGGTCGACGGCCGAGATGATGGCGCTCACGTTGACCGTGTAACCATGCTTGCCAAGGTTTAGGCCATCCCTCACGAATGATATATACTTACAGTTGAAAGCTAGTGCAAAACATCTGAAAATAATATCACCCACCGGGTGCACTCGGTCCTTGACCAGGAGCTTCATTTCTTCCTTGGTGACATCGAGGATTCTTGCTGCAATCCACAGCTTGTAGAATGTGTATAGTCCCTCGCATTTGTTCACCATCATACGAATATATTCGTCACGCTCCTCAACCGATCGGAAGGCTCTTGTCCGAACATTCTCCGATTGAGAAATCTTCGTTATTGTTGATGGCAAAAGTATACCTTCCTGATCATGCTCAGTGATGTTGGGGTACCTCCTGAAGTCATTGTGGTAAGGGCAGCCATCTCTCCCCTCGAGCTTGGCAATCATCGTTCTATCCTCACCACCTTCAAACATCCCCCACATCTTGGACAGCTGGAGTGCGATAAATCCTGCCATGTACTGAGCCTCACGCGGCTCGTCAAGGCAGATCGCCATCCGTTGGGAACTTATAATGTCCCGTGACGTCAGATCGGTGTCGCGGTAATGCCAACCGCCGTCTTCTTCTTCTGACGCATAGCCGGATGTATATCCTTGCGTGTCCATGTCGTCATCTTCTCCCGGAACTTCCTCCGCTTCGTCCTCATCCTCCTGTGCTGCCGCATCGTGGTTAGCTTCTTCCTGTGCACGCCTGGCATCTCCAGAGACGTTGGGGTTTTGGTTGTCCTCCTCGTCATCGGATTTGATGTGAATGTAGTATCTTCCGATGGAGATCAGTTGTGCCTCGCACTCCAGGCATAAGCAGAAGCAGGTGGGGATCGCGGTCGCACATGATGGACATATCCGGCACCTCAGTCCTTCCCATGTCTCATCATTCAGGATGACGACTTTGCTGACTTCGTCCCGGACCTCGTTGACCTGTGCGTTGAACTCTTCCATCTTGTTGTTTCGATAGAGTTCGCAAGCACGATTAACCATGTCAACGATGTAGTGCAGATTATCGGCACCTGTCTCAGTCTCCGGCATCCTCTCGCTGATCTTTGCGACGTTCTGGAGGAACATCGCAGCCGACTCTTGGGAAGAGTTGACAAAGCCAGGGCAGATCTCGTTCTCCACACACTTCGAGTACGCCCTCTTGATGTCAGCGTACTCCAGGCGCTTCCCTCCATTGCTTTTGCCAATCCAAATGGACTTGACCTCATAGAACGGGATCACGTCAAAGACCATGAAAGTCCCATTAGCCGCGACTCCAGCCCATACCGCGCGAGGGTTGCACTGGGAATATAGATGATCGCAATCGGATCCCCTCTCCTCACGTTCCGTAGCGTTGTCTTCGTCGCCACGTTCATCTCATCCCATGGAGCAAATGCCCCGAAGTGCAGCGCCAGCCTGTTGCCGCCATCGATTCCGCCGGGGACTAGCCCACAGCGTACGATGCTTGGCAGGTTTTCCACATACGTCACATGGAATGCTCCTCCGAGAGTATCACCCATTCTTGCGGAATACCTATTCGCCAGTGCGGATGAGCTCATGAATCCAAAATCACTGTGACCGGTTGTGACTCGGATGCACCAAGGTCTGTACCATCCATCGCATCTGTTGAACATCCTATCGATGTCGTCCCGATCCACGCCAGCCTTGGTCATTTCCTCCCTGGCTGCCCTCGTGTCGTTCGGGTTCATGATGCTCGGAAACCTTGCTGCCAGAACCTGGAATCTCGATTTCTTGCTTCCGGATTCCTGCCACTTGATCACCTCCATGATGCCCATGTATCGTTTCGCTCTCGTGGTGTGCGGTGGGAATATGTCGTTGTTCCGGTCGTCAATGACAGCATCAATGTCGACCCATCCACCCTCGTCGCACCTGAAAGCACTTCCTCGGCAATTGCCGATCTTGTGTCGAAGGACTCTGCATAGGTCGTGAGATAGCTGGTTTGCTTGGTCCCTTGTAGTAAATACCGAGCGATCATCACCAATCCTGCATAGTGGAGCACCGTCGAAAGGAGCAATGCAGAAGTTGACACTCTTGCCAAGTTGCATCACGTCCACTTGCTCAAGGATTGCACCTCTGGGAAAGTACCTGGGGTCAACAATAGACGCGTATGCCCGTGGCATATGCACATCAATCATGTCGCCGTACTTCGGGATGTAGCACGGGATGGTGTCGCATCCCATCTCAAGCGTCTTCTTGAATGTCCTGCTGTCCCCGCACGGGTTGTATGTGAGGTCGACGCCACCACATTGTAGCTCTCCTCCCTCAGCCGTGTCAGCCATCTCCACCAAATTAATAGTGTAGCTGTACATCTCAATTGTTTCTTTCCCTGCTTGTCCCCCTTTCTTTCTTTCCTTGGACGTTGATGAGGTCGGTTCCTCCGTATCCCCCATGTCTTCATCAGATGAAACAGGGTCACTGCTGAGTAGCTCACGGAGCACCTTCATCGCCTTCTCATTTCCAGCAGCCTCCTCAATGTCCTTGCAGTCGCCGTCGTGGGCCAGGTTCGCGCACATCTTACAGATCCCCATATCTCCCATGCACTTCTCCATTGACTCCAGGAATCCTAGTGCCGCTCTCCGCCCGTCGATCACACGCTGCTTCTTGTCTTCCTTCTCAGTATTGGCTTGAGAACTTCGACTCGGGTCTGGTGCTTGACCAAGACCCTCATCTTCGCCCTCCGTGGCCTTTCTCTTGGAACCTTGTGCAGAGGGCTCGGTGATCAGGGATCGTGGATGTCTGGGCTTGACCTTGTTCATGATGTCAAGCACCTCCTTCGTGGGCGCGCCGAGCTGTGCGGACGGTTTGGTCCGCTTTCTGTTCTGGCCCGTCGTGTGGGTCACGTTCCCAGCGAGGTGTCGCACTATTGACTGCTCGAACTCCCTCTTGATCTTCCATGCATCCTTCCACAGAGGCAGTTCGTGCTGGAAGTACGACATCACCTCAAAGAATCCCAACACCATCTCGACGACGTCTCCCAAGGATTCCTCGTTCGTGGTTTGTCCCAGGAGTTCATACATCGTCCCTTGGTCGAGCACACTCTTGATCCATGACGAATATGCCACATTGCCGAGATCCTTGCCTATCAAGAAGATGGACATCCTCTCCTCGACTCCCTCGGAGTTCTTGCACACGATCACATCCCGGGATGCGCACAATTGCTTCCCGTGACCGTTGTTGTAGAACTGCGCAGCTTGATCCACAGTCATGCTCACGAATCCCACGTGAGAAAGCTCCTTCTTCAGCCTTGAATACACGAGCTCCCGTATGATCGTGATCATGGCCTGGATGTTGTTGACGTCCACCATGAGGTTTTGAAGGTCGGGGATTGCCACCACGCATTCCGCGAAGAGGCGCGTGTACAATTTCTTCCCCTCGGTAGACATTGCAATACCGTTCGTGTCCGCGTTCCAGTTCGCGCAACAGTTCACGCAAGAAGAGGGATTGTACTTCGACTTCGGTCCGAGCACCTTCGACTTGCTCATCTGCATCTCTTAAGCGCAAAGTTCGCAGATAAACTTGCTGAGCTCCGTGACCGTATACCATCGAAGACGTTGATCACCGACATCGGCTTTCCCAAAAGCATCCTGCTCGCCGTGTCCTTCATCTTGCTGCTCTTGTTTCCTCTTCGACTGTGCAGTGAAGGTCGGCTTGTACTCGAATTTCACCTTCGATTCCTCCATGTTCTTCGGGATGTTGAATCGAAGGTCGGGCTCGTGTATGCACGTCCCCTCCAGCTCGCACACAAACGCGTTGCTTGGTGCGACCGCATCGATGGATTTCTCAATCAGCAGTCGTTTCAGGAGGAAATGTTGCAAGTTCGAGCTCCCAGGGATCTTGTAGTTCTTTCCTGTGAGCGCATGGACCACGCGCCACAGGCGATCGTTCTCGGTCACCAGCGCGCCTGCCGCCTTGCAGATCTCGCTAACCTTGTTGGCGATCGTCCCCAAGTCCCCTCTTCCACCATTGAAAGCAACATCGCGATTCACGCACACCACGACCAGGCCCTTGCATGTGTTGACGAGGTCAGATATCGCCTTCTGCAGGTAGTCGATGATGGGGTTGGCGGTCACCTGCCATCCGCGTCCTCTCATGCACACCCAATCATATAGCGACATCCAGATGTGCACCGACATTGGTGAGTCATCCATGTCTCGCCTCCGCCGTTCAGCGATGAGCTTATCCAGCTTCCGCAATCGGGAGATGATATTCAACGTGTCGTTGGGTGAGGAGACTTGCTCACTCGACCCATAGTATGATCTCTCCTCGATGTTTGTCCATCCCTGTTCGTTGACCATCAACTGGAAGGTCTTCGTGCTCCCTTTCGAGTTGACGGCCCGCAGGGGCCAATCCAGGACCAAGAAGCTCTTCTTGTGGATCATCATGTCGCGAATCGTCGCCTCGCCAATGGGGCTCCTCTTCTGCCTATTGATAATCCGGTTCAACTGTCCAGGTGCGATGTCCGGGTTCTTCTCCGCCTGAATCAACGCGTTGATGGCTTTGGCGCCCGGAAGGCGTCCAGTAATCAAGCATCCTGTTTGGGCACACAAGAAAGCATACAGCTGTAGCCATGCCGCATTTCCCTTCCCAACAGAGGAAAGAATGATCTTCTCCGCGCTGGTCTTCTCCTCGAAGTGCAATAGCGAAGAGGTCAGGCATCTCAGCATACACTCCCAATATGTTGCTCTCTTGCCTTCTGCAAGACACGGCCCAAATACAGTTTGTATGATTGGGTACCCCGTATTGTTGTCTATGTTGAATTTCACATTGACAGTCGCGCCGCCCAAAGTGGTACCCCCTTCGAAAGAAGTGTAGGTATCGTGTCCAGCAGTTGGGTTGATAATTACCCATCTGTCGTCGTCACCGCCAGAGTTCATTCGGAAAATGGAGTCGATGATCTCGTTGTCGATCTTGACAGCATCGCGGGCTTGCGACCCCCCACTTGGAGCTCCCGGCTGGGGGACTGACCCACCAGCGGTTTGACTCCTTTGCCCGGAGCTTGATGCCGACTTCTGCTGTCGCTCCGTCTTCCGTGGCGGCTCTGTCTTCGATGAGCCCATCACCCACCATGTCGGCTCTTCCCCAACCACGAAATCCTCGGGGTACTTCTCCAGTTCCCTCTCGATTTCATGAATCGTGCAGTATTTATTCTGGAAGAATTCGATCATGACGTCCTTCTCGGCCTTCTTCACGATCTCCTTCATCCAGCTTACCCACTTGCGCCGATCTTGGTTCTCAGCGGCCCTGTCAGCCGCGTGCGGTGCCAAACTGATGGAGTTGATGTTCATCGCAGGCAGCTTCGACTCATAGATCATATCGATGCACCATAGGAAATCCCTGGCGTACTCGATCTCCCGGTAGAGTTCGTTCAGCTCCCTCTTGTCTGGACGGAAATAAGCTGTATACGACTGATCTTTGGAGTCCTTCTCACCGATCAATGGCTGCAATCTCCTCATGATGAACGAGACGCACATGAGCGAATTGACCGCCCCGATGCACGCGTCAGAGATGTCACTGGGGGTTGACCCACAGATCATCCAGCGCAAGAGATTGTTCTGGCTGGCATTCTCATCCCTCCTCAGTGCATATGCGAGGTTCTTCATCGATGCCTGCAGCTCATTCTGGTAGACCAACCCAAGGTCCCAATTCTTCTGGTAGTCGTCCTTGGAACCACGACCGTAGGAGTCGATCTTGGGAGCCTTGATCACGCACAACGTGAACACTTTCCCCCAGTTTCGATCCCTGTATCTTGCGATTCTCCGGTCGTGCCTCTCAAACTCTGCAGTCGTCTGGAACTCCTCGGAGCTCCTCCACCTTCTCGATGACGATGCCCTAGATGACTCGTCGCTGATGAATTCTTTGTACACCTCCCCAACCGGGGTGTTCTGGTGGAATGCTGCTTTGAACGACCGTTCATCGTTGTCCTCGGCCACGCCTAATGCGAGATCCCAGATGTTCGCGATTGAACTCAACATATCCGCCCCTTCCATGCAGTACTTGGTTACGTTGAGCAACTCGGGGTTCTTCGCCAGCATCGTCGCCTCACCGCAAAGTTGGTTCAGTGCCGACACAATCTTCTTTCCCTTGCTGCAGAATTCCCTCCATCCAAGCATACATTCGTCGGCAGAAAGCTGTCCGAAAACTTTGCTGATGATCTCTAAGGCAACCCTCATAGACTGCCCTTCACCTTTCATCATCCCGCGGCCCTTGGCAGAATAGTACGCAGAGTATGCATAAATAGCGGGGACGCCGATGTCCTCGATCCACTTCACGCACATACCCAGGTTCACGCACATACCCAGGTCGCTGTTCACCTCCATCCTCTTGGGCATCCTCTTGCCATCCTCGATGGCGTTCTTCACCAAATTTCCCAAGAAGATTGCTGCTTGCCTAGATTTCCCAATAGGCACGCAGAAGAACTCATTCGTATTGACGACATTCGGATTGGCAGTCATCTTGATGATATTCTCCAGAACCAGGAAAACCCAAAATAAGCAGCTGCACATGAAGCCACGGAATTGTCCCAATACGATCCCAGCTTCAGATTGAGGTGACGAACTCGTCCAGCTCCTCCTTGAAGCCTGGGGTTCGGGACTGACCCAGCTCCCCGTATGCACCAGAGGTTCGGGACTGGCCCAGCACCTCGGTTGTGCATTTGGGGTGGTGCAGATTTCGCTCGCAGTAGCTTGGTGCTTCCGCGATCTCCTTCGCGTAATGCAAGCAAGAGCGAGTTTCAACGGTGCCGGTTTGAGGCACCCTGCTCGAGCACGAAAACGGCGAAGGATCACACCCACAATTATAGACGTGTACAACTGGGTTTCTTTGGTTTCACGACCAGCACAAGGTCCATGCTCATGGTTTCCATTGCATTTCTTAGACAACGAGCCACCAAGTTCAAAGTTCCATGAGACAACTCTCCATGGTTTCTTGATTGGCAGGGGTTTCTTAGCATATCTTTGTTTCAAGCCATAGCGAAACCCATCAAACTCGTGACTAGTCCCATCATGCACGACCTCATGCAGTCTCTCATCTTTCCAATAATCACAACTTCCAGGCAGCTCGTTTTGTCATGGCATGCCGTTTAATTTCAACGAACCGTTCAAATAATCTCCAAAATTCTCTTTGTTTGGCCTCGATTTTCTCTGCGGTGTCAATTCCGCGAGTCTTATTGAGGCGTGCCCATGATGATCCCCCCGTGCACGGCCCGGCGAAGAACAACAAATCGGAAGGTTTGGTAAGCACATGTCTGGCGATTCTCCCCCCGTACTCGCTCAGTAAGTCATCAACCAGAGTTATGGTGACAACCTGCGGCCCGTCATGGCGGGCAAGAGCAGTGAACCAGTTACGTGGTTCGGAACATGCCATCAGCACGATAGGCCGAGCCAAGTCAACACTGTAAAGAGTGACGACTGTGCGAGTTCTCATACCAGGAAGCGAGACATGAACAGGAGCGCGAAGCACACCACCGTCGTGTTTGACCATCGCGAGTTCAATACCCGGCGCTAACTGTGGCTTGTGCATCACCGCAATGCGATACGGAACAAAACAACGACCAGGGACAAGCTGCTCGTGATTGATATGCAGACAACGCATGAGCAATTTCAATCGGAGCAACGTTTTCAAAGCAAGGTCGTTAACACACTTCAACTCTATGCGCTCGTTCGACAGTTCTTCAACAAATGCGGCCAGCACGGACTGCATGTCAACATCCCCGGACCCGACGTGAATTGGTCGTGGTCGTGGAGACCGTTCCCGCGCCGGTGCAGCGACCGGTACGGGATGAAACTGTCAAACTGCGCGTTCAACCCAACCATCAATTCGCACACATTGTAGCCCCGGGTCAACTCTATCCTCAACTTTGAGCCATGACCCATTCTTCAGAAACCAAGTGGAACTAAGCCACTTGCTCCCAAACGGTGTCATAACCGCGAGTGGAGGTTTCACACGCATCAATCTGGGTCCCTTGGCAACAACAACCGGATCATGTCCTTCATGCTCATGCAATCCCTCTTTGGATGTTAATCCAGACCACCATAGGTCGGGAGGCATGATCGGACTGTGTGTGTACGGAAATGTTGGAACTCCGTCAACTGTCCCCGAAGCAGTCTGCATGGTCCCCTTTATGGGATCACACGTGGGTGTGAGCGCCTTGAGGGTATCCGGGTCAGACAGCAAGCTCGGGTCGAGTAGACCAATCTGCAAACATGCATGTTTCCATTTGCGTCCATCATTGAACGCCTTGGTGTAAATATCGGCCGCCATCCTGTCGGTGACCTCATACGCCAAGTACATGTAATCACGTGTGAACATCTCATGCTTCCACGAAATGCTAACACCATGGCTTCTCTCAAGGTGGCGCATCGTGGGGTTCCTCCCCGATCGCACGACACCGATCATAGCCTTATTATCGTCATAGAACACAAAGTTCGGTGACTTCTTTAGAATCCGCTCTACCAGCTTGAGAGCGGGCATACCCATCGATCTCATGGCAACATCGGCCGCAACACTCTCGGCCTCGGGAGTGGAATGACTCACACAACCCTGTCTTTTAGAGCTGCCAGACAACGGAAACCGGGTATTAGGCCCTTGTATATTCAAGTGTCCACCGGAGGTGGAACGCAGCGAGTCAATGCATCCCGCAAAGTCAGCGTCCGCATACAAGGCCAAGTGCACATCGTCCACAGGGTCTCCAACCCAACCGACCATGCGCCAATGTTTGGTATGATGCACATAGCACATCAAGTGATGCAAACCCCGATCATCGGAGTCAGTCCACCTATGCACGTTCCGTGCTAGGCGATTCACTTGCCGCAACAAATCGAAGCGAGCAATCCGCGCACCATACAGCAACTTCATCAGTACGCTAGCGGCATGCGGAGCAAGGTGTCCACGCACGGGCTCCTTCATGGCCAACTCAGGAGTCCCTCCCCGTTGGTCCGGCACTGTGGCAGAACCGTCGGTGGGCACAAGATTGTTACACCAATTGCACACGCCTGACGGCCCCTCTCTGGCAGGCTTCCGTGAGACGTGATTCTTTGTTTCTTCATGCAACTCAGGGGTGACAACCTTATTCAACTTCACGTCGCCCGCCACTTCAAGATAGCGGTCGACACAGGAACGTAGGAACTGTTCCATGTCGTAGGTCACCGTTGTTACACGGTGTCCGTTCCCGAGAGTGACGTTTCCCTTGCTTTGATTGCAACCAAGGTACATGTCAAGTCCAGTCTCGGGCTCAATCTTCAAACGTGTACGCAACATGCTCCACCCTTGGGCAAGGTTCTTCTGCGGCCCTGCCATTTTGAAGTCGTCGACATACACAACCAGAACAAGCTGGAGCTTTTCGTGAATGTACACTGAAGGCCATTCTTCGCCGATGGGCTCAAAACCAACGCACGCACCGACTCATCGCAGTGCTGCTCCCAAAATGTTCCCGCATCTGGGTGTCCGTACAGCGCCTTCCTCAACGGGACGACTGGTCTTCTGTACTTATCCCATTTGCATTCACTTGGCACGGCCTCCGGTGGCAATTCAATCCAACACGGCGTGCCCCTCAATGTGGCCTGTATATACGCCTGAACAGCGTCGGCCATCTGCACATCCCAGCCATCATGACAACCCAGAAAATCCGCCCAACGCGAGGCTTCAAATGAAGCAGGAGAGTTCCCCAAATCTTGAATCATCGCAGCCTCAAAGCTTTGGTTCTTCACTTGGTTCCCCAGCAACACGCCTCTACCCTTGAACTTCCTCTTAGGATCACCAACAGTCAACTGTGAGTGCTTTTCAACGCAAATGCCATGTGCGCGAGCCATGTGTATTTCCTCCCCCTTCGCTTTTGCTTCTCTGGCTACAGCGTCATATTCACGCACCGCGCCAAGATCGAAGACCCCCTGGTCGATTAATCCCGACCACTCTTTCTTCATTGATGCTAATGCATCAGGGCTGGTCAACATCTCTTTCCGGCCTACCGGCCTGGATACTAAAGCGTCGAAGAATCGTACAACTTTCACGGCTTTCTCTCTGTGCTGTATTCGCTCAGAAGTCACGCACGGCATCGATGGGTACTTCTTGGCTTCACCGTCTTCGCCTATCGCAGGCATTGCGAGTGGCACTTTTCCAGAAACTATCTCAGCAGACTCCTCCCATTCATACCAGGTAAGATCCGTCGATTCGTCGACCGATGGGTCCGTCCCCGATGCCGTTTCAGCTTTGTCTTTATGACTCTCCATGACTGATGCAACCGCCTTCGTCCAGTTTGGAGTCGACTTTGATCGCTCCTCAGACTTGAACTTCCAGGCATAAATTACTACCAGACACTCAAATTCTTTCTCAAGCTGAACGTTTCGTCTCATGACGTCTTGGGACTGTTTGGAATCCATGAGAACAACCACCCCGTCGACAGGATTAACAACAATCCTGACCCATACAAGCTCAGCCAAGTGCTTCCCATCCATTGGGTTCTTGATCTTTGATATGTTCTTCCGCAATCCCCAATTGTACTGCCATTCTACTCCACCCCAGCGGTTCCGAAGCATCGCTCGAATTCTCTTACCACCGGGCATCTGTAATGTCCGTGCCTCTGCCGGCGCGGAAATATCAGACTCTTAACTCTTGGGATCTTCCTCTTTCCTTTTGCCACCGCCCTTCACTTCGGCCTTCTCTTCCTTGGTGTAATATTTACTCATCATCTTCCATTCTTCAGGAGTGAACTCTGGAGGTCTCGATGTCTTCATTAGCCTGAATCCGTCCTTCCCGACAGGATACGGTCTCCCGGCCTTGTCGATCTTAACCTCCTTGCCATCGTCGTTGACGTACGTGATACCATCCCCAGGTAGTCCAACTGACACGTGAAAAAGGTCGGACTTCGCAACCTTCTCATCGCCCTTGGAGTGTCCATCTCCTTTCCCTTTTGAAGAGCTCGGTCTAGCATCTTCTTCTCCTGCATGATCCCCCCGATCTCCGGCGATTACCTCCGGGCCATCGTCGAGCAGTAGACCAGCGATCTGATCGACCTCATCGTCAAGTAGTCGCTTCTCGTCACTCTGCAGCAATTCAGGCTCGTAGTCCTCATCTTCGATCAGGCGGTCACGCGCATCCACTCGGCTTGAAGTCCACTAGCGCACCAAAAGGTATCTTCTCGCCCTTGAACTCCTCGCCATGCAGCCTCATCCATGCACTCGATCCGTTCACCTCTTCGATGTTCATGAGATGGCACAGAGTGGTGATGGCCTGCACCCAATAACACGTGGGTAGACCGGCATGTACCAGACAAGCCGAAGTCTGGTCAATGATGAATTGATTTGTTCTTTCTGCAAGGGAATTGTTCTGCGGCCGTCCAGGCAGCGATAGGTCGTGGTTCAGCTTCAGCTCCACGCACGCATTGATCAGTTCCGGGCCGTCATCCGAATATACCTGCTTGATTTCCTCCTCCCGCAGAAGTGCTTGATGGCCCTGACGACTGAGTCAGTGTCTCTTCTCGCGGTGGGATAAGCCATGATAATTCCGGTATATATGTCCCGGATGATGAGCGCATACCTACCTTCCACTTCATGATCTCCTGATGCCGTCACAAAGTCGAACGTCACCAGGTCACCGAACGTCTTCACTTCTCTTTTGAGTGATCTGAAGTGTCTCATCTTTGCCTTGACGCATGATTCGCAGAAGGGATTTCGGTATCTGTGTGTAAGCAAATGAGCTATGGAATTGGCGTCCTTCTTGAGGACTCCCACTTTCCTCTTTATTGATGATCCTTCGTACACGTCTACTTCGATTCCGGCTTCTGGATCATCTTCATCAACCTCTTCCTCGTGAGCTTCGGCATCACCATGTCGATGCGGGACTGACCCAACATCTACAGGTATTTCCTCAGCCACGGGAGGCGGACGTACCGGACCGGCTCCTCCGGGTGGCCCGAAGTCGAATGCCCGTCGTGGTGTTCGCCCTCGGCCTCTGCGGACTCACCGACAGCGGCGGGTGTGACGTCGTTCTCATCGTCACCTCCCTGATCTGCCTCGTCGTTCGTTACCATCGCCAATACATCCGAAAAGTGCTCCTTGAGGTCGTCTATCGTAGGGCGATGCCTGTTACTCCGAAGTTTACCATCACTCACTAGGTACGGGATGTCGTCCTTGACCTGCAAGTGCACGAATCCCTGCTTTGGCCTAACCATGAAAGGTAGTTTACCAGGCATCCAGTGAAATGCATAACCCATCTTCATGCATCTCCTCCCCACTGACAATACCGTGGGTGTCTCATCCAATACATGCGGCTCGACAGTCCCGTCCAACTCGTCCACGACTATCTTGGCCACATCAGATGTGGAAGTGGAACCATTCGCGGTCTGGAACACGATCTCGTCGTCATCTTTCACGATGTCGACACCCAGGCTCTTCGCCTTGGCTCTTCCGATGAGATCATGACCACATCCGGTGTCCATCAACCATTTCACCCGTTTGCTGATGCACGATGACATGGCGAAAACGTTCTTCGGCATACCATGCTGCTTCTTCCAGTCGACAGCCGATTCCTTGATCTCGTCCTTGTTCCGATCATACTCGAACATTATGCAGCTCTCCTTGGTCACCGGGAAGTAGTGCTTCTTATATATATCATCCACCACTTCTCTCAGTATCTTCGCACGTATCAATGATCGTTGGACTTGGTAGGCTGATAATTCACGATGATCACTGCTTTTGAACTTCTTCTCGTCGACGTACACGTACTGATAAGGCTCATTCTCATTGTCCTCATAACCGTACCATTCCCCTTTCCGTTCCCATTGCCTTCTCTCGTCTTCGAGGTAGGTGATCTCCCCATTCTCGTCGACGTCGAGCACTTCCTTGAACCACACCATTTTCTCGGGGATCTCGGACTCGCCAGACCATCTTGATGATTCGCTCATCGCGTCGTCATCGTGCTCGTGGTAGACAGTCTCGGCTTCGTCCGGTTCGACCTGATCAACGTCCTTCTTGAAGCTTACCTTCCCTGCAGGAGCCGAATGCTTCAGGACTATCGCGGGCATTGCGATGGCCCTCCTCGCAATGGCAGGCGCTGCGGCTTTGGCGGCAGCCTTCGACTTGGCTTGCGCCTTGTCATATGACGTTGCTGGAGCTGAATTGTTCTTGATGAGCTCATGCCTGTACTTACAAGCGCTTCCCCTATCGCACTTCCCCTTCTGAAACGCGAAGCATGCTCCATCATCCCTCTTTGGTGACGATGATCTGGACTTGGATTTGCCCTTTCCTTTCCCCTTGGACATACTCTCCAACTTATGCTCCGTCTTCTTGCTGTGGGAAAAAGTGCATTCATTCCCTTTCACGCACCCCTTCGCCGATTTGAAGTGGTACCAGCAGGGTTTATCCTTGCTTCCGCCCGGACTCTTGCCTCTGTCGCTGGCACCGTCGGACTTGCCGTTCTTGCCAGCGTGGCCCTTTGCCTTGGCTTTTGGGAGCACAGGAGCGGCATCAGGTCCACCGGGTTTCCCCTTTCTGCCCTTGCCACCCTGGTTCTCCTGTTTGCCAGTTGCTGGAGCCGCATCCTTCCCTCCTGACTTCATCATCAACTTGACCGATTTCTCCTTCATGTCGAGCATCAGGTCTTCCCGATCTGCCTTGATCTGATAGTCGATCAACGCCAATAAGATTTCATACGTCTTCTGAGGATGCTTGTCCGGTAGTCTATGGTAGGCATTGAGGCCGAACTCCATCTTCTTGCTCCCTTTGATCTTCCTGTAAAGGATGTCTCTGAGAGCCAGCTTACTGGGTCTGTCCTCGCTCCTCATCTTCAGCAGCAAATCATACCATTTGTTCCTGAACATGACCAAGTTCTTTTCGCCAGGAAAGTCAAGGTTGAATAAATGCTCGATGTGGTAGACAAGATCCGTTCTATCGGAAGTTCTGAATGAGTGCATAACTAATGCCACCAACTCTCGTCCCTTCACGATCACCCCTTGTTGATGTCGTAGTTCAGAGTGTCGTGTAGCATCGAGGTATACGTCCTTGGCTTCGTCAGGTGCTTGTTTCAGCATGTTCTGCATGCCCATGGCCATCTAAATATCTATCGTAGCAAATCTGTCGCCACCTGAATCGCTAAGCAAATCCAGGTCTGGGTTCAACCCAAGAGCCTGCTCCAGCCATTTCGTCCATGCGTCGGTATCTGGATCTGCACTTGCGCTCAGAACATTCATCAGCAGTTGCATCTTCCAGGTGTCAAGTTGATGGATCTTTGGCCAGGCCGGAATAGATACTCTCTCGGCCTCTTTCCTCGAGATTCTCGGTCGATCATTCTTGATCTCTCGGTTATCTCTCGATCTCCTTCGTCACCTCCGTGTCCGATCGTCTTCTTCCTCTTCTTCTTCCTCGTCTTCCTCATCTCCTTCGTCGTCGTCATCCTCATCATCGGGTGGATCATCCGGAGGTCCTCCTCCGCCACCAGCGAGGCTCAATTGACGTCGACCCGCTCCCTGCCCATTCCCATTGGGCGGGAATCCACCGTAATCCAATGGGGGCGTAGTACCGTTGTTCCCCCCCCCATCACCACCACCAGTCGTAGTTGTGGATTGTGGGACATGCCCAACAACCCCTTGCATCTGGGATAGGTGTACATCGATCATTGGATCACCGAAAGACGGAAAGAGGATCGAACCTGGCATCAGCGACGAATTAGGGATTTGATTTGAAGACGATGACGGGACTAACCCAGCCACCTTCTTGTCTATCCTACTCGAATTAGCCTGGGTTCCTCCCTCAGCGCGTTTCACTACTGCTCGTTCACGATGTCCATCTTTGCTGCTGGAGGCTTCCTGCATCTCCAGCTTCTTGCGTGCACGTAGTTCCTCGTTGTCAGCATCGAGTTGGCGCACAAAACTCTCTTCTTGCTTGAGCGTCGCCTCTCTTTCCTTCAGTTTTCCCTGAAGCTCATG
Source organism: Effrenium voratum (assembly GCA_963377175.1). Lineage (NCBI taxonomy): Eukaryota > Dinophyceae > Suessiales > Symbiodiniaceae > Effrenium > Effrenium voratum. Next base: position 7,063 of record CAUJNA010002085.1, on the reverse strand, counting down.
CATCTCCTCGAGGGGTACTCATCGTACATTCCCTTGGCTGTCAGTCTCCAGTACTCAGCCTCCTTCGACTTCTCGTCCATCGTGCACCGTTCCTCTTGTTTCTCTTCTTTGACCTGGGCTAACTCCAAGATCGCATCCTGACGATGACCACCTTCGACAGCAATCATCTGGTCCTTCATCGACACGTCGGACTCATACAGTTTGACGATCTCTTCTTTTTCGCGAAGCAAGCAATCTGCTCTCTTCGATTCCTGTTCCGCAAATACTGTAACGTCACTCAGCCTCGCCATCAGCTGTTCCCTGGAGTCCTCCAAAGAGTACGTCTCGGGGCGCTTGACGAGTGCATGCTCCAACTGTGATTTCAGACTTTGGACCATCCCCTCCTCGTTGAACTTCTCGATAGATGTAGAAGATTCTATGCCTCTGATCTGTTGCTGATAAACTGATATCTGTTGTGAAGCCTCACGGTGTATCTGATTTGCACGTATAGCTGATTCCTGCGCGGCCGACTTCTCGCTTGCCATGTAGGATCTCATCAATGCAATCTCCCGCTTCTGCTCCATGATAGTTCCTTCAGCTTGCCTCATCTGTTGCATCATACTATTCGACTCCATGTCTTTCTTCTCCCCGTACTGAAATGCGTTCATTTCCACCTTGCGCATCTGTTGGGCTTCTTCCTCAAACTTGCGCCATGCCTCAGCCATGTGGTGTTGGTGGTGACTCACTAGATGTCCCGACTGCTTGCTGGCACTCTCGCATCGTCTTTCCAGCTCCTGGATCCGGATGGTGCTTCCATAGTCTTCTTGGTTAAGATTCGCCATTGCTGCCGACATTTCATCAAGTGTCTTCTGATATTCCCCGATCTCCACCTCCATCTTATTCTTTTCTTTGATCACGGCGCGAAAATCTGCACTGGTGGGTGATTTTGACCTCCCACCCTTCGATGTCGATCTCACGCCCTTCTGCGACGTCCGTGGTGTCGCAGGCGAAGGTGATGATCTTCTCGGTGGGGATTCTCTTTTCTTCGACTCCTGATGAACATCGATCTGCTTCCATGATCTTGTGGGAGTAGATATGTCGCTGAATAGCGCGGAACCTCCGCTCCCAGGTTCATCCTGTGAATCTGCAATCATATCCATCACTGCAGGAAGAGCCATCAATCCATTGGATCCCTCTGAGCTGCTGTTCCCAAAAGTTGCAGTACTTGGGCTCGCTGAAGACGCCATTGTACTGTGTAGGTTATCGTTCCTTTATTGTCCCTGTACCCGCAATAAACCAGCTGTCTCCCAGTCCAGTGTAGAGCTTGTAGTTACGGCTGATAACCTGGCAAGAGACGGCAAGGTGACGTCCCGTGGGACGCTATGCACCGAACCCTCAAGCTGTAATACCAACCACGTAGAAAGGTGTATACGGACGATGCCGTTATAGCCGAACCCGTGTAAACGTTGTAAGGAAGAAGGAATGATAGTTACAACAGTGGTCCTGACAACTGCAGCGCAAGCAAAGAGTTTTCGCTCTCGACGCCGATCACGTCTATACGCAGTCACACATCAGATCTTGAACCTCAATTGTGTCTTGAGCCAAATGGCGATCAATGGAACTTGGGAAGCAACACCAACAAGGACCTCAGAACAGCTACCCAATTTCGGCACGGGGCCTAGAGGGTTTTAACATATTCTATATATTTTCTATATGGAAAATCTATATATATTATTCTAAGTTTTTGACATTTGATATTTTGATTTTTGCTTTTCAAGTATCCTTGACTTATTCTTTTCATACCATTCTTTTTTATAATCATTTAAATGTTCTTGTAAAATGCTTTTGCTTTCTCTTGTAAGTGTTCCTTATTTCTAAACGCCCATTCTTTTTTATAGTTTGCAATTTCTTCCTTATGGGTGTCTCTATATTTTTTCTGTTTTACCAACTGTTCTTCTCTATTAACGTCTCTCCATTCTTGCTTTGTTCTACCGGCAACTACCTTATTTATACAATCAGTTGATTGTTGATGGTGTCCTTCCCTTGCTTCTAATTCCTTCTTACTATTACAGGGGTAATCTTCTATCCATTCTATCTTACAATTTTCAACTCCAAACTCATCAAATAGGTTAAAAACAGTCAAATAGGATTTGTAGCGTCCATCTTTGCATCTTTTATAATCTGAACGATGCTGAACCATTCTTCTGGATAATGAAACTGTTGTGCTTCCTATGTAGCATTTTGTATATGCTTTATCACATACTTTATAAATTTGGCCTTTTGAATATCTGTTTTCCATAATGTAATATACTGGTTTATGTCTTTATATGTTGTTTTCATTATCAAATAATATCACTCTTTACGAAAAGGAGACTAAAACTACAATTCACTCCATTCAAATTAATTTCATCTCCTAATGAATTACTAATCCAAAAATCTAATTGTTTAAAGCTTCTATTTGATACATCCAAGTAATCGAGAGGGTTTAATTCTGAATCAAAGACAATTCCCGCGTGTGGTGCTGTGACTGGTACTTTCTTAACAACTGTGCTATCACCCGTCCTTAAATTTACTTGATTATAATTAGACAATTGAGAAGAATGAATATAAATATTTCTAATGGGTTGAAGATTAACGAAACCAGAAACATAAGGATTATTATATTGATAAACTGCTATTTGATAATTTCCCAAAACTTCATTAACAGATTGCAAGTTATTAGCATTAAAACTTCCATTCCATATATAATCTGTATATGTTAGTTTCATTTGTTCATCAGTTAATACAGCGAACTTTCTATCGGCATAGTTTGAATAAATTGTTATTTTATTAGTTTTTACACTATAAACAATTTCATAAGTATTTGAGAAATTAGTATTATCTACAACACCATTTATTTTTGCCTTTAATTCTGTCGCTAGTTCTGTGCCAGTATATACTCCTTCGTCCAATTGTAACTCTAAATAATGGACATTTGTGTTATCTTCATCTGGAACTAGTGGAGAAGAATAAAAGTATAATATATTATTTAATCCTGACTGAATTGAATACCACGAGTTAGGTAATGTTACTTCGTGAATGTAGCAATGAACTCCGTTGTCTGTTTGTAATGTTTCCGGCAATTCAACTCTAAAATTTGATGATGAACCGCTAATTCTATGAGCACTGTCAATATAGACCTTCTTGTATGTCAACATAATATATTTTTAATTAGAAAATAAATTTTCTAATTAAAAATTATTCTGTTGCTTAGGACTTCGTCGTAAGTCAACTTTTCTATATGAAAAGTTGCTTAGAGCAAAGCTGTAAGTCAGCATTATTAATTAATTGAGAAATTAATTTATAACTTTAATTATATGATTAATAATAAAAAGTTAATTTATGAAATGAAGCATGGGAAAATTAAACATTATCAACCATACAAGAAATCAATTAAAATAACTGATGTTATGAAACAAACTGACAAAATATTAAATAGTTATTATCCTAATTCTAATTTAACTGATGCACAAGGATTAAATAAAGCTTATGGTAATGGTAAAGGTTTTTATATTGACGGTGATAAAATGTATGTAGCAGGAACATTTGGAAAAGGAACGTTTGGTGGAGCAGTTAATGACATTCTGGCAGATGTAGGACTTCCGTTTAAAATGACAAAATATTCACAAAGATATAAAGACTCATCAAAAGCACTGGATGAAAACAATGAAGTTAAACACCTTATAACACACAGTCTCGGTTCAAGTGTAGGGGCACAAATAACAAAAGATTATCCTGAAAGAGAGTTAACTTTAACCACTTATGGAGCTCCATTTATATCACGAAAGTCTAAAATAACGGATGATTACATTAATTTTAGAAGTATCTTAGACCCTGTCAGTATTGCTGACCGTGGTGCTATAACTGTTTATACTGGTTCATTAAATCCATTTACTAACCACGATTACATAACTGGATACGGAGACCAAGGCAAAGATGTTTCAAGAAGTGTTGAACCTGTAAGTGCGATAATGTAGTTAAATAAGTACTTAAATATATAAATGTATATATAAATTATATATGTATAATCAGTTAAAAGAAAACTTGACAGAAAGTGAAACAACATATAAGCCATTGACAATTGAAAAAAGATTAATGGATTTATATAGAGATAATAAACGAACATATGTAAAATGCCAATGCGGATGTTATATATTTAGAGGTTTTGAATATTCCAACTGTTATAATTTTATCTTGTTTAAAGCAAAAGTCGCAAATAATAAGTTATTGTTATTAAATGACAACAACAGATGTAATCACACTCAATCAGACATTGACAATATAGTAAAAATACAAAACATAAATTTATTATCATAATAATATTAATGATACAACATAAGAAATATGACAATGAAACAACGGATGATATGATTAAGAATGAAAATAAAAAGTATAAGAAAAGTTCATATGAAGAAATTAGAGAATTAGTCTTGGAGAAAGACGCTTCGGCAAGAAGCCTCGCGAGCATTCGCGACAAAGGTAATACTCCAGTTGAAGATAAGATTAAGAAAAAGAAAATGAAAATATTCAAAAATAATAATTCTAATCAAAAGGATCACACTAAATTATTTAATTTAGTTTAAATTATTTCTAAATTAGATTATATATATATAGTAATGGAAACTTTTAGTGCTGAAGATATTCTAATTGACAACCTCTCATTTAAATTAAATAAAGGTGCAAGTTATATCAACGACCGTCGTTCTGTCTCGTTTTTTCCTTCTGGGAGTTATATCTACACTCCTTCATCAGGCCAGCGTGTGTTGAAAATAGCGTTAAATGCTGAAGATAATAGTTGGTTAGACCCACAGAGTGTAATGGTTTATTTCACTGTTGAAAACACTGACACGTCAGACAATAAACGCTTGCGTCCTCTGTCTCCTGCTTATTCCTTTTTTAGAAGAGTAAGACTAATTGCTGGTAATCAACTTGTTGAAGACATTGATTACTACAACCGAAATCATCATATGATGAGTTGTTTGATGTCAAAAGGAGCAAGGGACAATGAAGATGCCCAGAGTTTTGGTTATAGATATGATGATGATTTAAACACCCGTCGTGCAGTTCCTGCATCGGGTCATATTGGTCCTGCATATGACGCTTACACAATTCCCGGCTTTAGAAGAAAAATGGTTGTCGGATTTAAACCGATGCTTGGTTTATTCAATCAATTTAAGTATATCCCATTAAAAGCGTGTCCTCTTGTTTTAGAACTTGAATTAGTTTCAAATTTTAGTGATTGTGTTGTTACAGTTGGTGGTACGAGGTTTCCAGAAAGTGGCAACGCAGACTCAAGCCTTCATACAGATGAGCAGTTCTCAATTAGTAACGCATTCCTTCAAACTGATTTGGTTAGCTTGGACAACGACCTCCACAATAAATATGTTGCTCACCTCCTCGATTCAAAAGAACTTCCAATCACATATAATACTTATATTTGTCAATCTAATCAAGTTCCCGATGGTTCGTCGTCAATTAACACTACTGTTGTTCGTTCAGTATCTAAACTCGTTGCCGCGTTCATCAGTTTCAACAAAAGTGGAGTAGGCGATACTCACGTTATGAAAGAATACAACAATTTCTATCATCCTATGTATAATTTGAATTATCAAGACAGTGGATACTACAATGCCGACCTTGATTTAGAATTTCAACTTCAATTAGGTTCAAAACTATATCCTGAGTATCCTTGTCGTTCATTAACACAAGCATTCTATTATTTACGAAAAGCATTAAATTTACCATTTTTCCATCAACACCATTTATCAATTGAATATTCTGCTTATCGTGTTGATAAGTTTATCTTTGCTATGAATTTCGAAAAGGTGCCGGATTATTCATATTCTGGAATTAACACTAAAGCCGGACAACAGCTTCTAATTCGTGTGAAACCTATTGGAAATATGGCAACAGCAAATATGCCTGACACGATTTACATAACATTAGTATCAGAACAAATATTATCCATTAGAGACGCCGGAGTGCAGATACTTGATTAAAAATAAGTAAAAATGATAATATTAAAAATAAATAAATATTATCATTTTCTATTATTAATATATAATGCCTTCAATAAATTTAACAAACTTTGAGAATGTTGTAGCGCACACAATTAGCGAAATCAATTCTACAAGCGGAGTAACAAACATTAGAAACATATACGCTAATCAATCAGATATAATTGATTTACTCAACAACAAAGCAGACCAAGTAGATACTTACACAAAGGAGCAGATAAATGCTAATTTTTATGATATAACTCAATCATATAACAAAACAGAAGTTAATGTATTATCAAATAATATTAGTTCAAATACATTTTTAATAGGTAATCTGACAATAACTTCAAATACAAATTTTAATAATATTTCAGCAAATACACATTTAATAAATAATTTAAATGCAACATCAACAACACATTTTAATAGCATCAGTTCCAATTCTAACTTAATTAATACAAATTTTAATAATATTTCAGCAAATACACATTTAATAAATAATTTAAATGCACCATCAACAACACATTTTAATAATATTAGTTCTAATTCTAATTTAATAACAGGATTAAATAGTACAGTAAATTCACATATTACTGCAATTTTAGATTTACAGAATGGAGGTTCATTTAATGAAACAGATTATTATAATAAAATAACAACTAATAATTTATTATCAGAAAAATTAAATACATCAGTATTAAATAATACATTAGTTCATAATATAACAACTACTTCAATTTTCAAAATAGCAAATTTTGGAAATTATAATAATTTCTTTGAAATGTATAATAATTATTTTGATAGTTATATTTATGGAAATTTAAGTGGAGCAACTATGTTTTTAAACCAGAGATCTTTTGGTAATGTAGAAATTAATAATTCTTCAACTTTTCAAAATGATAAAATATTATTAAATCATAATACTACAATATTATCTAATTTACAAGTATCTGGTTTATTTTCTTGTTCGTCTATTTTAAATATAGCAGGTTCTGATGCTAGATATGTTTTACAATCAGATGTATTAAATGGATTAATAACAGGAA
>CAUJNA010002084.1:0-44564 GCA_963377175.1 Effrenium voratum | reverse complement strand
CACACCTGGGGCGGTTGATGGGTGCGGCGGTCTCTGGAAGCGTCGGTCAAAACAGAATGACGACGATCTCGCTTTCAAGATCTGCACTGTGCATCAAATAGGGCAGATGCTTAAATCACACGATATCACTTTGTTGTTCAAAATATGTTTTCGCATGCGGCGGGGCCAACGTGCAGAGGCCAAATGGTGCCATGACTCTGTGGTTCAATGCGCTTTGGCGCGTCGCGCAGCTCTAGAGGCCAAATGAGGCCATGACTTGGCCACATGTGAGTTGCCCTTGAAGACCCAACCCCCAAACCCTGCCCCCAACCCCAATATAATCACAACCATGTGTTGAAACTTATCCTAATACTTGTGAAAACACAGTGCACACATATATATGTGTATATACAGTAACCATTTAAAATCAATTTTCACCTTTACACACCGGACCCAACCAGTGAATTTCATGGCAAGTTCTTTGTTGCACAGTGGGGTGGGCACGCGCGCGTATTGTGGCCCAAACAGGGCAGGCCTTAATGGCACAGGTGGAGGAGGAGGCAGGGGCGCAAGGCGTGTTTGTGCAAACATTTTGCCTCAACGTGTGCAGGCATGAGCGGCAGCTCTACAGATGCGCGAGCGTGGTGGTGGTGCTGAGGCAGATTGGCCGTGGGGCTTGCGCGCGCTACACACATGACTGCATCAGGATTGCTGGGTGATTGATCATGAGGTGGGCAGTGCTGTGCTTCAAGTACTGGCGATGGTGCATGCACTGCGCAGGAGCGGGGCGAAAGAAGCCGCTCCTCGGCCTTTGCTGGACTGCAGGGTAGGGTCACACGGCGTTGTGGATGTGTTTTTTTTTTCGGTCAGGAGCCTCCACGCAGGCCAACGAGCCCGTTCCGGGGGTGGCCGGGAGGGGTGAGTCCGTACAGGGCCTGCCTGCCCGGCATGCCCCTGCCCAAAAAATTCCCGCAGAGGACTGGGTATGATGTTCACAGTACTGTTCATGAACACATTCATACATGCGTCCGATGCGCAGGAGTTTGACCCTGGACCCGAACTGGACTGGATGCGGATTGAAAGCACATATAGCTGTATGTGCATGTGTGTGTGCGTGGAGGGGCCCCTGGCGTCTCAACGGGCAGCATATGAGTCTGGCGCCTGTCGTGTGTGTGCACTATCTAGCTCAATTTAAATTTATAAGGGGACTTGTTCGCACTGCAGGATCTCAAGATGATCGCGATGAGGGTCTGGCACTTGATGACTTATAATGGCCTGCATGCATGAGTGATGTGCATGCGCAAGGTTTCTTTTTTTCGCACGCGCAGCCAATCATAACCGCCAAAGCAGCGTAGCCTGGGACAGCTACGTGGTCCACGCAGGTGTCCCACGCTACACTGCTTTGGTGAGACCCAGCATCGCCTATCACCGAAGCATAGATCTGAGCAGCTTCACAAATAATCTGATCAGCTTCGCCAAAGCGTTTTTTCCTGAGCTTCAAGAACCACGAACAATGAACTCGAAATTGAAACACACATGCAAAATGTCGCGTGGTCAGACCTATGCGTTCGAACTCTGAGCGCCATGAGTCACAATCAAATTTGAAACCATTGTGAACCCAGAACTGCATGTAAAGAATCAGAAAGGTGCTGCAACTGTTTCTGGCTGGCCGTACCCTCACTTGCGTTTTGAATGTGGCTCAGTTGGCAGGTTGGACATGCATGCCTTGCATATATGCTCAAGCCCACTTCCAATTCGAGACTTGATCACGGAGGTTACATTTCAGGTCGATGTCACTAGCAACTTAAGTCAGGTGTATTCACATGTTTGTGGTCACTAACAACTTGAGTCAGGTGTATTCACATGTCAGTGTGATGTTGCATGTCATGGGAAGCCATGCTCCGCATCAGGGCCAAACGCCGGGCCCCCAACAAGAATCTTTTTCTGATCAGAGCATGGAGATCCTCTCGCAAGCGTGAAGTTGCTGGTGAGGAAACAACACAAAGAACATTTGGATCAAACCCCCCTGTGTTTCCTCACCAGCAGCTTCAGATTTGCGAAAGAATCTCCACTTTCTGATTCGGGAGTTGTCCCTCTGCATCGAGGTCGGCTTATCGCAGGCTCAGGAGGTGGGCCCCGCCTGGCCGCGTGCGTTTCCAAACACTCCACCTCACATAAGTCACAATCAAAGCCCCGGTAATTTGGGAGAGGACAATCCCAGCCTTAAGATATATTAGTTGGGTGCGGTTGCCTTGCAGAAAATTTGGTGTTGGGTGGACCATTGAAACTGAAACACCGGGTTTTGATTGTGACTCACACCAAAGTGCAGGAATTTGTGGCTTTCAGGTGCGAGAAATGGATTTCGTCAATCCACAGTATGGCCCCTAAAACAGGGGTCCTTACATTATACACTTGAACATTGCCCTGTAAATGGTGGGTTCCCTTTATTTTCAGGTCTGGGGTTTCTCGGAGAGCCTTTTCTGGAGATTGGGCCCCTGGCATTGCATCTCCCTGAAGCCTCTGTGGAACTCTGTGCAACCTTGTTTTCGGTGCCCAAGAACAAATTCTTCAAAATGAGTTGCACTAGTCAGAATCAACCCAAAGAATCAGTGCCCCAAACCGGGCGTCGCCGCCATGGACTTCAAATGGGCGGACAAGCGCCACAACAAGAACAACTTGAAGATGATGGCTGTCCCTCTGGCATGGTTGGTCTGCAGCAAAAGGGGAACCAAATCTGTTGCCAAGCTAGGACTGGATCCTGGAGACGGTGGTCAAGGACGAGGACTTCATGAAGGAGTTGCGATTGAAGCAGAACAAGAGCTCACAGAAGGCCAGATCTTGCATTCCTTCATGCAAATTTATTGGAACTGGTAATTGGCATTTTTGTTGTTTCTGCATTGAAAATCGATTCTTTCCAGGACAAGGCGCCCATGTTCTCCTTCAGGCGGGACAACTCCACCCACACGACCTTGGATGACCAGGTGCGCAATGTCGATGTCTTTTCTGCATTTAACACACTTATTCAATCAGGTCATCGCAAATTACGTTGCACTGACAAAGTGGTACGAGCTTTTCGGGAGGAGCACACCAACTGGTAAGGAGATGGAGGCAAGTTTTCTACATATTATCGTCCTGTTTCACGAGGCGGCGCTCCTTGAAGTCAACGAGAGCCACATGCTTCTGTTCTCAACCAGCCGCAAGAACAAGAAGGCCTAATGGTAAACATGCCCCTTTGCCAGAACCGATCCATAACTGTGGCCAGGCTGAAGCTTATGAGGCCTGCCTGGATTGGAGAAGCATTGTTCAGGACTTCCCAATCACGGAAAGGCGAGCCGCTGGAGCCAGGTGCGTCACTTGTACACTCATGCACTTGTTACTCCCAGCCCGGTCCCAGGCGGGGTCCGCACCAAGAGAAGGTCAACGATCTGAAGGTGATCATCCGCCGCGTTTCTGGACCTCGGCCACTGTCGAAGGCCCCTATCCTTGATACAGTGTGGAATGAGTCCAAAATCAGATTGGGGTTGGTCTCAGGCCAGCTCATCCTTAAATTTGTCTGCACGCCCGGATCCGGATCCGGAGCCTGGGCAACAAGATCCGGAGCCTGGGCAACAAGAAGATTCGCTGAAACAGGCCTGACATTCTTTACATGTCTGTTTTTGGAGCTTAAAAATTTAACCAATCGGACCTTGAAAGGAAACGCCGGAAAGCTCTAGCTCATCAAGCTCGAGCTCGAGCTCAGACAGCGACAGCGACAGTTCAGTTGCTGACCAGCCCGAGCAGGAGCAGCCAGCGCTGGTCGACCAGGAGCAGCCGGTGCATGATCAGCCCGCACCAGGAGCAGGCACTAAACCAGGAGCAGCCAGCGCACCAGGAGCAGCCAGTGCATGCTGACCGTGAGCAGCCAGTGCACGAGCAGGAGCAGCCAGTGCATGCTGACCAGCCGCACCAGGAGCAGCCAGTGGACCAGGAGCAGCCAGTGCACCAGGAGCAGCCAGTGCATGCTGACCAGCCGCACGAGGAGCAGCCAGTGGACCAGGAGCAGCCAGTGCACCAGGAGCAGCCAGTGCATGCTGACCAGGAGCAGCCTGAGCAGGAGCAGCCAGTGCACTCGCTTGCGGACCAGCCCATTTTCGATCCTGTCAACGTCGATAGTAGCAGCGCCAGCTCTGGAGACACTGCCAGTGAAAGTGACAGTGATCAGGATGTGCCTGCACGGGTGCCTGATCAGGAACAGGCTAGGTGCTGCTTTGCGTGTCGAACTCATCGTTGCGCTGGGCAGTTCAACACACAAATGACTGCGCCCTTTGATGCCATATATGGCAATTTGATCGCTTGCAGCATGTCGTCTTGCGTGCTTGTGTTGGCGTCGTGGCCTCACCCTGCTGCAAAACCCCAGCAACACTTGATTGATTTCGGCTTTCCTTTCGGTGTCCACCAAAAAGCCGACCTAAAGACATGATACCAACAAATCAAAAGGACGCACCCCCCTTTTCATTGGTTTCCCTACAGTTACATCTGCCGTTTTCATGTTTGGTTAGCCCCAAGCAGCAATTTAAAAGTGGGTGCATGAATCCCTGAGTTTGTCCAAGAAAATGATATGTTCAACCCCTTCAGCTTCATTTTTCATTTCACCAAAAAGAAGTCACAATTCAAACAAGCCTTGGCAGGGTGCCGAGCGCCCGGACCAGATCCTGGTCTCCTGAGCAAGTGGCAGCTGCTCATGAGGTGGCAGATCCGGTTGAACCATCTGATGAAGAAATCCTGAAGAATGGCAAAAAGGTTGTCAAGGGCACCTTCAAGGACAGCTGGTTTTCCTTCAACTCATGATCAGTCCTCTTGAGCAAGTTGTCTAGACCTTGTTGATTCCTGGCATCTAATTATAAGCTTTTGATCATGATGACTGGTGTGCACTCCCTGTTCAACCCATGAACCTCCAGCTGCAGGACCACAAGCCACTCCTTGAGAACCAGCCAGCACTGCCTGCGCAAGTGGCTGATTCCATGCAGGATATTTTGGCCAGCCTCCAGGTAACGCCAGGGGATTCAAAAGAAAGTGTGTTGGAGGCTGGGCAACCCTTTCATTGCAGTACTGTTTGTCTGGTCGGAGCTTGCGCTTGCCAGGCCCAAGCACGAGTGAGGATGGCAGTCAAGCAAATGCTAGGCGAGAAGGTGGAGGAGAGTTTGAAAAAAAAAAGCAAGACTGCAGCAAAATCCGCTGCCAAGAGCAAAGCAGCGAAAACCGCTGCTGCCAACACCGCGGCAAAGGGCCTTGAGGTGCCTCCTGCAAAGCTGCAGCGCCGCCTTGAGGAGTCTGATGAGAGCCAGACCCTTCAGCCGGCCCAGCCCTCCGAGCCCAAAGCCTCCAGACCTGCCCCAACAGGCTCAGAGCAGCCGCACAAAAAAAACAAGGTGGAGCACGATGAAATCTTTCTTGCCCCTGCGGCATTCACTTTGACCCCTCGGCGAGTGCAGAACTTAAATCTGGCTGGGGCTTTGTTCCTTTGTTACGGATCTGGGGCTTTGCGTGTAGGTGCTGGACTATATCAACGGCCTGAAGCTTCCGGACATGAAGATTCCAGAATTTGATTGGGCGAAAGACCATAGACGCCGAAGCTTTTGCTTGGGCCCGCCTTCCCACCTCAGCAAGGACATCAAGGCAATTCAGATCGGCATTCATCCGAAGCTTTGCTGTAAAGGATTGCATAATCTGACCTTTCGCACTGGGTCCCCATATAAGGAGTCAGATAAGTACGCAAGTGCTCATCAGTGCCTAGCTAGCGACTGATGAGTGAACCCATCGGATGCTTTTGGCAAGCTTTTGATGCAAAGGCAATATCATTTCAGTGCACAAACTGGAGCCATTGGACACTTTTTCTTAGTTGCAACGGGGCCTCATGATGATCGAGTGCATCAACGAGCTTTCCTGATCCTCACGAGCTCATTTCAGAGCCCACCCGGCAAGCTCACAAGCCACCTGGCAAGGAGACCCACACAGGAAATACATGTTATCAGCCGTGCGTGCACTGCATTACACCAAATGCAGCTGAGTGGCCCCGCGGAGATTCCATATTTTCGCATACTGATGGATGCTCCGCCCTTGAGGTCGATGCCAATACCACGTTGCCTGGCTTCGAATTCGGCACGCTTGGACTCGTGGACCCAGTAGCATATTGCCTGGCTTCGGCGCACTTGGATTCGTGAACCTTCTTGATGTAGTACGTGGTCGTTGCACATGTGACTGCCGCAGGGGAGAAAGTGTGTGTGTGTGTGGTTTTTCGTCTTAGTGGGCCGTTGCCTCACGCCAGAACATGCAACATTCACCCTGCGTGAGGATGAGTCTGTCACTGTTTGCAGCATTTGGCTTCCAAATTTAAAGGGCGGGGCCTGTTGCAGGCCAAGTGTAGCATAATGCCTGCGCCCACTGCCCGGCTGCACCCGCTGGCCTTGACTCAGAGGCAGCGCTTGCTCTATGGATCCGCTACCAATGTTGTAGAAACTGGAGGCAGCATCAACTTCTTCTCCGATTGGGGGCGCCTCTGGTGCTGCCAGCAGCCAAGCATTTCCTGTGTTGAACCCATGATCCACATGTCGGGGATTGGTGCGTTGACTCTTGCCTGTGTGTGCATCTGGGTACGTGAGTGGAGCAATGTGTATGTGTTTTGCAAGCTGAAACATTGAAATTCAAATGTGTGTGTAAGCCTCGCCCACAGTAAGGTTGCATTTGTGCGACTTTATCAGCCAGAACTGCGATGAGACTTCGGGTGTCTCTGCATCGAGGGTGTAGATCCCAGTTTGCAAACAAGGCTCAAAAGAAAGCTGCTTTTAGCCTGAGTCATTTCAGCAAGTCGAAGCCACCAAGGGACCGGCCAAAGCCCGATGAATGACCTTGATGCGCTGAGGATTTGCGGCTGTTCGAAGTCTTCTCAGGCAAGGCCATGATCTACACGGAAGCCCGTGACAGCCCCAGCAAACAATTGTTAATAAAATGTGTTCTCAAAGCGATTGCCTCGAAGGTCGGAAGCGCTGGCCCTCGCCAATCACTTAGAATTTCTTACCAATTGCGAGCGGACTATTCATGCAACCATTGCGAAAACAAGCATGCATCTCCAAGGGATTACTATGACTTCCAATCCCGGAAGGGCCAGGTGAACGACCTGGGCAGCTTGTCGATGCCTTACTAACTCACACTTGCACGCAGTGTCAAGTTGCCGGAACTTGATTGATCACGAGTTGAACGCATTCCCACAAATCAACTTGATTATATTAGACACTCGCTTTTCTTTGAGTGTAGCATATATGACCTGATTCAGCCTGATTGCGAAATGAATGACGTGTGACTGCGTGAGACCCCACACACGCCCCTGCGTTGCTTCTCCAGGCCTGGGCTGATCTACGCTCTGCGCCAGGCCTTGCGCTTGACCGCAGGGTCGTTGATGTTCCTGGGAGTTCCATGTTCCCTCCTTGTATTTGTATCCCTTGGAACATCAAAGAGGAATCGCGACATTTTGGGAGACACCAGCCTACCCTGCGTGCAGAAGTCAAATTTGCTCCTGTCGCGAGCAGCGATGCTTTGTGTGCTTTGCACATCACGAGATGTGTGGTGGGCTGTAGAGCAACCGAGCTCGTCGGTCTTACGGCACGTGCCCTACTTCAAGTACTTGATGGACCTCGACGAGGGCATCATTCGGATGCACCTTACGCGATGGCCAGCAGCTTAGATGTGCTTTAAGTTCGCAACATTTCGCAACGTTGCCACGGCTGAAGACCTCTTCCAAGCACAACAAATTTAAAGAATGGCCAGAAGCCAGCGCTGACATGCGCTGACTGCACTGAGTTGGATGGCCATGTACAACAGCTTCACGTACAAACCAACGCAGGTGTTTGGTTCTTGGCTGGGCGCTTGGTCTGATTACTTGCGCCAGTTGGATGAACCTTGCACATAGACTCGAATGAGGTTGCGCCACATATACAATATGCTTTAAGCAGCAGTGCAAAGCTGTCGTTCTTTTCTTGTTTGTCTTCTTACAGTTAGTGCTGAGTGGAGCCTGGCCCACGCGCACCCTCAGGCCAGGAATCCCGGACCTCCACAACCGGCTCACGCCTGAGCGGCGGGCCGAGATCAAGGAGAGCCAGAAAAAGAACAACGTGTGTATGGTCAAGAAAACCTTGAAGACTGGCTCCTCCAACCGCTTTTGGGTGCGCCCTGGCAAAAACAGTTGAGGGTTTGCGCGAGTGCCATGCTGCACGTTGACCAATCAATTTAGACTCAGGAGTGGAGGAAAGGATCTCAAACGGTCCCAAGCCTACACAAAAGCCTTTGCGGCCCGTGTGATTCAAACGCAGCAGGAGATCCAGGCCAGCCTCTTTCCAATATGGTGGTCAAACGTTTCTTCCCAAACATGCCCAGGAAAATGACCAACGAGGGAGCCAAGCACGCCTCTCGCTCGATCTGCTTCCTCAGCAGGACTGAGTGCGCAGCGTCGCTTTGCAACCCATGGGTGTCCTGGCCAGGCCCCGCCATGCAGCTGGCTGCATGCCGATCTGAAAGAGGCTGAAGAATTTCTGGAACAGCGGATCCGGGACAAAACGTTCCGGCCAATGTTCCCTTTTCACCGTGAGTTCACTTAGCTCGCCTCGCGTGTGCATGCACTTCTGCATTGGCTGTTCCCAGCTCCTGCGCTACAAGTTTAACGTGAAAGTTTAGTGGGTTGAATGGACATCCCCTCCAAACACTAGCATGCTAATCCCTAAAAAGATCACTGGGAGCCACCAAGGCACGGGGTATCTGGCATAGCTTGCATTGCGATGCTAGGTGTGGGGAAAACACACACTTTGTTTGACCGTGATATTTGGGCAATTGACCGTGACATGTGGGCGATTGACCGTGATATTTAGGCCATTGACCGACTCAACCAGCAATTAATCGTTTTGTGTACAATTGTTATATCTTGTGGCTGACTGCCTCCGCATAAGAACAATCGGGCTGCACGAATTGACCCCCAATCTGCTGGGTCTCTGCACATGCAACTTTCGCTTTTAGTTTTGGGGCGGGGGAGTTGCGTGCGCCCTTCCAATCCATCACAGGTATGAGGATGAAGAGCTGGTGCAAGTGCTGTGCGAAGAAAAGGCGAAAGCTGGCCTGGCTCGGGCTCATCCAGACTTCCCTGGACGGGAGGCGCGTGGGTGTGGGGACTCGTGTGCCGGACTCATGCGCTCCCATGCACATGTGCAAAAACTCGTTTTGAAGCTGACTGTGTTATGGTTTCCCCCTACACTCTATCCGTTTTGATCTGTGTTTTTTGCAAACCGTTTTCCAAGAACAATTGCATCATTGATTGATAAAAAGTCAACATCATACCCTCTAAAAGAAGTGTTGGGTGTAAGGGAGTGCTGGCCATGGTATATGTGGGTCTTTCCCACCTCGTGGTTTAGATTCGGTCACTCCCTGCCTCGGTCTCGCTGCCCTCTGCTGCCTCAGGCGATGCAGCAGCACAAGGTCTTTGAGGAGGAGGCAGAGCTGGAAGAGTCAGAGGATGAGGAAGAGAAGGGGTTCCAGCTGGAGGTGTCCGAAAAGGAGAGTGAGAGCAGTGGGGCGGAACCTGATCATGATGAGGAGGTGTGCCTTGGATGCATCACTATGAAAGTGGCTTCCTAATTTGATCCAGTGCATATTGGGCGGAGGGGAAGGGTGCACAATGATACAGAACAAACATCTCTAAACAAATCTAATGATTTCACAGTGGACACATGTTGAACAATAAGAAATTGCGACTTCTTGTTATTGGCGACATCAGCATTAAAGTGAAACAGTTTTACAATTAATTGTGTCTCGCATCTTGCACACTTGAAAAAAAGGAATTTAGAAGTCGCGTTGCGAGTGTGTGTGTGTGTGTGGGTGTGCGCGTGCGACCCATTTTTGAGATGTATTTTTGGGAAACTTGGTTTCCAAGTATACATCCTTGCTTAGTAGAGGATCAAAAAAGGGGTTGGGAGTAAGGGGTTTATGTGCCAACTCATGAAACCCCTCGGCTGCATTTTTTTGCGTCTTGTCCACAATTATGCTCTCAAAGACTGGTCCTGCGCATGCTGTTGTGTGGAGCTGAGGCCAGCCACGCCCAAGAACACAAAGGCCAGCAGCAGCAAGGCCAAGCCCAAGAAGAGGAAGCCCAAGGCATCTGCCAAAGGGGCTCCCAAGCCCAAGGCGGCTGCCAAAGACGCAACGGAGGTGAAGAAGAAGAAGGCGCGCCAAAAAAAAACACACTGCACCGTCCCGCCAGCAACCGCACCCGGGCAGGTTCTCAAGGAGATCGCAAACGCTAGCGCAGAAGCGGGCCAGTGGGAGAACAAGCTCAAAGAGAGCAATGTGCCCAACCCTGAGTCTAGCAAATCTAGATCTCTAGACCTGCGATGTGTGTCTATGCCTCTGTCACTTGTTGTGACCCAGGGGGCAGAGCTTGACGTCCTGCCTCTTGGGGGACATTACGGTCACGCTTGATCGCATGAAAGCGATGCGGGATGAGCTGGAGAAGCTTCAGGGGGAGAAGGCGGGAGTTGGTTTACTGGCTTCTGTCATTCAACTTTTGCCCCTGAGGCGGAGGCCATGCTGCTCAGTGTCTCCGAGCTCCTCGAGACATACAAGGCCGCCGTGAAGGCTTGCAAGAAGCACATTGTCCCTTGGCTAGACTTTTGCAAAGGGCTTTCACGGAGGATCCCCAAACCTATATGTGTTGGTGTGTCATGGCTTTGGTGGAAAATCCTTACAGAACCCCTCGACAACAGCCGCACCTGTACTGTCAACCACAGCTTGGTCAGTCCACAGAAACTCAGATCTGTCTGAGAATGAGTTTGACAAAGGCCTCATCAGTTGTTGAAAGCATGACCAATTGTCCACCACATTTACACAACAAACATATACCCAAAATAAGATTCAACGTGTTTTGTGTTCCAGTGACATCAGGGTGCTGAAGACATCTTGGTGTTGTTTTTGTGGGAAGCCTATGAACCAACTTTCTAGCCGGTGTGGGGCAAGACTTGATCCCCTTGTTTTACCCCAAGGCACCATTCTCATGCATTCAACTAAGGCATTGATATTTTGACAGATCCAACTAGCTAGTCACACATGCGTGCCCAGCGCATAATATTTCATAGCAAACTGCTTTCAGCAAGTAACATATTTCGAGGGCTCAAAAACCCACAGATCAGTGCGTGCACATGCCGCCCAGCCAAGGCCGTGCCTAAGAAGCAGGTGGGCGCCTAGCCTGAGACCTGCGCGGGCATGCCAGTGAAAGCACTGGCACGGCATGGGGAATGGAAGTGCTCACTGTGACATAATTATTTTGAGCAAATTTGATCTAGGGCAGTTCATTTAGCCACCATCTACAACAAACCAGCGCAAGTTCTTGAACTCATGGCGTTGGCTTGCAGTGAGCTGCTTCCGGGTAGCGATTTCAGTCAGGGGAGTCATAATGAAAACCCAGTATAAAAAGGGTCTACCCAAAGCCATGTAAAGAACTCAAAAGCCTACCCGGGTTTTGATTGTGACTCAAGTAACTGGCTGCCTCTGAGCCTGCCAGTTCGATTTGGAGCGAAACGAGCACTTGCGTTGCGTTGCCCACGCCTGCATGCTAGCGCTGGCAATTGGGCAGTTTGCAAGTCCTTGGCGCACGCAGGTGACGCCCCTTTCCGGGACCACTTGGAGGAGCAGGTTGGCAACGGTGCAGGGACCTTATGAGTTGATTTGAGGCACAATCAAACCTGGACCGGGTTTGTGGCCGGCTCTCAATTTTCTTCCTATGGTTTTGGGTAGAGCACTTGATTGTGACTCATTTCACATTGCGACTATTTCACAGATTGAAAACAAACGCATTTTAAAAAGCCTCTTGACAAGTCCAAACCGAGGAAAGTGTGGAACAGATCTGCGCATCTGCCGCAGCTGCTTCGCAAGCCATAGGCTTAGATGACAACAACCAGCAAATAATTTGGTTTAACTAGCTCGAGTTTGGCTGCAACTGATCAGGAAGCGCACAATCAGGGCTTCAGCCTGGCTGGCGGCACGCGCTCCTTGGAGAAGCTCGCCAGAGGCAAGAATGCCTCGAGGGATTTTTGGAGAGATGCGCAACTGCCTGTAGAGTCTCAGACTCAAGCATTGGGGCACCAGTCAGTTTCAATAGCCACTTTTCCTGCAGCAGACTAATGTGCGCTGCTGAGGATGTGGCGCAGGTCCGCACGGAGGTGGACCTCACGGAGGAGGGGAAGGGAGTTGTCACAATGCCTGTCCCCGTGGTGAACGTGTTGAGCCTGGTGCAATACCTTTTTGGCAAGCATGGCCATGGCATCAAGATTGCCCAGGAAAATGTCAGACAATATTGGCAACACGCCAGTGACTTTTTCGCTTGGGGAAAAGATCACCCTGCAACACGCGACAAGGTCCACCTCCCTTTTGCCTTATACGGGGATGAGGCGCGGAACACAGACCAAGCTGGGTTTTCTGAGAAGGTGACGGCCATACTTCTCTCATGCCCTCTTTGGCGCCCGGCATCATGCAGAAACAGCAGGTTCTTGGTGTTTGCCATCAGGTGCAGTTTATGCACTGGTTTCCGCACGCTTTGGCCAGTGTTCCAGTACATAGCATGGAGCTTGAACATTCTTTTTCATGGCTGGAAGCCTTCAACAGGCCTGGGGTTTCTCGGAGAGCCTTTACCACCACATTTGCAACCGTCTTCTTCAAGCGCCCAAGAACCACTTCTTGAAATTTGCTTTGGTGGAGCTTCGTGGAGATTGGGCCTAGCATTGCTTCTCCCTGCAACTGAAGCCTCGGTGGAACTCTGTGCAACCTTGTTTTCGGTGCCGGGCAACTTTACGAGGGCCCAACCCTGGTATGCACTTCACCAACTTCGCAGAAGATGCAGATTGGGTGGCCACTGAAGTGAGCCATGTGGAGTTTTTGAACACAATGTTGCAGCCAGGGCCTATTTGCGCCTTGACCAAATTCAATATTTATGTCGATTTTGGCAATTTTAATTTCAAAGTGGAAAATCATGAGCAAACCCAATTGCTCATCTTGAGATTAATCCCAGTCTGAGGTCCGTATTTTGGCATCATTGGATTTCACCACACAATGATCCGGTTTTGCAGCGCCCACAACGTACAATTGGGGTTGCTACACCGAACCAACGCCAGCGGTTTGTGGCTTGGATTTAAATCAACATTGTGTGTTTGCTCTCAAGTGGGTCACTGGACAGTGGAAACCCTTCAAATTTGCTCATGAACCTGCACCATCCTAGGCTGACTTTGATCGAAGCTGGATTTTGGTGTGACGCCTCTGCGCCCTTTGAGCTGGCCGTGAGGACAGCTTACCAGCACTTCCGCGCCTGGAAGAAGAGGAACCGCGTGAGCTGCTCGCAGCCGGCGTTTGGGCCAAAGTCAGACGCTTGCATGTGTTGCAACGCTTGTGGTTTTTTGACATTTGAGTCACAATCAAATTGATTGGTGTGCCCCAACCAATGTAAAGAACTACAATGGCAGCCGCAACTACTTAGGATTCCCTTACTAACCTTTGCATACCCGGGCTTGAAAGCTCACCTGCTATTTTGAAATCCAACCAACCCATTCCTTTCCTTGTCCTTACCTCTCTCCCAGGTGACGAAGGGCGTCCTCAATGAGCCCAACTGGACTCTGAAGGCCTACAACGGCCGGGTTGTAGCCGCATGGCTGGCCTCCTGCGCAGCGGAGGTTGTCAACAGATCCGCAGATATGAACCTGACGGCGGCTTGCCTGCCAGAGCCCTAGATCTCATGAGCTGGTACTACTTGGTGGCTTAGATGTGCCCCATACTCTTTTCTAAGGATTGCAGGAAATGACATGCTGTCAGCAATGGAACGAGCTGGCCGGTACTTGCAAGGGCCTGAGTAGGGTCCTGCCTGTCGGTCGGGGCTGCTTGGCAATCATCCCAGGTCTGAGCCGGAAGCGGCCAGCATCCGGGACAACGGGCGGAGGTTCCTCATGCTTGGCAAGGAGCTGGCAGAGATCTCTTTCAGGCCAGGCTATTCGTGTGCACTGCGACTCGTGTTCTGTGTTTTGACACAAGTGTCTAAAACAGAAAATGGAAGCCAATGCAAGCTTGATTGCGAAATCTTGGCTGGGATTGGTGCGCTGCTTCTCGGCGAGGAGAAATCAAATTCGCTGGGTGCAAATCCCAAAAGTTCATGTTCCTTGGCGTTTGGATATTGATTGCAAGTCTCATCATCGCTGCACACTGTTGGCCAAGCATTAACATGTCACCATTGGATCGGCCTTGGTTTCTGAACTTGTGAGGCTCTCGATCATCAACTTAGAGAGCAATTCTCTCGGCGAAACTCAGTCTATAAGAAGTGTGCCACATTTTTGATGAACTCTTAACCAGTTTATTGGTATAGTGTCGCACTGATGAGCTAAGGGTACAACATGCGGTTTGAGCACACCATGGTCGACGAGGACTACATGCGATACATCAAAGGCTGGCCGTGTCAGACTCACCTGGTCGCCAGTGTTTAGATCTTGGCGTGTGTGTGTGTCTACAAAGCGTCAAAGCACAAACTTGCTCACGCCTGTCTATGTAGACATGCACATGTCAGTTTCCTTTCATGACTTGATGCTTGCTTTGAATGAGCTGGGAGGTTTGGCAAAGAGCTGCCACCGGTTCCGATTGATGAAGGGGATCCTTGGCCGTGCTCTCCTACGCTTGAAGCACGCCCGCAAGAAAATCAGGACCGAATCTCATGCTTGTTGACAACACTCGCACGTGAGCCCGTGGATGCATGTTTGTGTGTGTGGTGCCGCGTGCAGGAACTGCCAACTGAAACGAGAGTGAGCCATCGCTTGAAAGCTGGGGGCCATGCTCTGAAACTGCATTGCAAGATGTTCAAATTAGCTAGCTAGCGAATTCCAAATGCCCTTTGGTTTCAGCTGGTGGCATGCTCAATGGGTTTCAGCTGGTGGCGTGCTCAATGGGAAACCAACCAATGGGAAACCAATGGGAAACAAGTTCTGATGTGGTCACTCTCTCAAAATGCAAATGCAGCTTTGTTGCTTTTTGGTTTCCCTGTAAAGCCGTGGCCGGTTTCTGCAGTATGATGTTGATGGAGGAGACTGATCATGAGATGATTGCCGGAAAAAAAAGTATATATATATATATATATATTTATTTATGGAAAATATATTATATATATATGCTTGTCGAGTATCTGCGCACGCGCTCCTGTGCAACGCACCTTGCCATGTCCCTGGTCGAAGCAGCCCGAAACACATTGTGCTTTTAACCTTAGCTTGATCATGTTGTGTGCACCTCGGTCAGGATGCATTTGGCCCAACATGGCCCAGCCAAGACCAACTACAACAAGGCAGTTTTTGTGTTGGGGCAAACACTTACCTGCGAAGTCCCTCCCAACCCAAAAACTATCGAGTTAAAGTTCCCACAAAACGTTTGACCTTGATATTATAACACTCCATGTGCGCAAGATCTTATGAGAAATTTTGCCCAACAGCACAAACCACTGGACATGCTTATGAAAAATAGTTGCCTTGTTTGGAACAGAGTGTTCTGGAACAGATGTCTGAAATGCTGACAACAGTGCGAGTGTCGAAATTTGTGTGAACCCCCCAATCGCTGGCCAATCGCAATCCAATCGCGCAGCATCATTGATGCTGTCAACCACAGACAGATAATACTACCCTTTTCCGTGTATATTATTTGCCACAAGCGTTCTTTTATCCCATGTGACACATTCAATTGGTCTGTCAATCAACTT
Organism: Effrenium voratum; assembly: GCA_963377175.1. Classification (NCBI taxonomy): domain Eukaryota; class Dinophyceae; order Suessiales; family Symbiodiniaceae; genus Effrenium; species Effrenium voratum. Next base: position 28,801 of record CAUJNA010002084.1, on the reverse strand, counting down.
TCGGATGCCTTCTCTTGAAACGATGCCTAGAAGGGCGCGTTCATGATGAGTGTCAGTTCAACACATGCCGGGCACTAGTACTTTGTTTCGTTGTTGCAGCCGCAACCACCAAAAAGAGCCCGCTGGGGCAGTCCCCCCGGGCTCGGAAAGTTGCGACTGCACGGGCAAGGCGTTGCCTCGGCCGATCGACAGCCCTCAGCGCATCCACAGTGCGAAGAGCATCGCACTGTGGATGCGCTGAGGACTGTCCATCGTGACTGGCGGCAAAGATGGTGGTTCGAGTCCACCCTGGCGCACCTTCCTGCTGAGCCTGTGCGCTGTCTTTTTCTGCACTTTTACGCTCGGAGTGCCATCGCCTGAATTCAGCGTTATTGTTTCCATGGCCCTTTTTTCTGGAACGGAATGCCGGCGACCCAACAAAATGACGTCGATGAATGGAATCTGATCGACTCTCTTATATGAAGGCGAGCGAGGGTCAGGGATGAGCGCGGATTGTCGCCGTGCGCTCTTCGCATATGTTGCAGCAAGCACCGCGCTCCGGCGAGTGGGAGATCTTGCCGAGGACAGCCCTGGATTTGACACACAAAATTGCCGCAGTCACGGCAGTGCGCCCGCTGTCGTCCATGCGAGCACACGCCTGTGCCGCCGCAGTCACGACACCGGCACCGCTCTCGTCCATGCACGCAGACCGACGACCCGCCGCAGTCACGACACCGGCGCCGCTCTCGCCCATGCACGCAGAAGGACGACCCGGCAGTTGTTCCGTTGTCGTCCATGCACGCAGATGGACGACCCGCCACAGTCGCGACACCGCTGCCGCCTCCGCCCATGCACGCAGACCGCAGCGCCGCCGCACTCGCAACAATGAGCCCGCCTCCGCCCATGCACGCAGAAGGACGACCCGCCGCACTCGTGACAATGAGCCCGCCTCCGCCCATGCACGCAGAAGCACGACCCGCCGCAGTCACGGCGCTGGTGCTGCCGCCGCCCATGCGGGCAATTCTTCACATGCCGGCGCACAGGTGCCATCGCTGAAGACTCTTAGTGTTTTCTTACACGTCCCGGCGAGCGGCGACGCAAATGAACGCGCCAGAATAGAGGCAGCTGTGTAGCTGTGAGTTGTTTAAAACCCACAGGCGCCAGCCCGCCCGCCGCGGCAGAGACCACCGGAGGCCTGCAGGATGAACGCGCTGTCCCGCTGCGCATGATAGTCACCCAGAAACTAAAAGGCTGATGCGGCTGAAGTACATGGGAAGCAAATCCTGGTTAGCTCCTCACATGGACCGGCTGCTGGGGGACGTCACTGTGCTTCACTCTCCCTTCTTCGGTTCTGGAAAGCTGGAGTACTACCTCGCCGCCCGGCGTCGGCCCTGGAGGTGCGTGGTGTCGACGCCTTTGAGCCCGTCGCAAACCTGCACCGCTGTTACTTAGGCAAGACCCGGTCTTCCTGCGCTCCTGCGCCTGGCGGGGCGCAAGGTAGACAGGCGCTTCTACTTCAGTTACCTTTGCCGGGCACTCGAGAGGCCGGCCGGGCGTCGGGCTGCCTGCTCATAGTCCTGCGCACAGCTTCTCGGAAAGTGGGGCTCCTTCACACAGCAGCGGCCACTGGGGCTGAGCAGCGTCGGCGTACGCAGCGCCCGCCGGCGAATGTGACCGTGCGATGCCAGGCGCGCTGGCCTATCTAGCACTCTGCCCCGCCAGCACCCCGACAGGCCATATACGCCGATCCTCCCTCATCTTCCCAGGTCGCAGCATGAACTATATGGCACGAGGAGGCGGGGGCATGACCTGGCCTTCACTCGGAGCTCCAAGACGGCTCTTCGCAAGCGGCCTGCCCTTCCTCGTAGCATCAACAACGTGCCTGAGGCCTGGGAGCTCTACAGCAGGCCGGCTCCATCACAAGGCTGTGCTCGGGCAAGAACAGCTCCAAGCCCGAGCGCTAGTGCACCGGGGTGAGGAATGGGTGGAGCATCCTGTTGCCAGAGTAGAAGCAATCCTGCGCACACAGGATTGCACCAGGCCCGCACAGGCCGACCAGACCGCACCAGGCCCCCCAGGCCCGCACCAGGCCCGCACCAGGCCCGCACCGGCCCGCACCAGCGCACCTGGGTTTTTCGGGCTGAAAACCAAGTTAGTGCGCTGGAAATCCGACTTTGGTATGGAGCGAGGTCGGAATTCCGACTTTGCTTTTCCAGCCTTTTGCGCACTTTTCGGCCCCAAAGAGAGCGGTGACAAAGCGGTGACAAGCGGTGATGCTCGGCGGGCTGGAATTCGCCGCTTTCCGGCCCGAAAGCGGAAAACTAAGCAAAGTGGTCGTCTGGAGCCGCTTTCCACGAAAACCGCGAATTTGGATCGGGCATCCCCTGCCGTCCGACACGGAAAAAACAGACTCTTCGGACTCGACCGTTTTGAGCGCTTTTTGCACAACCACCTCGGCGGGCTGTCGGGCTCCGAGCCTGGTCCTTGGCGGCTGTCGGGCCGCGAAAAACCCTGCGGAGAAGGAGCTCGGGAACGGGCCGGTTGCACTTTTGCACCCAAAAAGCCAAGCGGCGACAACCTCACTGCAATTCGCAGGCTTTTCGGGGCAGAAAACGGATTTCGGAGCACGGCGAACGTTGGAGCCGGTTTTCGGCGGAAAACGAGCGAACTTGGAGGCTCGGGCACCACTTTCGACGTCTGACACCAAAAAACGCGCTTTTCGGAGTTGGCCGTTTTCAGGCTTTTTACACCAAAAACGGAGTGGTGACAAAAACGTTCAGCTGGTTGAAGATTTGGCTGTTTTCAGGGTTTGGGCACCAAAAAACCAAAATAATTAAGGGACTATAAGCAGTCTTTCCTTACTACTTTGAGCTCCATAAAGCCCGCCATAAAGGGGCTGCAGGCAAAGCGGTAGGCTTTGTGCGCCTCCAAATCTTGAGCTTGTGGTAGTACTCAGCCAGCTTGGGGTAGAAGAAGGAGCCCGAGCAGCTTGTGGCCTTTGACCGGCGCTTGTCAAGCCCTTCGACCCCGAGGCAGTCGCGAGGACGCATCGCATAAAGCAGCGGTGGTCGTTCTGAGCCGGGCTCGGCAGCCGTTGGGGCGGGGGCGCGGGCATGTCCCCTCTCGCCCTTCAACGAAAGGCCTACGCCTCGACGCTCACAACTCGCGCCTGCTGGGACACTGGCGCAACCTAGCAGCTGCGGATGGGGCGCTTACGCTCCGCCCGGCTCGCGTGCCCCCGCCTTGGGGCCCGCTCGGCTGAGCCGATGCTGGCTAGACTGTCGAAACCGAAAAAAGATCCATTTTCTCGCTTTTCTCGAATGGCCTTCTGTTGCCGCAGGCATGGCTTATGGAGAAGCCCGCCGCTGGGTGGGCGAGGACGCTCCAGCCTTGCGGCCGCCGCTCTGATGGTCCAGCCGCCTCCCGACGACGTGCTGCGCAAGCGGCCTTGCGAGGATGCTGCTCAAGGCCGAGCGCCTGCGCCAGCGGCGTCGCATCAAGTACCTTGAGGAGAGGTAGACAGTGAAACTATGCGCTGCGTGGAGCTGGAGCGCAACAGACTTCTCTGCTGGCAGCTGGGCCAAGCGGGGGAAGCCGTGCGGAGCTACGATGAGCTACAATCGACGCGATGCTTGGAGGCACATCTCCTGCTTTGACGAGCGTGAGCGGCGGAAGATGGCTTGAGCGAGCGTCAGATCCCGCAGCGATAATGTTGGCCTCAAAATACGCTCGACGTTTTGTCCAAAAAACCCGCGCAGCCTCTTTAAGCTATCATGACTTCTTTGAAGGCCTTCCGATGCGTGCAGGCATGGCTTTTGAAAAAGCCTGCCGCGTGGGTGGGCGAGGACGCTCCCAGCCTTGCGGCCCTCTGATGGCCCAGCGGCCTCCCACCAAGCGGCCTCGCGAAGACGAGTAGTAAGGAACTGCTTATAGGGACCAATTAATTTTCGGATTTGGGTCCCAAAACCCTGCAAAACAGCCAAATTCTCCAACCAGCTGAACGTTTTTCCGATGTCACCGGTCTTTGTCACCACTCCGTTTTTGGTGCAAAAAGCGCTGAAAACGGCGAACTCCGAAAAGTGCGTTTTTTCGTGTCCGCGTCAAAAGTGGTGCCTGGGCCTCCAAATTCGCTCGTTTTCCTCCGAAAACCGGCTCCAGGTGTTTGCCGTGCTCCGAAATCCGTTTTCTGGCCCGAAAAGCCTGCGAATTCCAGCCCGCTGAGCTCGTCACCGCTTGTCACCGCTTTGTCACCGCTCGCTTTTTGGGTGCAAAAGTGCGCAAAAGCGGCCCCAGTTCCCGAGTTCCTTCTCCGCAGAGGTTTTTCGCGGTCCGGCAGCCCGCCGAGGACCTGGCTCGGAGCCCGACAGCCAGCCGAGGTTCTCCATGTAACACGTCAGCCTGCTGAACTAGTCACCGCCGATGTCACCGGTGTCTAACACGTCAGCCTGCCGAGGTGCCGGGGTGGAATCGAACCTCCGAAACGTCGGTTCGGAGACCAACGCCTAAGCCATCTCACCATCGGCTTTCGTTACCGTCCCAAAACGGCGCTTTTTGGCCCAAAAACGCTCTCACCGCAATGTCACCGCTTCGTCACCGCTCTCTTTGGGGCCGAAAAGTGCGCAAGAGCGCCCCAGTTCCCGAGAGGACACGGTTCTTGGCAAGTTTGAGTCAATAATGGAACCGGGTGATTCATCAATGGCTCATGAATGGGCAAGGTTGGTTCATGAATGGGCAAGGTTGGTTCATGAATGGGCAAGGTTGGCTCATGAATGCCCCGCAGGTCATAGCCGCTGAGACAAGTGTCCTTCGCCGGTCTCGTCGTGAAGGACCTCGCTTCATGCCCAGTGTCCGACGCCATCGGACACTGCGTCATTCCACACTTCGCGTACTGGTAGGGGCTGTTGCGAGTTGATATATAATTATACCACCCTGCGCTACGAAGGCCCCGAATGACCCATAGCGACTCAAGTGAGGGCGCGTTGCGAAAGTACAACACCCCTGCGTTACAAACACGTAACGACTACTCCTAAGAAAACATGTTTGAAGGACCTGTCACGGGCAACATCCCGGAGGTCCTGGACAACGGAGAGGTGACTGACGGCACGCACGTCACAGCAGGACAGCTGGCCCTCGCTCTGACGCCCTACGCTCAAGTAACTGACCTGGCGGTGAACACGGCAGCCTCCGGCAACAACGCCGCTGCCATCCAGTCCCTGGACGACCGAGTCACCGCCGAGCTGGCCTCAAAGCTGGACAGCAGCGCGCTGGCGCCGGCAATTGCGCCCCTAGCAACGGCGGCGGCCCTGGCCACCACGGACGGCCAGGTGGCCGCGCACGGAAGCAGCATCGCCGCGCTGCAGAGCTCGCTGACCACGGGTCTCTCCAACAAGGCAGACCAGTCGGCCCCGGACGGCGTGGACCTGAAGCTGTCCAACTACTTGGATGCCCGTGTGTGTTTGCAAGTGTTTGTCTTACATGATATGTGTTTATGCCAACTAAAAACTGTTTGTTTGGTTTGGCTAAACTCGGTTAGCGCAGTTACCAACGTTGAGTTTAGCAAAGTTACGTTCAATTTACGGGTCAGTTTATTAACTCGGCTAAATGCGCTAAACTCCTTAATGTTGCGGCCGGAGAAGCAAACATTTTGCTACGGCGCGGAGCGCAGAAACTCAAAAAGCTGCACGCTACTACCTGCGAAAAACCACAGGCACCAAAAAATACTGCCACTCAAGCTTATATAAGCGAGCCGTGAAAATGGCCCTGCAGCGCGCGAGCTTGTCCACACGCGACAATTGGCCCTGCGCCCACGCGTGCGGAAGCGAGCCTCATGATCCACGGGGTCCGCGGAATTGCCTGACGCCAGCAAGTTGAATGCATCCAAAAGGGGCGCCAAATCTTGTTAACGTCACAAGCACATGCGTGCGCGCACGTGCCACACACACGCAGGCAAAGCGAGCCACGCAACATATTTTCAGGCCATGACCATCGCCTTTCGGCCGTGTACAACTTTATAGGCTTTCGACTCCACAATGGATCCTGTTTCGACCCAACATGGATCGTCGTTCATGTCGAACACATGGCGGCCTTCTGGGCGCCAGCCCGACAGACATGTGAAAAGATTCGGCCCTGCTTGAGCATGAAACCAAACCTGGCCTACTGCGAGCTCTGCGTTGACTTGAAATGAGACCACGTCTCCTTTGGAGACTGGCTCGCCTTTGACAAGAGCACGCAAAGATGCTTCGCAAGAATTTACAAAGATCCCCCTTGCCTGGAAGAAACTAAGGAGATCTTGGGAGCCGGCGTGGGGGCTCAAAAGGCACGTCCCCTCCCTGCCATGCCACTCCTCAAGGGCCAGCGCCTGTTGAAGCACCACCTCTTCCAGGAGGCCTCGCTCCCAACTTGAGCCTTTGCTGGCGTTGTGGGATTGATTTGCCCACTTCTTCAGCTCTTTATGTTTTCGCTCATGCGTCCACAATGAAACCAAAGCACCATGGCGGCGCAATTGGTCTGCAAGGTGGTGGCTGTAGTGCGCCTTTGGGGGGAAGGCTGCTGCTCCGTACGCTGCCAGGCGGTGATGCAAGTGCGATTGCACTGCAGCCTGAAGGGCGTCAGGGCACACCGGCCTGCTCCGTGTTTCGACAAGCAAGTCAAGCACCGCAGCCAGGGCGTTATATGACATCACCTGATGCGGGCAGAAGCCAGAAGCAACCTGACCCTCGCCTACAGTACGCATGCTTTTGCGCAAGAAAAATGTGGACACGGCTTTTCCATATAAGCATGGATTGCCATGCATGTGTGTATATATATATATATATGTATGCACTAAACAGGGCGTGCTTGAGACAAATTGCAGGCGGGGCACGCACTTGGCAAGGTGACCGTGAGGGTGCGGCACCATGTCTGCGAGCAAAGCCCTGAGGACAGTGTACAAATTCAGGCCCTCGCTGGCTGAAGCCTTGATTTCACCGGAGCCAGGAGTGCGGCCCCGGAAGACTTGCGCGCCGCTGCCCCCCTTGGACACGATTTTACTGGGAAACTTCACATCAGCAACGTATGCGTGAATCATCTCCGAAGTGATCTTGCAAGACCTGTGGAGTTCATCGCACCTTACGTGGCCAGAAACGCGACTCTTTATCAGGCACGTCGCGCGCAGCGCGGCAAAGAAATGTGGCACAAGCACACGGGGGAAAAAAAACAAAAGACATGACATGACATGATGACTTCTTGCCAGCGAGCAGATGCCCGCACTCCGAGTTCCAGAGGCCAGACACTAGGAAAATGTGCATCCAGTCGAAGCAAGTCACTGAGATGGGGCCTCCTTGAAGGTACCTGCAAAATTCCTGGTCCCACAAGGCGCCTTCAGGCGCAAAGGAAAGGCCCAGGGACTGCTCCAATTTCTCGAATGTTGTTTTGTTCACAATAGGCTTTTGCTGGCGCAAGTACTGAGCGTTGTCGAGGATCGATCGGTCAGTGTGGGGGATGACGTTCTCCAAATTGGTCTGGCAACTCGGGACCAAATTTGGCCCGTACTCGTCAAGCCTCGAGCTCCACGCAACAAGGTTGCGGCACCTGAAGCAGAGCATGGTCCCGCTCGAGCCTTTGACTGACCACATTTGCTTCAAAGCCACCTCGTCGGCGACAACCATGGTAATGCGTCCGAAGACCATGCGGCGTCGCTCGCCTGGAAAGGTCAGCATGACACCCTTGCGTAAATCAAAAGGATCGTCAAAGAACAAGGAGGCGATTTTTTTGAATACCTGCGAGTATATGCTCTTGACGTCCTTGAGGCGGCTTGAGCGCACAGCGCAGATGTGCATCCAAAGGTCCTCCCTGGAGATGGATGCGCCGTATTGACCCACGGACCAATAAAAGCTAACCAGTTTTCGCTGGTTATTGCCTTTCAGGACATTGCCAGGCACAACCTCATCGCAGTACAAAAGGACCTGGAGCTGAGGGTCCTTCTCATTGTCGTTTGCGCCCAGCTTCTCTGCCAGGAATTGACCAAACTGAGGGCTGCGGCTCACGCACACTTGCAAGAGTGGCAGAGGGCTCACCACGGGCAGACTGAGACTGCTCCCGTCTTGAAGCTCTAACTCGATGGTTCGCCAAAGGTCTCCTAAGGCAGTGTCCTTCGGCAACTCTTGCTGCCGTGTTCTCTTCAAGGTTTGTCGGCTAATGCGCTCTGGGAGGCCGTGGTCGCGCACCGCCTTGAGGACTGCCACCATTGCAGATTGCGTCACGTAGCTGTGCCGGCCGGCCGAGATGTACACCTGTCGCCCCGAAGAGGAAGCCGCTGCCATGCCGCAGGTTTGCTAAAATTTGCGTGCTCACGAGCACTGCATGAAAGGGCGAGCAACAAATGCCCTGCGCACACCGATCTGCAAGCCTAAAAAGCCCGCAGTGACACTGCTTGTTGTTTTGCCTATATTGCACATGCACCAGACTTGCGGCGGGCAATTTGATTCTGTGCTTCCATGCGGAACCGTCAACTGCATCTTCTGTGCGCTTTCACGAGCCAGGCGCAACCAGCCGCATTTTTGGCGCAGCATGAACATGACTGCCCAAACCCATGCAGTGGGTCCAGATCACAACAGCATGCGAGCGCCGATGCGCATGAGCTTGCCAGACATTCAACAAGCCCGGCCTGCATGGAAGGGCATTTGCAGGATACACCTGCGTGAGCGGGCACTCAGCTTCACAACCACCCTAAACCCTAAGTGATTCAAAAGCCGAAACGTGTCTCTTGCAGCGCATCATTCCAGGACCTTCGTTCAGCTCTCTGCTCAACTGTTCATGGCTGCGCTCTTTTCAGGCGCAATTCAAAAAACGTGGGTGTGGACAATGTTGTCCGTGGGAGCAAGCTTTCCAGCAACCGGTTGCCCCTTCTTCAAGCTGAATGCAAAAACAACGCAGTGGCATCAAGGCTGCAGGGGCTGCAACAGCTCGCGCCAGAAGCAGGGCCACATTTGATCAGGGCTCGCTTTCACCAGGATTGGGTTCACACTGAAGCCTCTCAGTTGCGCCCGAAAACACTGACTTGAGAAAAGGGGGCACATTGGGGAAGCTTGCCCTTGGGAACGGATCTACGCGGGGTCCAATTTCCCCTCGCGCTCACGCCGCTTGCGGCGCCGGATCAAATATTGAACCAATGGCAAACACTGCAAAATCGCGAGCCTGTGACTGAGGCCCTGCGTGCATGCAGGCCCTGCAACTTCATGGCGAGCCATCGATCACTGGCTGGGGCTTGCTGAAACAAATTTGAACACTTTGCGACACTATCAGCGTCAAACAAAATCAATAGAACACCAATGCCCCAGAGCCAGACTAGCGCCCTTGCTCAATCAAGCTCAATGCCTTAGCAAAGGACGCGTCAGGGTCCTCACCAATGCGGATCTTTCTGTCGCAGCGGTCGGTGTTGACAACAAAGACACGCCAGTGGCCACCATTGCGATTGATCCTGCCGGGGCCATACCATGTAGTCCCCACTGGTTCTTCCGGCGTTGGCGGCCTTTGTCCGAGTGGATGAGGCGCAGGGCGAGACTTGGGCTTCGGCTTTGCCTTTGGCTTTGCCTTTGCCTTGCCCTTGGCCGCTGCAGGCGGCTGCTGATCTTCGGTGTCGTCTGCGGCCTGTTCACTGGCCTGCACCTTGCCCTCATCAGCACTGGCCTTGGCCTTGGCCGTTGCTTTGGCCTTGGCCGTGGACTTGCCTGCAGCCTTGCCCTTTGCTTTGGGCTTTGGCTTGGCCTTCTCTCTCTTCCTGCAAGGCCTCCATCATAACCTTGGCCTGCTCCTCAGGACTGACGACAGGCACATCCGGCAGCGCCAACGCATTGGGCGACTGGGAAGCCTTCTTCTCAGAAGGTGGGCTGGCTGCCTGGCTCTCGCTCTCCTCTTTGGTGGGGGTTCCGTCTTTTCCGCGGGGGCTGCTGGCAGCAGCGGGTGCATTTGTCGGCGGCGCAGCAATCGCCCCCTTCTTCCGAGGATCATCGAAGATCTGCAGCCCTTGCAATTGAACTGCTTGCTGCGGTGAATTTCCAGAAGCCATTCCTTGCCCTAGCTGCGCCAAGCAAGCCAGCATCTGAAACATAGGGTTGCCATCTTGGCTGCTGTGGCACAATGCTTGCATGCAGTCCAACATCGTCAAGCTGCTGCCGCTCGAGCTGGAAGAAGCATGGGCAGAGGAAGGGGCTTGGGCTGGGCTCAGAAGTCGGGAGCTCTTTCGCAGCGCGACTGTGTGGGGGAAATGCTGCCCGCTGAAGCCCTCGCCTAGTGGCTGCTCGCGCTCACCGTACGCGTTCTGCCACCAAGTCTCATAGGCGGGCGACCCAAGGGTGTCCTTGAGACCTTGCGGCAACGCTGGGAAGTCAAGGACGTGCACAGCGTCCTCATCGCGCTCCACCTTCCTGACCTTGGTTTTCAAGCTCTTTTTGAGGTCTCGCAGCATGTCGTTTCCGTGCTGCGCGTTCTGGATCTCCACACCACAGGCTTGCCCCACCCTGGCACGCCGTCGGCGCCAAGGCTAGGTTGTTTTAACAGCGCCAAGAGAAAGAAAAAAAACAACGCACAACATGACCATGGATAGGCGAGCAGCGATAGCACATGGCCACTGGTTGGCTCGGATGGCAGACGCAGCCCGATCTTATACATGCGAGATGCTAGAACATCCAGCTTGCTGAGCGCGCCTGTCCCCTGGCGGAGCTGGTCCATGTCCGAAGTGGTCATGTAGGCGCCAAAATTTTTCATGTTCTGGCGTTGCCTCATGGCAAGAGGCTCCTTGGACCCTTCACCGCCCCGCTTTGCGACAGCTTGCAAGAGCTCTTGTTTCATATCCTCTGGCCAACTGCCAGCAGAGACCTCTTCGAGAAGACGCCCCGCATCTTCAACTTTGGACAAGTTCATGCGGGCGATCCGCTGTCGCCACTGTTTGGCTTGCTGAATTGCCACATCTTTGAAAGTGTCATTCGAAAGCAGGCCCCGTGTCCTGTCAAGGTAGGCCGTGGCGGCCTTGAGGCCCTTAACAGCCTCATCCACATCCATGAGGTGGACAGTTCCCCCCAAACGCCAATGCCTGAGCCTGAGCTGAATTGCTCTGCGCAAGCACACCTGTGTGGCAGGCGACGCTCAGCCCTATTCTATAGAAGCAAGCAACGACAAGATGACGTTCGGCCTGGAGCTCCGCGTCCAGCATCTCCCTGACCATGCAGGTCAGGCGCCAGACTTCGGGCACAACGCTAGGACTGCATCAACTCACATTAAGTGTGTCATGAACAAACTGAAGCACGATGTCCGTGTGGCACGCTTTTCCTTGCGCTATCAAAAAACATGGCAGCTCTTGTCTCAACTGCCCCAGCGGCCAACGCCTGACCTTGCTGCCGAATAAGTCAATGGGTCGTCAGAACATTTTGGGCCCTGTATCCACGTGGGCGCAGCCGCTGAGCCTAGCGCCTGCTAGCCGGGCGCTTCGCAACCCTTGGTGGCGCTTTTGCAGGCCTTTTCATGGCCGGCTCTTTGGCCCTTGCCAACTGCTCAATTGTAGTGCTTGAACGTGTCTGCACACCATTAGAGTCCAAACAGATGATCTCGTCCTGGTCGGTCCACCACTCAGGCTTTCCCGTCATGTCACTCAGAATGTGCACCAGCAGAGTCGAGACGGTGATGGGCCTGATAAACGTGCTCTCAAAGCCGCAGTCACCATATGGGTCGAGGCCAACTGCAGAGACATGGATGCCCGCATTGGTCTCCCGGCAAGACAGCTTCATGCTCACCTTCTGCACCGGCGCGGTCATCATGTATACATAGGTGTCCTTGCCGGTCTTGCTGGGGCGCTTCAGGATGACGCCACTGTCGTCCACGTTCATCACCTGCCACTTGAAGGCCACGCAGGGGGACGTGGTGAGGTAGAACTTCTCTCCCACGAAGGCTAGGCTGCACCGCCGCGAGGCAGCAGGCCCAAGCAGCAGCCAATCAGACAGCGTCTGGTTCTCCCAGTTGGCCTCGTCCTCTGACAGGTCGGTCTTAAACTGCCAGCTCTCCATGGCGGCACACCGATACACAAAGGTGAAGGGTCACTGAGCGAGCCTCTGTGGCAAGGCCCTGCTTCAAAATGCACACAGCGAGCGCTCACAACGCCCTGCATTGGTTCATGTCAAGCACATGAACCCTTTCCAGAACGTGATGTCGGGCCAATGGCCGACTGTACACCACGTGCGTGCGATTGATTGGACACTCCAAATTCGATTGCAAACGATTACCAACTCAACCTGATGCAAGCAATGTGAGACGCCAAACTCAAGCAGGGCTGCAACAGCTCGCTACAAAAGGCAGGGCTTTTCAGAAGCTCGCCTGTGCGTGGCTCGCTTCACTGAAAACACAGCTCAAACACATCCAACACATGCCCAATGCAACGCACTCCCAGCTGAGCACCAACATGGTTTGTGCACACTACCAAAATGGTGTTCCCCAGCTGAGCACCAAAGTTAAACTCGGGCCTCTCAGGATGCCAGTGTTGGACCCCAAATTGTGACGCCCTTATTTTCAAACTTCCTTGCCACACCTGTGGGCCCTTTAACTCCTGTCACCTGCCTCAAACTCATTTCCACCCATTAATTGATTCAAGCAACCCTTAGTTGAACCAATTGCATGTGTGTGTGTGGGGGAAACCCTCCCTCAAACGCATTCTCTTCAGCTCGCTCCACAATCCAGTACGGGTTAAACATGTTCCAGTCAGGATCTGCCGCCACACAAACAAGTTCGACGTGACATGTCAAGCACTGCGCACACACACACACACACCCTGGCCAGAACCTCACTCAGCAGGCAAATGCTTTTAACGTCCGCGGACGGAGGTGAATTCCAGTCGAGGGTGAAACCGTGCACTTAGGGGATGGGCATACAGGGTAGCCAAAAAAAAACAACTCTCAAACATGGTGTCTCAAAAATTTGTTGAACGACAAATCTTGGACTAGGCACTATCCTGGAATTTGTTGTTCAATAAATATGGTAGTGTTTGTTTTGTCGTTCAACAAATATTTGGCGTTTTTATTTGTTGATCAACAAATTCTGAGAAACCCGACATGTGGAAATTTGTTGAACAACAAATTCTGAGAAACCCAACATGTGGAAATTTGTTGAACAACAATTGAGGTGTGTGTTAGGGGTTTGGAACAAGTGATGCCCTGCGCGCCCTTTGTTGTGACGGATCTGCCGGCTGGAGTCGTGCTCGTGATTGACTGGACATGTCCATGTTGGCTGTGGCCGTGAATCCTGCCGCAGTTTCTAAGTGACTCGCCTGTGCGTGGCGTGGAGCCTGAAGCATGCACGCGCATGTGCGAGGTTTCATGTGTTCTTGTCAAGCTCCACGACTGGCGCAACCTAGCCTACGCATCTCTCACTCTGCTGCCCATGCTCGCTTTGGCCACCGCCGCCAGGTCCCTCACCGCCTGCCACCTCACCATCTCCACGTTGCTGCTGCCACCGCGCGAGCGGGCCCTGGAGCGTCCGTAGCCAAACCTGGGCAAGACGGAAACAGCGCAAGGTTCCAAACCAAAGCTTTGCAAATCAACATGCAGGGTTTCTTTGAAACTCGCATCAGCAGGGCCATGACGGCTCGCTCGCACATGCAGCCAAAAGAAACACTCCTCAAATACTCAGCCAACAAGACCGAGACATGCCAAGTAGCGGAAAGAACTGCCCATCGGCAGTCTCGTAGCCGCCAGGCACGTAGCGACCACCCCACCTGTCGGTCTTGCCCTCCATGCTTCCCCTCTCGCCCTGGCTCGGCTTTGATGATGCCCACCACGGCTTTGGAGCCTTGCCACCCTTGAGCTCCTGCTTGATGCCGTCCTTGCCGCCGTCCTTGCCGCCGTCCTTGCCACGCTTGCCGTCCTTGCCACCGTGGCCGTCCTTGCCACGCTTGCCATCCTTGCCATCCTTGCCATCCCGGCTGTCCTTGCCGCGCTTGTCGTCCTTGCCGCGCTTGCCGTCCTTGCCATCCTGGGCGTGCTTTCCGCCCTTGCCAGCCTTGCCATCTTTGCCAGCCTTGTCTTTGGCCGTCTCTGCCGGCCTTGCTGTCGCCGGCCTTGCTGCCGGCCTTGCCATCTCCGCTGCCATATCCGCTGGCCGCACTTGCACCCAGCTTGCCATAGGACCGCGATCGGTCTCGACTGCCATGCCATCCCTTGCCATGGCCAGGCTCCGGATCTCCAGCGCGGCCAGCGTGCTGCTGGGTGAAGACCGTGGCGGGCCTGGCTCTGCCCATGTACTCCGCGCTTGCAGTGGGGCGAACTCCCGGCTCCGGCTTGGGCTCCACCTGCGGCTCATTGAGCTCCACCTGCGGCTCCTTGGAATTGTGCGGCTCCTTGAGCTCCACCTGCGGCTCCTTGAGCCCCACCTGCGGCTCCTTGAGCTCCACCTGCGGCTCATTGAGCTCCACCTGCGGCTCATTGAGCTCCACCTGCGGCTCCTTGAGCTCCACCTGCGGCTCATTGAGCTCCACCTGCGGCTCGTGCTCCACCTGCGGCTCGTGCTCCGAATCCTGCATGAGCTCATCCTCTTCCTCCTCCTCCATGCGCACGAGCTCCGCTTCCTCAACAAGCTGCAACAAATGTTCAACGTCGACATCATCTTCATCATCTTCTTTCTTTTTTTTCTTCTTCTTCTTTTTCTTCTTTTTCACAGGATCATGTTCGGGATCCCCACATGCGTGCTTCTCTTCCGCGAGCGCCTCCTCCTTCGGCTGTTCCAGCTCATCCTCCACTCCGCAATCCTGCTCCGCCTCCTGCTTCAGCTCCTCCAGCAGCGCACTGCAATTGCATGTTCTTGTGTGAGAAGCACCCCCAAACCCTAAACTGAACATGTTCTTATGTAAGCAGCACCCCAAACCCTAATGTGAACATGACTGCATGCATCAAATGGCCGGTCCTCCTCCTTCGGTTCCAAAACCAGCCGCTTCAGCAGCTCGCCCGGGGTCCAGTGGCGTTCATCTTCTTGAGCAGGCACATCCATGTGCGCACGATGCCGGATTCGGCCAGTTGAAAAAAAAAACAAACACCTGGTTGGTTTCCAAAAACTGAAGCGAAACCTGATGAGAACAAGAGTGTTGTGCAGGTTGGTTGGGAGCATGTCCATGTTGCAATCAAACCTTACTGTCATGTCTATAGCCATTTGGTTTGCGCTGCCTTAATCCGTACGGTGACATGTTGTTTTTCTTCGAACTGCAACCACACAAAGTTTTTGGGGTCTTCCTTATCAAACACTAGGTTCAAATGACAGTGAAAGTTGAGGTTGAGCCCAAACCCTAAGCAGTGGAGTGAGGTGTGCCCAATCGGGATGCTGTGTGAATGGAGTTCCTGCAGCATGCGTTACTGGAATTGCTAAACTAACAAAACCAATGCAACCACTGCCACTATGTGAAAACATGAACACGCATGGCGCTGCGCCCCTGCGAGCCACAAAGCACAGGACAAATCCAAACTCACGACGCAAACCGTTTGCAGGTTGGCAATGACTTTCAGACATGTCTGGCGTTGCTTTCAGCCTCGGGCCACTTTGGCGTGGGGTCAAAAAGGGTGGTCAAACAAAACGTGTCTTTGTCTAACCCCTTTTTAGGTTTCACATGCGCCTTAGCTTCAAATTGCCAAAATCATGGCAGGGTTTCAAATAGCTCGCCTCCAGCAGGGCTTTTCTAAAAGCTCGCTTTGAACTGTTTCCAACAAAACTGCCAAGCTGGAAGCGCACACCAATGCAGGAATGAAAACACAGAAACTCTCCACCTAAAATAGCAGAAGCACGCTGCTTTGTTGATCAACCGACTCACGATCGTTGCAGCCGCCCGTGCCTCACCACTCAAAAAACGCACTCGGCTCACGCTGCACAAACCTGGCTCAATTTTCAACATCACTGGCTGGGGGTTCAGGAAGATCAGAAACTTGCGCAGAACGCTTCAACTGCGTCTGCCCTGACGCCATGTTCTTCCATGTTCTCCTTGTCAGCTCAACCCCACTCAAAAAACGCACTCGGCTCACGCTGCACAAACCTGGATCACTGGCTGGGGGTTTTCCACCTCTTGGCCCTTGCGCAGCCTGGTCGTTTTCTTCTTGGGCGAAGCGCGCTTCCGTGGCTTCAACTGCGTCTGCCCTGACGCAACCATGTTCTTCATGAAGGTCATGTTCTCCTTAGTCAGCTCAACCCAGAGGTTCTTGGACGTGAGCCCCCACAAGACCCGCATTGGCCTTGACACGTGAGTGACACCCTTCCACTCCAGCTGCGGGGTCTGGATCGTCAATCGGGCTGACCAGGCGCGCATCCTCCTCTCTGACTTTGCGCTTCTTGCGCTTCATTGCCTTGGATTCTTCTGGCAGCGAGTCTTCCATTTCAAGGGCTGCCGATGCTGCTTGGATGCTTGCTTCCTTGCGCAAGCTCAGCAAGGCATCAAAGTGCGGAACATTTGCGTTCCTGTGGCCGTCGCCCTTCTTTGAGGTAGAACTCATGGTCTTGTTCAGACAGAACTTCACGAAGCCGCGGTCAAATTTGGAAAGCCTGACGAAGGGCGCCCCAGCCTTCTCCACGGTGGTTGGCAGCCACGCCCTTTCGCCGCTGCTCGTCACAACCCATTTCTGCTCGATCTTCACGGCAGCCTGCTCATCGCCAGAGTCTCCATCCGATGGGCTTGAACCGCGTGCGGACATTCACACACTGCAATGCGAGCCACTATATAACAGGGCCCTGCACACAGGCTACGAGCTTGAATGAGAAGCCCTGCAGCCGCTTCCTTGAACGCGCGCCAAATTCAACATGCGCTGCCTCACACTCAAGTTGCAAGCGGGCAACGACAAATTGTCCGCGCGTTTCCAAGCTTGGCGCGACGTCAGTGCCACATCAAAAAATATTCCATCCAACACTCTAGGCTCCACGCATGGAGGCCGGCATGATGAGAAGAAAAACATCATGAAGCAAACAAGCAGCCACAATGGAGTTTTCTAAAGTTGCTTCGTGACACGCAAGTTCTTCTCGGCCGGATCAAGGAGCGCTCTTCTGGCGCTTCCGCTGCCTTTGCTCTGGGGCAGGCGGCTCCACCTTCAGCTCCTCAGGCTCAGACTCTTCCGGCTTGGGCGAGAAAAGCAGGAGGCTTTCGCCAGCGGATAAGGCCCTTTGGTTGATCATAAGGGGGATCTTCACTGCAGAGTTGTCCTCGCCATCGCCAAACATCGGGGAGATGACACAGTTGGCCTCTTCCTCCTGGTCAGTCTTGCGCACCATGAAGAAGGGACAGAGCACCGAGCGGTCAAGGCTGCCGTCCTTCCCTGGTGGGGAAAAGGAAGAGTGGATAAAGAGCTGCACTCCGTCAATCTTACCGAGAGGCAAGCCGCCAGGCTTGGTCTCCAACTTGTGACTGCTTGGAGCCAAAACCATTTTCCCTTTTGGGAAAGATTGCTGGCACACGACATTCCTCATCGGCTTCACTTGAAGCTTCAAACCCTCCATGGTGTGCTCAAACTTTCTGCCTGCCTGCAGCACGGCCTGCGCCACGCGACCGCGGACTCCCATGAGCTGCAACAGGTTAGAGTTGGTCCCTGCAAAATCCTTGTACACTGGCCAACTGAACTCGAGGGACTCTGCGGGCTTCTTGACGATCTTCCAGTCCCCCCTCAAAAAGCTGGCCACTGCCACCTTGCACACACCGCTGATGGACTCTGTCTCAATGGTCAGCACAACAACCGAGCTCTCCATAGAGCGGATCTGGCCGCGGGCTTTGTCCTTCTTGCGGACCACGTAGGAGCCCACCTGCAAGCCTTTCTCCTTCAAAAGGACAGACTGATCTCGCAGCTCGCCCTCAGAGTCGTAAGCCCTTTGCCTTGGCAGGAGATAGCAGTTTAAGGGTTGCATATAACCCCGGAAATTTGGAGAAATGAGGACGACTTTTGCGGAAAACAAAACAGCCCGGAGTATAGTGTAGCAAGGTGCTCGGTGTGCTGCGCACACTGTTCGGCCTTGGAAGAGCCGGAAGAGCTCTCTCTGCGCTGGCCGTACTCCTCACAAATCCTTTTGCCAGTCAAAGCTTGCACCTCGTCCACAAGTTTGCTGCAAGCCTCGGACATGTCCAGGCCTTTGACCTTCTGCAAAGCAATCAAGACCAGAGTGTCTTCAAACTTGTCCAGCGCCTCGAGCGCTTGCAAGCCGGCCTCACGAACCAGCGGCCGCATCTTTTGCATCAGGTCCTGGGCCTTCAGGATGCCTGGCTGCAGATCTTGAGCCACAAGCATTCGCTTCACATCTGCTGCGGCGATCATCTTCTTCTCCGAGGCATACGCCTGAGAGAACACCGCGTAGCGGAAGTGCATGTGCTGCTGCGACTGGTCCTTGCAGTTGCCACTCAAGGCAGCGTAGAAGTCAGAGCCCAGCTGCCCCGTACGCAAGCTTCGCTTGACCCTTTCTTCGGCCCTGGCAAAGAGGTCAGCCTGGTAGAAGCGCATCAGGAAGGTGAACATATACGGGCACGCGCTGGCACACATGGGCTTCGAGGCCAAGATCCGAAGCTTGACTTTGTCCCACTCAGCATTCTGGTTCACCTGGATCATGGACAAGATCCGCTTGAGCATCTGAAATTCGTGCTCCCCCTTCGCAAGCTGACTGCCAGTGTTGCACGCCGACTGCACCAACTCGCTCACGCCACTCACGCACATCACCTCCAAACTAATCACCTTCCATCTCATCCCACAACGAGCCGCCTCTGCAAAGCCTGCGTCAATGGCCTCCACTCTGGCCAGGCTCAGATGGCCATCGACGCAGAGCGGGCCACTCTGCGGGTGCAGGGCCTCATGTCGCAAGGCTCGCAACATCGCATTCGTGTGCGACCCAGCCAGCGAGGCGTAGCGCATTGAGATCTCATTGATTGGCGGTATGAGGCCACCACTGTCCTCACACAGTTTCTTATTGAAGGCAATGACCTGCTGGTCGTGCGGAGCCAACTCCAGGCATATGCCTCTGGCCTCACCGTCATTCCATCCCACCTGAGCCACCTTCTCCACAAGTTCGTGGATGTCGGGCCCCGACAATCCGAACCCGTCTCTGTTGAGAGGCGAGCATGCAATCTGATCAGGCTCCAGCTGCACGCCCTCTCTGATCAAGCCGTGTCTCTTCAACGCTGCAAGCAACTGATGGTGGGCCTGAACTACCTGCCCAGTCTCTTCCGCATGCCGCACGGCGGCCTCAATCTCCTCTCTTGCAGCATTGCTCAACGACATGTCTTCCAGAGCTTCCCGAATTCTCACTCTTGAGCACAACGCTTTGCAAAAAACAAAGCGAGTCACTTGTACGCGTGCATGCGAGCTTGACAGCCCTGCTAAGTTGCTATAAGCGAGCGTTCCGATCTGCCCTGCTTTGCACGTACCATGACATCTCAGGTTTCACATGTGCTCATAAGGCATGCAAGACTGCAGGTAACGCACGACAGCCCGGCCTCCACCCTGCATATAATAGTTGGGTTTATCGAGATATCCGGCCTGCAGATTGAAGCAATCACAACCAGATCGCACACATAGCAACCCTAGCCAACACAGCCGTTGGCAAGTTGAGCGCTGACGGTCTAAGTCTTGGACAGTATACAGCACACCTGAAAACGTAAGCCGCACACCTGCCAAACTGCCTTAGACATGACTGACTTGCCAAATCTGACACGTTGCAAACCTGGCTAAGCACAATTGCAGACAGCAGCACACCCGCCTGCATCCCATACACACAAGGCTTTGCAAAAGGTTGTAACTTTTGTTGTTTGACGCCCATCCTCCGGAAACCAGCAGAATAACAGTTCAACTTCTTAGGCCATGTGTGAGTTCCATGCAAATCCAACAACGCCATGCATGCAGGCTGCTGCGTGCGTGCCGCTTTGCAAGCTTGTTTAGTTTTCGCTGTTCATTGTGTTTGTTTCGAAAAATTGCCGTGAGCCTAATGAGTTTGACCATGTTGTTCTCGCAGTCAGAGTTTCGGTCCAGCCGGTAAAACAAGTGGTTTTGCCAAGACATGATGTAAAAAAAATCGGCACATGTTGTAAAAAAATGGCACCAACAACAAACATGCACGCAGCCCTATATCAGGCAGCACCCGGGACACGTCAAAGTCTCAGTTGCAAACCGCACATGGCAATGCCGGTTACCAACTGCAAGCGTGGCGCGCAAGGCCTCGAGCAAGGCCTTTTAAAACAAACGCACCGAGTTCACATGGCCCCAAAATCAACCATGAGGAAGCTCCCGCCCATGCATGGGCTTATGTTCGCACGCGCCATCCCAACGGCGCTGGCCAGCGCAACGCTGCAATCACATGCTCAAGTGCAAAAATACATGTTTCCTACATATGTTCAACACGCACGCGTGACTCAACATCAACCAACCGTCGGCTTGCTGTAGAAAAAAAAACGAATCTCGGAGGCAACTTGGCGCTCTGCTGCAATACGCGCGCTCGTTTTTGGCCTACCGCGCAATTCACTTATATCGTGTTTTGGCCGGGCGTCCTCCAATTTCGGCCGCCATGAAGGTCGAGAAAAAAACAATTTACCCATGTTACAACTAGGATAGCAACCCAGCCAAACTGGTTTAGCTATAATGCCCAAACGCAACCGCTCAGTTTAGCCTGTTTAGAAACATAATTTGCAAACTGAACCCAAACAGAACAGCCAGTTGTCGCACATAGTAAATTCGGGTCAAATGTTAGTAAACCGCCTATTGCACGCAAGCAAGGTTGGTTGGTTTACGCACGCTTTAGATCAGTTACGTTACGCGTTGTGCAACTTACGCCCTAGTTTGCGCAGCTTATCGCACCTGACGCAAATCAGCCATGTCGGCCAAACACTTGCAAACGCAAACGGTCATCCAAGTACAGCACCACGGCGACCATGAACGGCTCCATCGCCTCGGCCAACAACGCCACGCTGGCCACGGTGGCCGCCAACTACGGCCTCAAGACGGTGGTGGACCAGCACTCCCTAGACATAGCGGCGAGGATCACGCCGCTGGAGGTGGACACCAAGGTGGCCAACGCTCTCCTGGGGGGGGGCCGTCACCGCCGCGGCGCTGGCCTCCATCTCGGGGCTGCAGGCCTCCAAGGCAGACGCCAGCGCCCTGACTGCTTACGCCCTGCAGTCGGCCGTGGACACTT
This sequence comes from Effrenium voratum, assembly GCA_963377175.1. Taxonomy (NCBI): domain Eukaryota; class Dinophyceae; order Suessiales; family Symbiodiniaceae; genus Effrenium; species Effrenium voratum. Next base: position 7,675 of record CAUJNA010002084.1, on the reverse strand, counting down.
CCTCGGTGGTGGACTCTAAGATAGCGACAGCCCTCTTGGACGCTGTCACCACGGCAGCCCTGGACGCCGCCCTCCTCGGCAAGGCGGACGCAAGCGCGCTGGCCTCCCTGCTCTCCGCGGTGGACGGGTTGGACACGCCGCTGGAGGTAGACACCAAGATAGCAAATGCCCTGCTGGGTCTCGCCACCGAGGCCTTCGTCGCAGCGCAGCTTGCTAGCCGGGACGCCAGCATCACGGCGCTCCAGGGGGCCAAGGCCGACGCGACGCTGCTGGCCTCATACGCCACGAACGCCGCGCTCTCGGCCAGCAAGACCACGCTCCAGAGCGCCCTCGACGCAATCCTCGCGGAGCTCGCCGCCCTGCAGCTTTCCGGCAGCGGCGGAGTTATTAACGCGCCGGCCTGGGCTCCTCTCTCTGCTGCGCTGGCCAACGGCGACGACACGCTGAGCATCACGGCAGACTGCTACTCCACGGCGGGCACTGACGCCGCCATAACAGCAGCCCTGCTGGCCTACTACACCTCGGCTCAGGTAGACGCGCTGTTGGGAGACTACCGCACAGGGGCAGCGCAGGACGCTGAGACGACCAGCGCCATCACAGCAGCGCTGCTGGCCTACTACACCTCGGCGCAGGTAGACGCGCTGTTGGGAGACTACCGCACGGCAAGCGCGCAGGACACGCAGACGCAGGCCGCCATCGCGGGCGCGCTGCTGGCCTACCGGACGGGCCCGGACCAGGACGTCTTCACAACCAACCAAATCACCTCGGCGCTGGCGGCGTACCGTTCAGCCGCAGACCAGGACACGGCAACGGCCTCGAGCATCGCAGCCGCGCTGCTCAGCTACTACACCATCGCACAAGTAGACGGCCTCCTTGCGGCAAGCTCGGAGTCACGGAGGCAGCCTCGGCCCTGCAAATAGCAGTGCGCTTTCCGGACGACGGAGGGGCCGACGAGGTGGTGGCCGCCATAGGAGAGCAGATCCTGGGCCCCACGGACGTCTCACTGTCAAACTGGACGGTTCGCCCCAGCAGCGGCTGCAGTGGTCCTGGCCACGCGCACCGCGAGTAAGTGTGGACGGCTACACCCTGACCCTGGCGGCGAACCCGTGGAACATCGTGCGCACCTACAACTTGACGCCCGGCCAACAGCTCCTCTTCGCCTGCCGCTACCGGCTCGGCACGGCCTCCAACTTCGTGGTGTACATGTCCGAGGCCGACAACGTCTACGACCCATTGTACGGCAGCTTCGTGGGCGACCAGGGCGCCTGGAGCACTGCCAAGATGTACTGCGCCTGCCCAACCAGACGGCCGGAACGGTGGACGTCTACGGCCTCCAGATCCTGGACGCAACCCTGGAGACCGGCAACACGGCGGAGGTGGAGGAGGACACGGCGGCTTCGGCGCTGCTGCTGAAGCACGAGTTCCTCGACGGAGGGGCCGACGACGTCACGCTGGCCACCCTGGGCGAGGTGCTGCTGGAGCCCACGCTCACCACGCTAGGCAATTTTCTGGTGCGCTCCAACAGCCAGAGCTCCGTGGCCTCGGCCAGCTTCACGGTGGGAGGCTTCCAGCTGGAGGGCTACGCCATGACCCTGAGCGCCTTCGCCTGGAACATCGTGCGCACCTACACGCTGACGCCGGGGAGACGCTACTCCTTCGGCTGCCGGTACCGGCTGGGCACGGCCTCCAACTTGGTGATGTACGTCAGCGCGGCCGACAACGACTACGTGGGCGTCACCGGCACCTTCCTCGGCACGCCCTCGCAGGGCGTCTGGAGCACGGCGCGCCTGGACTTCTCGGTGCCGCCGGGCGGAATCGCGAAGCTGCACTTCGGAGCTTTCGGAGGCTCGATCCCCGGGCTGGTGCAGCAGTCGGCGGGCACGCTGGACCTGTACAGCATGCAGATCAGGGCCTCAGCCTTCGAGGGAGAGTCGGTCTCCGTGACGGACCTGCTGGCGGACTCGCTGGCCCTCACGGGCTCGGCCACGCTGGACGGGCTCACCGCGCAGGGCAACGTGGGCTGCGACCAGCTGCTGTGCAACGACGTGCTGCACTGACGTGTTCACGACGGGCGTGGACGCCTCGGGCGCCATTTCCTGCGCAGCGCTCACGGCCACAGGCAGCGTCGCCGGAGCCACGCTGTCGTCCACAGGGGCCGTGTCAGCTCGCTGAGCATCACGGGCGCGGCCAGCGTGGGCCTGCTGAGCTCAGCCACCGGAATCACGGGCAGCACACCCACCATCAACACACGGCCAACGCCGGGAACTTCACCACAGTGGGCGACGTGTCCACGGGCACGCTGACGGCCTCGGGCGCGGCAACCGCGGCGAGCTTCGCAGCCACCGGGGCGCTCACGGGCGCCACGCTGACCATTACCGGGGCGGCCTCCGCGGGCCCGCTGGACTGTGAGAGCCTGGACTGCACCTTCACGGCCACATGTCGTGGTCTGCGGACGTGACGAGCTCGGGCACGGTCTCCGCGCCGCAGTGACCAACACCTCCGACTTCTCGAACGATCTCTTCCTGACAAAGAACTGGGCGGGCTGGAGCAAGCTGCAGATTTCCAACAACAGCGCGGCCTCCGACAGCGGCCCGGAGCTGCGGCTGCTGGGCCAGGGTCTTCCTGGAGCGGGACGGCGGAACGCACCAGTGCGAGCTGATCAATGATGAGGCGCTGGTGCAGACGAAGAGCCTCTTGACGCAGCTGTCCGACCACAAACCAGAGGAACCCCGGCTGCCTCGTGATTGCGGGCAACACGGAGCGGGTCTGCAACACAATTTGTCGGACAGGGGAGATGGCCGAGGCCGACGTGGCAGAGCTCCAGCAGCTGTTCGACTCCGTGGAGCCAAGCAGTGCAAGCGCCCGGACATGAACGAGGACCGAGGCTGGGCTTCGCGTCAAACAACTTCGCAGGAACGAAGTGGAGAACCTGACGGCATCGCGAGGACGGAGATGGTCACCCTCAACTACTCTCCTTACCAGCGTGCTCTGGGGGTGCAAGGGCTTCCAGGCCTCGGCTGGACGGCTGGCAGGCCAACGGGGCCAAAGAACCCACAGGTTCCTGGCCGACGCCCGCAGGCGAACCATCAAGGGCGCTTACAGCGGGCCGAGCTTGCTCTGCGCTGGTTTGAGAGAGATGACAAGGGCGACGTGGAGAAGCTTGTCAGTGAGTGGAGGGCGGACGCGAGATGTTGAGTCGAGACGTGGAGACCTCGACCCACAGAGAGCATCAAAAAGAGGGAGTCTGGCCTCTCTAGCCTTCTCTAGCGGGACTGCAGCCAAATCAACGGAAGGAAGCACGCTACGCAGCTCATTGAGGAGCTTGCTGCGGGGCCATCTGCGCAGCCGCAAGGCAGGGATCCGCACGCGGCGGGCTTTTCCAGATGCCTGCACGCATCGCAAGGCCTTGGGGATCTCGACGCGGCGCTCCAGCGCCTCACGGCGGCAAGTCTCGCGGTTGACCCGCCTCTCAAACAGACCGCCCGCTCCCGCACCATCTGCAGTTCGCCAGATCTCGCTCACAGCGATCGCAGATTGCTCCAGCATATCCGAGGAGAGTCCCACAGCGCGCAGCTTCAAGAAGATCCTCTCGAAGGAGCCGCGCGGGAGGCCGCTGGGCCAGAGCGGCCGCAGGCTGGGACGTCCTCCTCCACCAACGCGGCGGGCTTCTCCATAAGCCATGCCTGCACGCATCGGAAGGCGCCGAGGTCATTTTGAGCAGCTGCGGCGGATCTCATTCTTGAGAAAGCGAGAAAAACGAGAGCTTTTTTTTGCTTGCGCGTCCTCGAGCTCATCTGCTCCCGCTCCACACGGCGCAAGGTTTCATCGAGAGCAGCTCCGCTGGTTCTCATTATCGAACAAGCTCGGGATCTTTTTTCCGGTTCCGACAGTCTACCCCAGCAGCGGCTTAGCCGCCAGTGTTGGAGCGGGCCCCCACGAGGGAACTCCATCACGAGGTCGAGGGCGCGGAGCCTGGCGGAGCGTAAGCGAGCACCGCAGCTGCTCCAGGTTGCGCCAGTGTCCCAGCGGGCGCGAGTTGTGAGCGTCGAGGCTAGACCTTGTCGTTGAAGGGGAGAGCGACTTCTTCTCGACGGTCTCACGGCGATCTCGTTCGCGCGGCTGCAGCTGCGCGAAGGCCGCCCTGCGCTCGCTGCCTCCAGCACCTCCCGGTACTCAAGACGCCGGACGTTGTTCTTGGCACGCCCTTGATTTTGCGCTTCTCCTTGCGCGCGCCGTCGGGCTGACCGTGAGGATGCTGTACATCTTGGCGCAGGCTCACACTCCAAGGTGCGGACAGTAGTAGTAAGGAACATCAGCCTATACACCCCTAATTATTTTGGTTTTTTGGTCCCCAAACCCTGCAAAACAGCCAAATTCTTCAACCTGCTGAACGTTTTTCCGATGTCACCGGTCTTTGTCACCGCTCCGTTTTTGGTGCAAAAAGCGCTGAAAACGGCGAACTCCGAAAAGTTCGTTTTTTCGTGTCAGACGTCGAAAGGGTGCCCGAGCCTCCAAGTTCGCTCGTTTTCCGCCGAAAACCGGCTCCAGACATTCGCCGTGCTCCGAATTCCGTTTTCTGCCCCGAAAAGCCTGCGAATTCCAGCCCGCTGAACTCGTCGCCGCTTGTCACCGCTTTGTCACCACTCGCTTTTTGGGTGCAAAAGTGCGCAAAACCGGGCCCAGTTCCCGAGCTCCTTCTCCGCAGGGTTTTTCGCGGCCCGACAGCCCGCCGAGGACCAGGCTCGGAGTCCGACAGCCCGCCGAGGTGGTCCGTCAGCCCGCCGAGCTTGTCACCACTGAAGTCACCGCTCCATCCGGCTCCGTTTTTTGGTGCAAAAAAGCGCTTCAAACGGTCGAGTCCGAAGAGTCCGTTTTTCGTGTCGGACTGCAAGTGGGATGCCCGAGCCTCAAAATTCGCTGGTTTTCGGTGGAAAGCGGGCTCCAGACGACCACTTTGCTCAGTTTTCCGCTTTCAGGCCGGAAAAGCGGCGAATTCCAGCCCGCCAAGCATGTCACCGCTTGTCACCGCTTCGTCACCGCTCTCTTTGGGGGCCGAAAAGTGCGCAAAAGCGGTTCCCGAGAGGACACGGTTCTTGGCAAGTTTGAGTCAATAATGGAACCGGGTGCGAAAGTACAACACCCCTGCGTTATGAATTCGTATAACACCTACTCCTAAGAAAACATGTTTGAAGGACCTGTCACGGGCAACATCCCGGAGGTCCTGGACAACGGAGAGGTGACTGACGGCACGCACGTCGCAGCAGGACAGCTGGCCCTCGCTCTGACGCCCTACGCTCAAGTAACTGACCTGGCGGTGAACACGGCAGCCTCCGGCAACAACGCTGCTGCCATCCAGTCTCTGGACGACCGAGTCACCGCCGAGCTGGCCTCAAAGCTGGACAGCAGCGCGCTGGCGCCGGCAATTGCGCCCCTCGCAACGGCGGCGGCCCTGTTTTTACTATACGCGACTGGTGGGTGTGTGATGTGTGTTTTTCTTCGGCGCCGGCAATTTCCTCTTTTTTGCGCCCCTAGCAACGGCGGCGGCCCTGGCCACCACGGACGGCCAGGTGGCCGCGCACGGAAGCAGCATCGCCGCGCTGCAGAGCTCGCTGACCACGGGCCTCTCCAACAAGGCAGACCAGTCGGCCTTCGACGTGCTGGAGGGCGTGGTGGCCACTAAGAGCACCCCGGACGGCGTGGACCTGAAGCTGTCCAACTACAGCACCACGGCGGCCATGAACGGTTCCATCGCCTCGGCCAACAACGCCACGCTGGCCACGGTGGCCGCCAACTACGGCCTCAAGACGGTGGTGGACCAGCACTCCCTGAACATGCGGCGAGGATCTCCGCTGGAGGTGGACACCAAGGTGGCCAACGCTCTCCTGGGGGCCGTCACCGCCGCGGCGCTGGCCTCCGAGCTCGCAGAGACGCCACCATCTCGGGGCTGCAGGCCTCCAAGGCGGACGCCAGCGCGCTGACCGCTTACGCCCTGCAGTCGGCCGTGGACACTTCCTCCGAGGTGGACTCTAAGATAGCGGCGGCCCTCCTGGGCGCAGTCACCACGGCAGCCCTGGACGCCGCCCTCCTCGGCAAGGCGGACGCAAGCGCGCTGGCCTCCCTCCCTGCTCTCCACGGTGGACGGGTTGGACACGCCGCTGGAGGTAGACACCAAGATAGCAAATGCCCTGCTGGGTCTTGCCACCGAGCCCGTGAGGGCCAGCGAGTCCGCCAGCAGGCCGTTACTGAGACCGACTCTCCCTCGAAGGCGCTGGCCCTGATCTGCATGCTGTACAGGTCCAGCGTGCCCGCCGACTGCTGCACCAGCCCGGGGCTAGACTCCGAAGTGCAGCTTCGCGATTCCGCCCGTGCTCCAGACGCCCTGCGCGTGCCGAGGAAAGTGCCGGTGACGCCCACGTAGTCGTTGTCGGCCGCGCTGACGTACATCACCAAGTTGGAGGCCGTGCCCAGCCGGTACCGGCAGCCGAAGGAGTAGCGTCTCCCCGGCGTCAGCGTGTGGGTGCGGACGATGTTCCAGGCGAAGGCGCTCAGGGTCATGGCGTAGCCCTCCAGCTGGAAGCCTCCCACCGTGAAGCTGGCCGAGGCCACGGAGCTCTGGCTGTTGGAGCGCACCAGGAAGTTGCCTAGCGTGGTGAGTCCAGCAGCACCTTGCCCAGGGTGGCCAGCGTGACGTCGTCGGCCCCTCCGTCGAGGAAACTCGTGCTTCAGCAGCAGCGCCGAGGCCGCCGTGTCCTCCTCCTCCGTGTTGCCAGCCTGTAGCCGTCCACGCTTACTCCCGCGGCGTGCGTGGCCAGGACCACGCTGCAGCCGCTGCTGGGGCGAACCGTCCAGTTTGACAGCGAGACGTCCGTGGGGGCCAGGATCTGCTCTCCTATGGCGGCCACCACCTCGTCGGCCCCTCCGTCGTCCGGAAAGCGCACTGCTATCTGCGCAGCGCAGAGGCTGCCTCCGCGACTCCGAGCTTGCCGGCAAGGAGGCCGTCTACTTGCGCGATGGTGTAGTAGCTGAGCAGCGCGGCGGCGATGCTCGAGGCCGTTGCCTGTCCTGGTCTGCGGCTGAACGCGCCACCAGCGCCGAGGTGATTTGGTTGGGGTGTGCGCGCTCGCCGTGCGGTAATCTCCCAACAGCGCGTCCACTTGCGCCGCGGTGTAGCAGCAGCGCTGCTGTGATATGGCCCCGGTCGTCTCCGCGTCCTGCGCCGTTCCGGTTCGGTAGTCTCCCAACGTCCACTTGTGCGGCGTCAGTGCCCGCCGTGGAGTGGCACTCTGCCGTGATGCTCAGCGTGTCGTCGCCGTTGGCCAGCGCAGCAGAGAGAGGAGCCACGAAATGCAGGTTGCGAACGACGTTGCTTCCGTGAAGGAGCTCCCAAGTTGTGAAGCCCGCCCAGGCCGGCGCGTTCACAACTCCGCCGCTGCCGGAAAGCTGCAGGGCGGCGAGCTCCGCGAGGCTTGCGTCGAGGGCGCTCTGGCCGTGTCGGAGGCCGCGCTGTTGTTGGACACTTGCTCTCTCTGTAGAGGGCGTTTTCCAAATGGCTTATATTGTACCTGAGAGGCTTCTGACACTCGTCCGTCCAGCATTTGACCTCGTCCTGCGAAGGATTCGAAGTCTAAAACGCTGCGTGCAGGCGTGTGGCTGCAAAATAGAGACCCCTAGATAT
>CAUJNA010002083.1:0-44714 GCA_963377175.1 Effrenium voratum | reverse complement strand
CACACATCACGCACAATGTGAACCATTGCATGCATATATGCATGTAAGTCCTTTTTCTTGCAATAAGATTTCTGCACGCATCAATGTAAGCAGTTCCCACAGAGAGGGAAAAGCCCACCGCGTTCCGCCCATCTGAGGCGACACGCCGGAGCTTCAGCGCAGCTTCCCCTGGCGCCCGCGCTTCCACTGCGGCGGCTTTGGGGTCGCAGCGCCTCGGATGTCGCGAGTCGCGGCGTCGAGCCGCGGCGCTGATATTTGCGGATGGTGGGGGTTGGGTGGGGTGGGGTGGGGATGGGGGTGGGGTGGGGGAAAAATACATAAAACGGCACTTCTAAGAATAAAACCAAATAATCAAACAGCATAAACACAAATCAGCAAAATTCACAGAAAACAAGATAAGAACCACCAAGCAACTCAAAAACCAGAACAACCCCCAACAAAATATTTAATCAAAGCATAACACATTAAATAATTCAAACAAGCATACCAACAAAACAACAAAAATAAAAACCATCAAAGAACACAAACTCAAAAACACACATCAACAAAAACAAAGCAACATACCAACAAAAAATATCAGAAGAGTATCAAACAAAATAAAATACAAACAGCCAAAGCACGAAAAAATCAAAAGAGCATACCAAGTTCAAACAACGCACTTTGAAAGAGATAGCCAAATCAAGAAAAAATAAAATATTTCAATCTTTACAAACTATAAGTACAGTATAATTATAACATATAAAATTTTACATGTTATTATTATAGTATGATTATAATTTCAGTACAGGATAATAATTTAATTGACAAATCTTTCTTCTTTCATACATCATTCTAAAAATAATATTAATATCTCTCAATGTATTTTGAATATTAAACTTTTTACTTTCAATAAATAATTTGATATTTTCTTTAACATTTTGTCCTTTCTCTTGACTATAGCCCAACATCCATAATATATCATAAATCATTTCATATTTTTTCTTACTGATTTTAAGAAACTGTTTAACATAATCATAAGGTGGTATTTTATTTACAGTTAGAAATATTAAAATCTCATCTTCTACATTTCTATTATGTCTTCCTTTTATTCTCAACAGACATTTGATTAAAAATTGATTATCTCTCCATTCCTGACAATTTTCACATTGGTCTTTTTCATCCATTGAATAATTAATAATATTATTCACTGTTTCATTAGGTAAATTCAATTTATACAATTCCATATTTTCTTTTTTGAAGTGACAACAATCATAGCATTTTTTATTGATATAATTATTGATTTTATCACCGTTCATTTTCCTCTTATTATATTCAGGCACTATTTCTTTAAGTCATTTTTAAGGCATTAAGTAAAATTAAGAAACAAACCATAAGTTTAGTATAATTATAACATATACGATTTTACAATGTTAATTTATATTATAATAACATAATATAAATAAACAGCAGTCGCCCCAAAAAAGGGGGAACAGTCGCCCCAAAAAAGGGGGAACAGTCGCCCCAAAAAAGGGGGAACAGTCGCCCCAAAAAAGGGGGGACAGTCGCCCCAAAAAAGGGGGAACAGTCGCCCCAAAAAAGGGGGAACAGTCGCCCCAAAAAAGGGGGGACAGTCGCCCCAAAAAAGGGGGAACAGTCGCCCCAAAAAAGGGGGAACAGTCGCCCCAAAAAAGGGGGAACAGTCGCCCCAAAAAAGGGGGGACAGTCGCCCCAAAAAAGGGGGAACAGTCGCCCCAAAAAAGGGGGAACAGTCGCCCCAAAAAAGGGGGAACAGTCGCCCCAAAAAAGGGGGAACAGTCGCCCCAAAAAAGGGGGAACAGTCGCCCCAAAAAAGGGGGAACAGTCGCCCCAAAAAAGGGGGAACAGTCGCCCCAAAAAAGGGGGAACAGTCGCCCCAAAAAAGGGGGAACCCCACCTAATTTCAAGAAAAACATGCTGTTTTGTCGTTGGATTATTATCTATGAATAAACCCCCGTATCTTCATCATAGTCAATTTGATAAAATGTCATAGTTGAAGCCTTCGGTTCTTTAATTTCTTTGTTATTAAGTTTGTTTAAATAAATATTTCTTTTATTTTTATATTCACCATTGGTTCGATCTACTTCCTTACTTTGATAACTGTTTGTTAAAGGTTTCTTCTTTTCCATTTCTTGTAAGATTTCTAAAATATTCTTATTCTGTTCTAAAACCTTGTTCAGTTTTTTAACAATCTTTTCTAATCCTTCATCCATGTAAATATATATATTATATTATAAAATAAAACTTTTAAAACTAAACTTTTATTTTACAAAATCATATATCATTATAAGTCAATTCAAAATTAGTTATTGTGTAACTCGTTAAATTATTATTCAATTTACCAATTAAATTACAAATAATAGTTTTTCTAAATTTTGAATATTTATGAAACTTTTCAATATTATCTGTAATATAAATTATTAAACATTTAATACATTCAAACACATTAACAACATTAATGTTACTATTTTTGTAAATATTATTAATTTTTCTCAATGTAATTTCATAAAACTGAATAGCATTTTTATTATCATAATTAGCAATAAATCTTAAAGTATATGAATATATTCTTTTACAATAGAATTTTAAATCTGATTGTTCAAATAAATCAGCATAATTAACAGAATTATAAAACATGTTAAAATCAATTTTACTATTTCTAAAGTCATTAACAAAATTAATTAATATATCATTTTCGTTATATTCTTCAATAAAATTATTTAATTTCAATTCTTTTACATCAATGAATTTAATAATATTATTTATAACATCTTGCATTATAAATAATAATAGAAATAATTTTAACTATTATTTTTTCATCATTCTTTCTCAGGTGTAAATAACCTACCAAATCCACTTTTGAAGTTTTCTACCCAACTTTCTTCAACTGTGCTACCGTCAGCATCTTTCTTTTTTACTGTATGAACTGTATGCATGTTTCGACCACATGAACACGGCCAACATTTAACTTTGACATGTTCTTTATCTAACTCTAATTCATTTAGTTGTTTAATTGCTTGACCGCATTTATCGCATTTGACACATTCAATCTCTTTTTGTTTCTCTTGCTTCTTCTTTGGAGGCATTTATATTAATATTCACATTTTTATTTTTGATATATTGTATCACAAACTTAATTAATTCTAAAATAAAATAACATATTTTTTTGAATCTATTATTAGTTATAACAACCCGTTCTATATTTTCTACTTCATTTATTATATCAATATAATCTGAATAACTCCTATTCATATAAATAATAAGATAAAATAGTTATTTAATCTTATTATTTTCATGCATAATAGAATATTGGTGGGGCACAGCACTTGGGGTTTTCATTGCACACGCGAGCAAGACACAAAACTAATTAGCTTCAATGCTTATTGATTGAAAACAATGGAAAGCCTGTTCCATTTTTATGATATTCACTGCCAGCATATCATAAAAAAGATGTTCCATTAATATTAAATAGAATATGTATTTAAACTATTTTCTTTAGTAAGTTTTATTGCAGTTGATAGACTAACATCTCTAATATTAATATCAATAACTTCTTGTACACTACTTATCATTTCATTTGTATACATATCGGGATAATCTTTCATAAAATTTACTAACTTTCTAAAATTAAAATCTAGGTTATTGTCATTTTCAATTGAGGACTTGGATACTACGATATTTTGTTTTTTAATTGCAGATAAAAAGTATAACATTGTATCATAATATATTTGTTCAGTATCTGGAACTAAGATATCACCAAATTTATATATCCTCCGAATACTAGCCACTTCACTTAAATTAATAGATTCTATAGCCATTATGATATAATTATATTATATTTTTTATTTTATAAGTATTTATAATATTATTTTTATTATGCCTGATGTAAAACCAATTGATGAAATCAAATATGACTTTAAACAAAGTAAGCACGAGGTTGTCCCTAAATTGCCTATGAGAGCTATGATTGTAGCCGTCTGGTTCTGGAAAGAGCACCCTACTTGTATCAATGATACTTGATATTTATAGAGGTGCATACGAAAGAATTTTTATCTGGTCCCCATCTGTAAATTTGGATAGTATTTGGTTGCCTGTCAAAAAAAAACATTAAAGAAGGTTTGAAAGTAGATACTGATAAAGAACCGTGTTGGTGGGATGAGTTCAATGTTGAAGATTTAGAAAGAGTTATAGAAACTCAAAATAAAATAATTGAATATCAGAAAAAACAAGGAATGAAGAAGTTATTTAATATATTAGTTATATTGGATGATGTATCTGATAATCCAGCAATAACAAGAAATAACAAATTGTTAAATTCTTTATTTTGTAGAGGTCGTCATAGTGGAATATCAACGCTTGTCAGTCTTCAGAAATCATCAAGTGTCCCACCAATTATTAGAGTAAATATAAGTCATTTGTTTTATTATAAAGTTAGAAATTTTAAAGAGATAGAAATATTACAAGATGAATTATCAGCAATTGTTAGAAGTGATAATTTACTAGAAAGCAAGAAACTAATTTATAAAATATATGAGACTGCAACTGATGAACCGCATAGCTTTTTATATATTAACCTTCTCCAAAAAGACCCTAACCGTATCTTTATGAAAAACTTCTCACGTTATTTGAAAATTACTAATTAAATAAGTAAATATATTAATATTATATGATATTTTATGATTTACCATTAGACATTAAAAACCTTGTATTATCTTATAATTTAGGTGATGTTAGATTATTAAAAATAAAGAAAAATAATATTATTTAAAATTATATTAATAAATTTAAACCAGTGTATAAGTCTTACAAACTAAAGAATTCACAATATTTTGAAATTGATAATATCAATATGAAAAATATTATCAATAACGGCATATCATATATTTTTAACTTAAGTGAGTTAGATAAATTACATCAAAAACATAAACCATTAAAATTATTAATTGAATATGATATATTAGCTACATCTACCTCATTTACTTGTTTGAATCATGTTCGTAATCGTACTTTAACATCAAATAATTTATTTGAAATTTATTATTTTCTTAATAAAGACCTTTATGAAACTAATTTAATGTATAGCCGTAATATGGTTAATTGTATTTCATTACAAGTGAAAAAAATAACTATTAAAGTCATCAATGATGAAAGACAAAGTTTTATTAGTAAATTTTATTCATATTTTTTTAATTAATAATGTTAATAACGTTTAATGTCATTAATTCAGAACAAACTATAACTACACAAATTTAATGCTGGTAATTTATATATTAATTTGTCACATTTTACTTTCTCCAGTTTTTCTAATCTTTCACTCATTTGTTTAATTGCTTTTAACTGTAATTTATCAATATTACTTAAATCTAATTGTTCTACATCAATATCATTAATTTTATCAATACTTGAAGTTTCAACATTACTGTTCGAATTACCCATTTATATATTATTATTTTAGATTATAATATAATAATAAATACTCACAGGAATTAAAATAGGCCATAATAATCCCCAAGCAACGAGGTCCAGTGCCTTCTATACTTATCTACTCGTCTGTGGAATTTCTCTTCTTTCCTTTGTTTTTTTAGTTCTTTAATATATTCATCAAATTTAGAATGACTAAAATTACATTCTTTATTATTACATTTATCTAATGTAAATTCATCTTTATTTAACTTAGTAATTCTACAACCACAGTAACAAATTTTCTCTCTCATACTATCATTTTGAACTAATACTTTTATCTTAACTTTCCTGTCAATGTCCATATATCTATATGTAATAGTTATTTATTTAGTTATTTATTTATTTGTTTTATATATTTATATATTTATATTTAATTAATTATTTAGATTTTTCTTTTTTCAATTCCTTAATTTCTTTTTCTAATTTTTCAACTTTATCATTTAATTCTAATACTGCTTTATGAACTAGCACAGGTAAAACTAAATAATTTAATCCTAAATACTCTCTGTCTTTACTAACAACATTTTCAAATTCTTTCGGGATTGCTTTTAATACTTCGTCTGCCAAGTAACCAATGTGAGTTTTACCGCCATCATTTCTATCGTGTCTTTTAAACTTCTTCGGTTTAAATTTCTTAATAATATTCATACAATTAGATTTGACATTGTCTATATCATATTTCAATCTTGAATCAGATGAATCAACAAACGTTCCGTTGATGGTTACTGTTGTTGCTGTTAAATCTATATTAGTTCCTGTTGATGGTTCAATTAAATTACATAACAATTTCTTTGTTCCTGCAACTGTTACATTTTCATTAAAAGTTGATGGAGCATTATTTGTAAAACTTTCAGTATTTACTGTTGTTCCAAATGTCTTATCAATAGATAATAAAACTGAAGGTGTACTTGAAGCATCTGAAACTCTAAACGCAGTGTTTGATGTTCTGAATATTACATCAATTGTAGATAAATTAGTTCCATCATGATAAGTTGATATTTCACTTGTTCCCATTTTAATATCAGTTCCAGTAGTCATTGAAATATTATTCAAAAATGAAACCGTTGTTAAATCGAATGATTGAATGGTATTAGTTGCTAAATATGCATTTTGAACTGCTAAGTTAGTATCAACGGTTACTAATGTTCCACCATTAGGCGCTATATGATTGCTTCTTAATGCTCCATTAGCTTTTAACATAAACATCATCAGCAAATAAATTACCCATAAAATCAGCAGTAGCAGTATTAAAAGTCCATCCGCTAGAAATATTAACTGCTCCGACTATATTAGATTGAATAGCAGGGTCTCCACAAATAAACCTAATTGAAGAATTAGCATCACTATTCCTCATATCAAAAGATGAAAAAGCACTAACATATCTATATAATTCACAGTTTGTATCAATTGTTAATTTACCATCTGTAGCAATATTAACATTATCACAATTAACATTAGCATTCGTATAAATATTACCTAACACATCTATAGGCTTACTAAAAATAGTTTTATTAACTAATCCATCACACATCATATATTGATTAGAAGCATTTGTAACATCACCAACACTAATGGCTACAAAATCATCATGAGACATATATAAGCCTTCAATAGAACTGGGAGTATATCTTCGTATTGAACCATTATTATTAAAATTCAAATATGAACCATTGTTAAGATTTATTGCCTTGTCAGTTCCTATAAAATCAACTGCATCAGTAAATCTCGATTTTCCAGCACAATTTAAAACATAACCATTAACACCAACAGCACCTAAACCAAATCTATCTTTTACCCAAACTCTTCCAACATTAGCGTCTCCGATTTGTGTTTCCCATTGACCCCCTGCGCTACTCATCCACATTCTACCATCTCTATTAATATTGAACTCTCTATTAAACATTTGAAAAGTCATTTGCAATCCTAAATTAGGCGAAGGTGTAGTACTAAACTTGTTACAAATTATAGAACCAGTAGTCAGCATATTTAAATTACTGTGTAAAGTTGTATTATCACTAAAATTAATAGCACCTGCTACTGATTGAGAGTTAGTATCTATTTTATCTAACTTTTGACCTAATGATGTATCCTGTGAATTATTAGTAGTAATTATTGAATTAATTGTATTTGTATTTCCTGTTATTAATCCACTTAATCCATCTGATTGTAAAATATATCTAGCATCAGAACCTGCTATATCTAAAATGGACGAACACGAAAATAAACCTGATACTTGTAAATTACTTAATATTGTAGTATTATGATTTAATAAAATTTTATCATTTTGAAAAGTTGAAGAATTATTAATTTCTACATTTCCAAAACCTCTTTGGTTTAAAAACATTGTTGAACCTGCCAAACTTCCATAAATATAACTATCAAAATAATTATTATACATTTCAAAGAAATTATTATAATTTCCAAAATTTGCTATTTTGAAAATTGAAGTAGTTGTTATATTATGAATTAATGTATTATTTAATACTGATGTATTTAATTTATCTGATAATAAATTATTAGTTGTTATTGTATTGTAATATAAATTACTATCAAATGAACCTGTTTGTAATTGAGATATTAAATGAGAATTTGATGAAATATTATTAAAATTAGTTGATACAGTAGAATTTCAATTATTTATTAAATTTGTATTTGATGAAATATTATTAAAATTTGTATTAATTAAATTAGTATTTAAAGAAATATTATTAAAATTACTTGTCATAGTAGAATTTAAATTATTTATTAAATTTGTATTTGATGAAATATTATTAAAATTTGTATTAATTAAATTAGTATTTGAAGAAATATTATTAAAATTACTTGTATAGTAGAATTTAAATTATTTATTAAACTTGTATTTAATGAAATATTATTAAAATTTGTATTTGAAGTTATTGTCAGATTACCTATTAAAAAGAATTTGAACTAATATTATTTGATAATACATTAATTTCTGTTTTGTCATATGTTTCAGTTATATCATAAAAATTAGCATTTATCTGCTCCTTTGTATAGGTGTCTGCTTGGTCTGCTTTACTATCTAATACTGTTTGAATGTCAGATTTACTCGCGTAAAGGTCTTCTATATCATTGACTGCTCCATCTTTTACTTGCCTAATTCTATTTGCTGTAATATCAAAGATATTCATTAAGTTTTTGCTCATAATATTATATTATTAATTAGAAAATTAATAATATCATATTTTTTTATTTAATCATAAAATGTTACAGAATTTGAACGGATTTCAAGAATGCACTCATGAACCAAGAGCATATAAATTCTCTCGGCCATTTTACCAGGAGCGCTATATAATGTTGAACCCTCCAACGCTTTCACTTTAACAACCATATTTGAATTATTTTTAAGGTTCATACCAGTATAATTTGCACTTTCTAATTTCTGCAAATTAAACCCATACATAAAAGCGTGAGACCTGTAATCTTCTGCACTAACTAACATTGGTTTATCAGAACAATGCATTAGATGGGCGTATGCTTCACGGACACCTTGAATTTCTTGACTTGGAATAACTTGATTACCGATTATCAAAGAAGCGGATAAATCATGCTCTGGGTCATAACGTCCTTTATCACCTGTTACATGTGCCAGTGGATGATACATAAAGTTATATGGTTTCAATAATTCACCGTATCCGCCTACATAACCCTTTTGAGTCGCATTTGAAAAAGAAATAAACAGTTTATTTAATTTAGACACATTACGGACAATAGTTGTGAATATTTCAGTTGTTGTTGATGCTGTTTGTTCTTGTAGGTTTCAGTTTCAAAAGTAATAGGAAGAGAACCAGTTTCTAATATTTTAGCATACTCTGCATATAAGCTATCGTCAAGAGTATAGACATTTCCTTTGAATAAAGGTTTTGTGACTGACCAAGTGATACTTGTATTTGTAGCAGTAAAAAGTCCTGTTCTATTAACAATTGGTTTTAATACATCAGTGGTTAAATATAATTCAACTGTTATTGGACAATAAGATAAAGGTATCCAGTTTTCACAAGTCTTGAAACATTTTAAATTTAAATCAAAATAGACATTAGCACTTTTACCTTCTTTAATTCCTTTATAATTACCATTGGTTACATTTCTAGTTACTGCTTGAGTAGTAGAAGTTCCAGTAGCATCACAAACTAAAAACCGTCCATCGTGATTGAGTAGAGTATTTCCAAAACCCAATGCTTCATCAATTCTTTTTTCTTCTGATGATTTTAATACATCTTTCATTGCACTCGCACGAGAAAGAGAATTTAAATCACATACAATGACATCACCCATTAACACACGCACCCTATCAAAGAAACCGGCTGTGTCAATTGGTCTAAGTTCGTGATTTAGTGTATTATCAGTGTTGTTTAGAGTAAATCCTAATAATAGTGATGGTAAGGACAACCATTGATTAGGTGGTCCAGTAATGTTAAATCTAATTACAGAATTTGTATCAGCGGTATAAGTAGAAACCGATGAAGGATAAAAGTTTTTACTTTCTTTTGAACGGACATAAGAACCGCCATCTTTTAATTTAAATCTTAAATTCTTCTCTACAAGGACATCATCTATTTCCAGAGTTTCCATCTTTATATATTTAATAATAGAAAATATTATATTATTCTATTATTAAATTAATTTATTTTAAAGTGTGAATAATCTATAACTTCTTTTTTAGATTTTTTATTTAATAGTTTTTTAGATTTATTTTTAATATTATTGTTTTCAACCTTATAATTAGGTTCGTCTTCTACAATCTTTTTAATGTCATCATAACTGACTTTCTTTTTAGGATTTATAGTATTTTTTATATCATTATTAGGCATTATATATAAGACTACAAAATTTCCTTTACAGGTTCAATGCTTCTTGATACGTCCTTGCCAGTATCACCATATAATGAGTGTTGATGATTTGTTAATGGGTTAAAACCTCCTCTATTTGATGTTATACTGCCTCTATCTAAAATACTGACTATATCACCAAAATTTCTTAGGCTTGTGTAGTTGTCATTATTTTTGTTTGACATTGAAACAAAAGGAGCGCCGTAAGTTGTCAAATGTTTAATATTATTATTAGGATTATTTTTAATATATTCTGAACTTATTGAACTGCCTAAACTGTGAGAAATAACAGTATCTATATTTATATTGTTATCCAACACTTCTGATACATCTCTATAACGTTCTGAATATCTTGTAAGGTTTAGTGGTAATCCTATATCGCTTAAAATATCATTAATATTTGATTTAATATTAGATTTACCAAATGTCCCAGCAACATATAGTTTATTGCCATCAATAAAGAAACCTTTACCATTTGTATATGCTTTGTTTAATCCTTCTGTGTCAGATAAATTATTATTATATTTAGGTTTGAATAATGATTTTTCTTGTTGAATTTCATTAATTATTTTTCTATACATTTCGCTATGACCTTGATGAAGCGGATTGTATGATTTTAATTTTCCTTCTTTTAAATAATATTTATGTTTTTTCATATATAATTAAATTATAAAATTTCTAAATAATAAATATAATGAGATTTCGTAAAATATATATCAACAGTGCTTATCGTGATTTAAATGACAGTCAATCTACATCAGATTTTGTTATTAATTTAAGAGAGCAACAAGAATGCGGACCAAATACTAAAATGATTTGTCACGAAGTATCTATCGCTAATTCATTTTATCCAATTGAAGATAATTTAAATAACAGATTATATTTAACATTAGGAGGGATATTAATAGGAGCACCAGTATATTATTTTATTGTAGCACCTGATAAAGGTAGTTATGTAGGTAGTGAATTAGCAACCGAATTACAAAATAAATTGAACACTGCTACTAATGGAACTGATGGAAACAGTAATTTTTTTACTTGTAGTTATTCATTAAAAACAAATAATATAACTATAAGTTGTAATTATATTTCTTATTTTTTTTATAATCCATACAGATAAAGAATTAAAAACAAATTACAGTTTTGGTATTGATTATGATAGAGATTATCTTAATAGTATTAATGACATTTTAGGAAATACTACTGAAAAAGTAAATAGTACTGCAGACCCGTTTGTTAGTGGATTTATATCATTTTTACCTGTTAAAAATATATATATTCATTGTAATGAACTTTCTAATGGGAACCAGTTATGTAGTTTTGGTACTTCATCAATAATAAAGAAAGTACCAGTTTTAACATCATTCGGCAACCTCATATATGATAATGAACTAATTTTAAATGATGCTAATGATGTTAGTATGCGTTCATTAAGAAGATTACATTTTAGATTTACTGATGCATCGGGTAGAGTTTTAAATATGAATGGAACACCAAGTAGTTTTAGTTTAACATTTTTTGAAGGTTAGAAAAGCATATATTAAATATTTTTGTATAAATATTTATTATATACTAATTATATTCAAATATTTTAATATATATGTTTATTATATACTAATTATATGGTTAAAAATATTCAAATTATAGATGTAGGCAGTGAAAATAATGAAGCACCTAAAGAAGTAGAAGAAATTAAAGAAGAACCTATTATTAAGGAAGAAAGTAAAGAAGTAGAAACTAATAATATTATAAATGAAGAAAATAATAAAGTAGAAGAAGAACACGAACCAAAGCAAGAATTAAAATCTAAAACATACTCAACTGAAAAAGTGGAATGTCCAAACTGTAAAAAATATTTAACAAAATACACTTTCAAATATCGTCATAACTGTAATGGAATACCAGTTAAAAAAGAACCAGACCCTAACAAAGTTGTTCGAAGAAAAATTATGCATCCACAACAAGCAGAAGAGTTTAAAGATGATGTCTGTAATAGAGTGAAGGATAATTTACCAAAAGTTGATGAACAAGAAATAGAAAGAAGAGTTGAAGAACGATTGAAAAACATTTAGAAACAACTGCTAATAAAGTATTTGAAACTGCAAAAGACCGTTACAATAATATTAAAATGGAACGAGATAATAAAAATAAACAGAAAATTAATAATTTAGCAAATAAAATTATTTAATCTAATTATTATTATATAATGATTATTGATAAAAAACAATTGCTTATGCGTCGTAGAGAAATTTATGACAACGTTGTAAATAGAATAACAGAACCACAAAATAAAGACAAACCGAATATCAGTGATGTTATTGATAGAAAAGCAGTTGTTGAAACAAACAAACCAAAAAAAGAAGAATAAATATAAATCAACTCAACATTACTATTATGAAGGAGACAACAAGGCACACCAACCTAATTACACATATTTTAAAGAATTACAAGAACAATTAGAACGTCATAGCGCTAAAAAAGATTATGCTGTATTTCAAAATAAAAGAAGATATCAAGATGAAGCACAGGCGTATTTTAATGAAATCCAAAGGTTGGAAAGTGAAAAATTGAGACATCACCCATCAAGTGAAACAGGTAAATCCTATTCAGAAATGATTAAGAAGAAGAAAGGAATAATCAATCAATTAAGACAAGATTTTGATTTTGATTAAATTAATTAGATTAATTAGATTAATAAATTATAATCTAATTAATTTTATATACCAATGAGATTAGATGATATGCAGATGAAAACATTAAAATCACAGTTAAGATTAAGACCGTCTTATAATGAACTGATAAAGGAAATTACAAAGGAAGAATATAAAAATAAGAATATAAGAGATGTAATAGACAGAAACGCTTATTATTTTCGTGATAGTCCATTAGGAACAGTTTATGATAATAATACAGTAGATTTGAGACAACAACACTTTCAAAAAATGTTAGATGAGAAAAATCAAACAGAACAGTTTGATATAGCGAAGGACGATGAAATGGATGATTTAAGAGATGAAGCAACAGAAGCGCTGGATGCTACAATGGACGAAGCAGAAGAACAACACGAACAACAAATCAGTTATATTTCTCAAAGCGTTAGAAAACAACATTTTGATGATATGAACCAAAGGTTACAAAGAATGAAACAAACTGATGAAAGTTTAGGTCAAGATTTAGCAAATATATTTCAAGGAACACAAGCATTTCAAGATATGGCAAATCTTAACGCAACAGTTGCTTCAAGTTCTTCCCAGTCGCCAGAGGCAGTAGCAAAAGTAATTAAACCATCAAAAACGAAAAAAGCAGAAGCAAAAGCAAAAGCAAAAGCAAAGGCGTCATTGGAAGCAATAACAATGGATGAAAGCGAGACAATGGCGATAGAAAGCATCAGAGATGACGCACAAAAACGACAAGAACGAGACGCACCAGAAGAGATGAGACCAAAAGCAAAAAGTAAAACGAACAAAGAAGAAAAAAAGAAGATGCTAAAAGCAATACAGCACACTCCTGAAATAGCGCAAGGTGCATCATCTGGATTGCAACCTGACAAAGATAAAGACGACAAGACACCTGAAATAACCAAACCAAAAAAGACAATACAAAAAGACAAAACAGCACCCTCAAGAATGAACATACAACTGTTGGACGAAGCATTCAAAGAAGGATTGAACAAAGGGAAAATAAAAAAAAATGAATTTAGTAAATACAAAGATATGTTTGATAAATGGAAAAACAACAAAAACAAAAAGGACGATATAAAACCAATTCAATCATTATACCGTGAATTAATATATAAGAAATAACAAAAATGATTTAGACATAAAATGATGAAGATAAGAATAAATAAATAATAATAAAAATAATAATGATAAATAAATAATAACAAATAAAATAATAATAATAAT
Organism: Effrenium voratum; assembly: GCA_963377175.1. Lineage (NCBI taxonomy): Eukaryota > Dinophyceae > Suessiales > Symbiodiniaceae > Effrenium > Effrenium voratum. The sequence goes on along the minus strand of CAUJNA010002083.1, from coordinate 30,481 downwards.
AATAATAATAATAATAATAAAAATAATAATCATAATAAAATAAAAGTCTAATTGGAGGAAAATAATAAAAAGTCACTTAAAGAATAATCACCTTTTATATATAAAATATAATGCCGTCATATTTTGTTGATAATGGCGTGAAAATGACAATGACTAATGATATGTTTGATATGTTATGGAACAGTATAGGAAATGATGAATTTATTAGTTCAGAAACAAGCGACATATCATCAGAAGAAGAACCGAAGACAAAAAATGCTGAATGGAGAAAACAGGATAACGGATACTACAATAGGAAACCAAATGATGATAACTATTTTAAAACATACTATAAAGAAAAGACAAAACACTCATGTGTATGTGATATTTGTGGAAGTCAGCTAAGTTGTAAATCAAATCTTGCAAAACATAAGAAGTCTAAGAAATGTCTCGTAGCAGGCAATGCTACTGCACCGTGTCAAAAGCATTTAGTGTAATTGAATGATATTATTAAAAATAATATAATGTAATTCATAAATTGTATGATATTATTAAAAATAATATCATGTAATTCATAATGAGTAGGAAATTAGATAAGGATGAAATTTTAAAAAAGTTATATTATGATGTTGATGAGGGGTTCGGTTCTGTTAGAGATTTATATGAAAAAGCGAATAAAGTTGAAGCAGGTTTTACATTAGATTATGTTTCTAAATGGATGAAATCTCAACCAAACAAGCAAACAAGAAATTATAAGAACTACAATTCATGCACGGCACCTTTTCCAAAATATGAATTCCAAATTGATTTAATGGTCATGTCAAGTTTGTTAAATGACGTTGGTGTTGATGTTAAAAATCAACCTAAATTTGGTTTTGTTTGTATCGATATTTTCAGTAAAAAGTGTCATATAGTTCCAATGGAAATTAATGATATTGAAACTTTTTTCAATGCTATGTTGGAATGTTTTAAAGTTCCAGGCTATCCACTTAGTATATATAGTGATGACGAAGGAGCATTAAATAGTAAGAAGATACAGAATTATTTGAAAGGTGAAGGAATTGAATTAATTATTACTAAAACTCATGCATCACAAGCGGAGAGAATGATTAGAACAATTAAGAAAATGATTAGTGATAGACTTCGTCATCATAAAGGGTCATGGGTTGAAATGATGAAAGTATCACTGAAGAAATATAATAGTAGTCAAATACATAGTAGCACAGAAACAACACCAAACAAAGCACACGATTTAGACAATGTTTTAGATGTTAGAGCAAACCAAATACTGAAAGAAAAGCATAATAGAAAGTATCCAAATGTGACTGAGGGGGATTATGTTAAAGTTTATAGCAAAGGTAAAGGCAACTACACCAGTCGTAAAGAGAGCCGAAGTGTCTGGAGTGAGAGAAAATACAAGGTAATACTTGTTGGTAAGGATTTACTTAACAATAAGTATTATAAATTAGATGGATTAAGTAAAAAATATAATCGGCACGAGATTTTATTGGTTAATTAAATAATGTCCATACGGCAAACTTTCAATAGCGTTATAGAAATATATTTTATTGCAAAAATTGGACAAAGAAAACTTAACTTGATTAATGCTATATATTTGATGGTTTTTTGAGCGTATAGTGTTAAATTCAACTTTATCCTTCAAATCACCATTTAATGTTTCTTCGTATTTATTATAATTTAATTCATTAGCAACTTTATGTTTAACAATGCCTTTGCTCCTCTTATGTTCTTCATCTTCTCCATACACTTTATAACAGTATGATTTAGGTTTCAATCCTATGAAGTGAGTCATTATTTTTCCATTAAGTTCATCCTTCATTTTCCCAAGAACTTTTTTTATTAGAAGCATTATAACATTCATGATTTTTAGGATAATCTGAAAAATCCATATGTTGATTTATATGCTTAAAATCTGTGTAAATATCATCAGTTTCAACATGGATAATAAAACTATCAGTGTCAGTATATGCTAATTTTATTTTATCGTTATATTTAGGTTTTAATACATCATAATAAAAAGAATACATATGAATTTTAGAATAATCTAAAATTGATAGACCCATATAAATAGGTTTATCTAATTCTACCATTGCCTTTTCAAGTTCTACCACCACTAAATCTTCATTTATAATGTGTCTATGTTTGTATGATGGTTTATTTACTAATTTCTGGAAGCGTTCAGGTGTATTGATTAGTCTGAAGTCATTGTGATTACGAACGTTTTCGAGTGTTTTTCCATATACAGCGTTATTTAATAATTTGAATAAATCTTTTTCAAATTCAGTTTTAGCATTCTTTCGTTTTTCGGTATTGAAATCAATGTATGGTTTTAAGAAATCTGCTTGATTAAAACTAATTACCCTATGGACTTTCTTTAGTTTTAATCCATGCTCTAAATAAAACTTCAATGCTGATATATGTAATACATACTTTTTCTTATCCATAACATTTAATATTAGTTTATTTGTTTTTTCATCAGATGCATCTTTTCCATAATATTTTTTATGTATTTCTTTTTGAACTGGTGAAAGCATATTCTCACTAACACTCATAATTTCTGGTGCTAATGGATAATCTCTATGTAAATCATGTAATTCTTTTGGATATTCTAAATCAACTTCTAAAATATAGCCTTTGTCATCATCATCGCTATAACTTAATACTTTCTTCTCATCCATCCTTGAAAAATACCAATTGAACTTATCAAACGGTAGTTTTTTACTCATTGCCAGACCATACAAGTTATTAGCATCTAAATAACTTATATAACTTGATGGTTTTGACTTGTCATATTGTTCATTCATGTATTTATTATTTGCTTCTACTTTTTTATGAGCACATTGAGTCATCCCGCCACGAAGACCTTTTTCAATCATTTCATACATGTCTTTATTATGTATTTGTTGAAGTCTAACACCAGTAAGAGATAAGAAGGCAGACCACGAATAATTAGGTAATGTTATGTAATGAGCAGGGTCTAAACCATAATAATTTAAGCACATATCCCTAAAGTTTTCAAAAACATCACTAAGCAAATAAACATCTGTCATCAAATATAAATCATGGTATTCACCTAGGTTTTTGATATTGAAATTATCCCATATTACTTTTGCCCTTGTGTGTTGTGTATCTGTTATGCCTTCTTCATATAATTGACTGTAAAAGTCTTCTATACTTGGTAATTGCGATTCATTGAATTTATCAAATGAATTCATGTAGTCGTAAGGATAAACTCCTTTTTCAGTTAATAAGTCTAAATCGGTTTTATTTCTAATATATGGATTTGCTGATGAAAATCGGAAATTATCCTTCCAGTCATTCCGCTTTTTATATATAGGTTTATCATGTTCATCTTTACCTACTATGTCATATTTATTTAACTTAACTAATTTATCCAAAGATGCTGAGAGAAAAGCCATGCTATCTTTAAACTGTAATGAACCAAATGAAAATGTAATAAACTTTTCGCTATTTTGTGCTATTACATCTATTCTCTTATTTTCGTTCAATTCCTTATTTATTTCATTTGCTTTGCCTATTATTAAGTGAGAGTCATAGTTTTTTAAATTATGAAAAATACTGGTATCTTGAAATATCTAAATGAATAATCCAAATTACATTTTTCGTGAGCACAACCTCTATAAATACCAGTAAAATGACAGTGATCACGAACTTTTGTATCTTCTGGTGTAAAATTCTTATTACATATTGAACATACAGTAGCTTTTCTAAATTCTGCTTCTTGTTCAACTGTAATATCCAGTGGTTTATTAACATTCATTTTATCAAAAATATCTTTTTTAATTTCTCTTAGTTTATTTACAAAGTGGTCTAAACAATCCTCTCCACGGTATAAATAAGGTTGGCTTGTATTATCAATAGAATTTACAACATTCAACATATAACCGCATGGTTTATGTTCCTGATACGTGCCCTTGATACCATTATTTGAATTTACAGTTATACACTCAAAATCTCCATAAACAACAAATGGACATTTTAATTTTGTATTGTATTTTTCAAATTCAATACAACTACCTTCTTTTGGTAATTTAAAATGTTGTCCATGTGTTGCCATACAACCAGTTTCATAATGTTTTGTTAATAAATCCTTTCTAGTAAAGGCATGAGAACAATAATGACAACAATGTTTTGTTTGGTCATTTTTGTTTGTTTGCCAGTTCATTAGACGACTTAGACTTTTAATAGCTACATAATGATTATTGTTATTGATTTCAATTTTCAAAAGGTTTATTTGATGTTTAGCATCTCTTGTTTTAGTTCTATAATCAATTATAATTTTTCGTCATTAAACGTATCATCAATTTCATAAACATTGATTGAAACTAGCTTACTATTATTTTCTTCAAACCTTTCAATATCCTTATTACCAGTTGGAAATTTAACACCTTCCCAGTTTAAGATATTGTCGTTTAATTTGTTGTAATGAAAAGTATGTTCTGGGTGACTTTTACTAATCTTATCAAATACTACTGATTGAATACAATATTTGAAACATTTATTATCTCTATTTTGAATATTGATACATGCTTTCTTATGTTTAATCCAATCTGGTAAGTCAATATAACTACCTGCCCTAGTAGGGTCATATTTGTCATAATGTAATGTGATTGATAATATCTTTATAAATTTTAAATTAGATGCTGAACCTTCTAACTTTTCTATGTTCAATAAAATCTCTTTGATTGATTTTTCAATTGCTTCATCCAAATCGGTTTCATTATATATGTTTGACCTTGTTGCAGGTAAATTATAAAGTATCTCTGTATGTTTTATTACTCCATCATCATCATAATAATGATAAAATAAACCTTCTGCCCTTATATTCAGTTTCATAGCTCTATTAGTTTTCAAAAAGGTTAAAAGTCTATCTTTTTGGTAGTGTATCATTGATAGTGCCTTTTCACCTTGAAAATGTTTATTTACTAGTTTTATAGAATTAGCATAACTTTTGAATGCTGATTGTTGGTCTGTTATTCTGAATTTGTTTTTTATAGCGTATTTTGTCATGGCATTTTTCAATCTTTGTTTAAGGTATGTTGAGCGAATTGTTTTTGTAGCATGACTATTATATTCATTGGTGTTTGCTACTGATTTTAATTTCTTGTTCAAAACATTCGAGATAGGTTTTTCTTTGTTGTATCTAAATTTCCTACCATCTACAATTATTGATTTTAATTCCTTGTTTCCTCTTTTTGGTATTTCCGCTTTGTCATTATTTAGTAGATAATCTATAACATGTTTCATAATACTATACTATATAATTTAATATATGTTTATTTCTTTAAGTTAATTTAACATATGAATTCTTACAATATACTTAAAGACATATTATTATATATAAATAACTATGCTTTCAGAACTTGAGGCGATAAAAGAAACACCGCATTTCCTAGTTCTTGACTTTGTTTGTGACAATTATTTAATATCATTTAATGAAAGTAATGTTGTTTATAAACAGGGAATGTATGCTAGATATAAAAAGTGGTGTAGTAAGAATAACAGAGCATGTATAACCTTTGATAAGTTTGATGAAGAGATAATGAAGAATAATGAAGTTAAATGTTTTACTCATTTTGGGAAAGATTATTATACAAATCTTATTTATGACCCAGAATAAGCATACATATTTATAACATTTATTTGGTTAAATGTTATAATTATTTTTTCTACTTAAAATCTACTTAAAGAAATATTGACTTAATATATTAAGATAGAAATGGTTGAATTTACTAAAAAAGAGCAAGAAGAAATTATTAATGACTTTTTGAATAAAATGCAAGTTAATGACATTATCAGTAGTTGTAAATGTAAACTAATAAATGAAAAAGCTGGACTAACTAAGTTAAATTTACCTATTCCAATTGTTAAAAACATTTGTGATTTTAATTATGTTGAATGCGAGAAATGTTTTTTATTAAGAAATGCAAAGCAAGTTTTACATAAAAGTAATTTACATTCAACATTGAGACAATGTATTTATGATAAATACAAATTGGAATTTGAAGAAAATACATTTCTAAATGATGACTCATCATTAAGAACATATTGTTTTATAAAGTTAAATACATTTCCTACATATGAAAAAGTGAAAAACTATATACTGCAAGATAACGAAACATATATTTTAAAATTTTATAATGATATTAAATATTACTACGAAAAATCATATGAAGTTAGTTATGGTGGCAAAACTGGAACAACAAGACCAATTGAAGAATTTCATAATAAAATGATATTTAAATTTATTGATGAGTATGATTTATCAAATAATGAAATTGAAAATGATTGCAAGGAAACATTTTTAAACTACATAAAACAAAGAAACCAAGAATTGAAAATCATGATTGATAAACTATGTGATTATATTAAGGATGAACAGAAGAACAATATAATAGGTAAATTAATATATGGTGATGTGATAAATGATATTAAAAGTGTTTTAGGAAACTGGGGCATATATTTTTGCATTTATGATTTTGCTGATAGAAAATATCCATTTAAAAATAATAAACAGAACTTTAAACAAATACCAAAGATTACAAAGGAATATTTAAATACTAATGACTTTGATTAAAACCATAATATAATAATAACATGTAAAATTTTATATGTTATAATTATACTGTACTTATAGTTTGTAAAGATTGAAATATTTTATTTTTCCTTGATTTGGTTGTCTCTTTCAAAGTGCGTTGTTTGAACTTGGCATGCTCTTTTGATTTTTTCGTGCTTTGGCTGTTTGTATTTTATTTTGTTTGATACTCTTCTGATATTTTTTGTTGGTATGTTGCTTTGTTTTTGTTGATGTGTGTTTTTGAGTTTGTGTTCTTTGATGGTTTTTATTTTTGTTGTTTTGTTGGTATGCTTGTTTGAATTATTTAATGATTATGCTTTGATTAAATATTTTGTTGGGGGTTGTTCTGGTTTTTGAGTTGCTTGGTGGTTCTTATCTTGTTTTCTGTGAATTTTGCTGATTTGTGTTTATGCTGTTTGATTATTTGGTTTTATTCTTAGAAGTGCCGTTTTATGTATTTTTGGGGGTGGGGGTGGGGGTGGGTGGGGTATCGCCTTCCATTTGCAACCGTAAGTTCGAACCAGCAAGCTGAGTCAATTGATGGCCTCAATTCGCCATGGTCACCTGACTCAACATGATGGTCAATATTATTTGCTTATTTTCCCATGTTGGTTGTAAAAGGAATCTATCATACACCACTATAGGCAATACTTTGTGTATCTTCCCACGTTGGTTTTGACGGGAATCTATCACTATTGGACAGTTTTTTATTATTAACATTTTTTCAGGGGGCTGAAGCAATGGAGGTTGCGAAATCCATTCGCACCACGAAATGAAACCATGGAGTTGAAACAATTGTTTTGTTGGCATTTGCGGGAATCGACACATTCCAGGATTTGATTTCACGGATGCCCCATGCAAAGAAACCAAGAAAATGAACAAACACACATTGCGAAATGTTCACTTGCAGAGAGTTTGTTGGTGTTTTTGCCATCTAAAGCCGCACTTTTGGACAGCTCCCTTTCAGACTGCCATCCGAAACGTCTCGGGCAATCTCTGCGAAAATCCCCCCGTTTAGACGGTTCAATTTGCAAGCCCCTGCCCGGAGGCTTATGGCAAGCAGGCGGTTTTTGGGGTGCCTGGTTGAATGCCCCAATTCCATATCCCCTCAAAAAATTGGATGCCCCGATCCCATATTGCAAATAAGGGAAGCGTAAATTACCCTGCTGTCTAACAGGCGGTTCATCGGAAACTTCCCAAAGAATCCTTGCAGCTTGCCTGTGAAGCTGCTTGATTTCCTCCAACTGGTTTCGCAGTGGCTGCGATAGAATCCCCCCTTCCCAGTTCTATCAGGGATCCTTACATTATACACCTGAACATTGCAACTTGTAAATTGTAGTTTCCAACTTTATTTTTGGTGTTGAAAAAGCCACATGTTTCAAATGGTGACGCAAAATGAATTTCTTTTAAGGAGCCCTGTCCAACCTTCTACAAAGGTACGGTGGGTGCCGATTGCCACGCTATATTGCAAGCAAACTCACCAGACTCTAAACCGCAAAGCTATCTAGGTCCTCCAGATTTGAGAGGTTAGGATAAGTTGGTACCGTCCTTTTTCTGTAGTCTATTTTAGTAGGGGAACCTTCCCCCAAAAAAGGGTAGAGAAGGGCACTACTGAAACAAACCTAGCTGTGGTATTTTCTATTCACATGGAACTTGACACAAAGGTGTTGGAAGACTCTGTTCCTTTAAAAAAAATAAACATGGACTTTTTGGTGGATTCCACATCCATTGATTTGCCACAAGTTGAGTGATGACTTGTTGGCGGCTCTGACATGTATCCCAAAAGGTTAAATCGCCTCCACTCTTCTTTGGGAACTTGACAGCAAACGACAAGTTTAGACCATTTTGGTTGCCGACCCATTGAGGAAGTGAAGCTGTTAGGGCACTGAGCTCTTAGACAGCGGACGAGCCGCGCCTTTTGGTCAGGATAGGTACCAGGAGAGCTTCCAGCGCTTGCTGGAAACTGCGCGGCGCAAGATTCTCGGCTCGCGGTTCGGTCTGAGGGATGGCCCCAGAACTGCGTTTCGTTTCTGCAACCCCCTTGTTTGGAGGGGGGGAACCCCTTTGTGAAATCATCTACATGGGTCTGTACTCAAAGAACTGTTCCTTTCGAACAGAGGAACCCCAAAAACATCGGTTGTTATAATAAACTAACCCACCAAAATACCCCCCCCCCCCTTTTTCCCATGGCTACTGGAGGTATATTCTCGCTTGACGGGTGGTTTTTTTCTGCATCACCCCTCTCGTGTCCACGGAGTCCTAAACAGTCCTCATGGACAGGGGCCGTCTTTGGAGGGAAGCCGGTTTTCCCACAAATCCGTCGAGGTCCCTTAGCTAGTGAACGAAATCGGATCACTTGGGAAGTTGCGCCCCGGATCTCGGATGGCGAGGTTTCCCCACAAATCTGTGGACCAATTCAAGCCTTTGCTCTGATAGGTCCCTCTGTTGGTTGAACGCTCGTTTCCTTTGTGGGCTTGAAGATCTATCTTTTCGTAAGACAAGACAACAACCCTGGCATGGAACACTTTTCTTTGATTTTTCTGTTCTGGTTGCCAACTGACCAACCGATCAGATCTTTGGAGCAAGCTGTAAATATTTTGTTTGGCCAGCTGTTTGTGCCTTTTTGCCTGTGCCAGGTCAGCGGATTATAGGGTAGTGGTTGGTGATGTCTTTGTCATGCTTATGACATATCCCATTCATCGTTCAACTTTTCGCAAGGGATAAGCGAGCCAAGACAAGACCTGTTCCTTTCCGAGTCTATGTGGGGTCTCAAAATAGGGAGGTTCTTTCTTGTGGATGGGGTTTGAATGGAAACCAACAGGATACCATCCAAAAGACGTGCTTCGAATGGCTGAAAGTTGAAGACACATGGGACACCGCCGTAGTTTGGAGGGTTTGCTGGGACTCCCGAGCCACCAAACTACCGAGCTCCAAACCACTCCAAGCCACCAATCCAAACCACCACTCCAAACCAGCAGTTAAGGGTTGACTGAATTTAGATCTTCAACTCCAAGCTCAGACATTTTCTAGCCACACTCAGGAAGCGAACTTAGATCTTCAGACTTTTCCCGGCCAAACTCAGGAAGTGAGTCCAGGATTCACTGGATTTGAGGCCTACCTGCTGTGGATGGACGAAATCCATTTCGCACCACCTAAGAAACCCTGGAATGATTCGATTCCCCTGTAAATACCAACCAACGTTCTGGTTTCAATGGTTTCATTTCGTGGTGCGATTTCTGGATTGCGTCCATCCACAGTACTGTCAGACCTTTCCAACAAGTGGGACCTGGACCTCCCCTTTCTCCCAGAAGCCTGGTTGAAATTTGCTCCCCAGAGATGCCGTCAGCACCGACGGATCCATCTCAGGAACTCGCGCTTAGAGATCCTGGCGGCGCAGTGGTACGGCAGCGCCTGGGTCGAAAAGCAAAAAAGCAAATCCGCGGGGGGGTTGATGGAGACCCTGCCTAACATGGAATCCACCAAAAGCTCCTTTTCAAAGAACAGTAGAGTCTTCCAAAACCTTCCAAAACCTTTGCGTCTTCCAAAACCTTTGTGTCAAGCCATGTGAGTAGGAAGAACATACCATAGCCATCCGGTTCCAGGTGCCTGAGAGCCAGGTGCCCAGGCATCCGGTTCCTGAGAGCTGAGATCCTTGGAGTTTGTAGTGGGAGATTCCGAGTTTCACCCACGAAGACTTGGCCGCATTTCGCCGAGGGATCTTGGGACTGAGCCACTTTTTGCCAACGAATGAATGGGTTTCCCGTGCTAGACCACTAAAAGTTAAGCTTGTAGCAGGGGAGCAGAAAGCCACCGAGAAAAGTTAAGCTGAGTTTTGGTAGGGAGATTGTTGGTCTAGGTCCCCCCAGCTAGGTGCCAACTTTCACCCTTCCTTTTTTGGGAGGGGTCCCCTACTAAAATAGACTACAGCAACAAGTTGGTAGCAACTTATTGTAACCTCTCTACTGGAGGACCTCGCTCTGAAACCACCTTTCATTTGCTTAAGCATCGTTTTTCCCCTGTTGTTTTAAAGGCGATCTATCACCAGGGGGGCTTCAGCAAATGGAAGCCACTGTCACCTTGCAATTTGGGAGACACCCCAAATGGCGGTTTTCCTCGTGGTTTCCGGTTGAAGCCACCAAACACCCCCAACTTTCCGTTTTAGTTTCCCTCATGCCACCCCCAACACATCCCCCAATTTGTGAGAGACACCCTAGGGGAAGAAAGCCGGTCTTACGCCAGCGGGCCCTGAGGCGACGTCATGGCTGTCGCCGACTGGGGCGGCAGCCTGTCCGCGCTCAGCCGCCAGCACCTGCGAGGCGCGCGTTCTTTGGCTTCGAATTCCTCTTTGATCTGCCAACCCAAAGAGGGTCCATTTGGACGTGTCGTCAAAAAATGGGACCTCCCAAAATGGCATCGTGTTTCCTTTTTGCTCAACTTGGTGCGACTTTACCCACACTCAGAAAGGGTTTCTCCTTAGGTTGATTTTGACAGGGCGCACATGTCAGACGCTGCCAATTGTTTCCCATTAAACCGCTCCAACAGAGCACCAGCTCGCAAGAACACCCCCCTCATATAGCGGGCTGCCTTGTTATGCGTAAAAAAAGGCGAGTTGTATAGGGAGGGTCTGAGCCCTTCTTACCGAGCGCCACTTTCTTGCATTCTTTCCAGGGATCCTTCTTTCTCGAAAACCTCCGGAAACCCAGGGAAAACGGCCAGCTTTTGGAAAGAACAATGGTTGAAAATAATGGGGAATCAACCCCTAGAAAAGGGCAAACGAAATGGTCTCAAAGTGGGTTGGTCTCAGTAGCTGCTGTAGATGGTTCTCCCAACATCTGTACAGGCACCACGAAATGAAACCATGGGTGAAGCCATTGTTTTGTTTGCGTTTGCAGGGGAATCATTCCAGGGTTTCTTAAGTGGTGCAGGGAGTCGTGCATCCACGGTACGTCAGCACTTGGTACCATCTTACATGTTTCGTTAAAATGATTGTGAAGCATACTTAAGTCCTTGGTTTGGGGTCAAACATTGACCAAGAAGTAGGCTGGAACATTTTGTTGGGCTTCCTTTGGCAAAACAACAAACTTGGTTCTCTCAAAATAGGCGACCCTCAACATTGTTGATTTTCCTTTGGTTCCTCCCTGACACCACCTGAAGGGACCCCAAAAACAGACACCCCCAAAAACAGACACTCCCACATAGGGTAAAGCCTTGGGGGGGCTTTGGTTTGCTCATGGGAATCAGGACCACAATTGGGTCGGTCTAAAGATGGGCGATTCTGGTACGAGTTCTCTTCATAGTGAGAGGGTTCGAAGGCAAGTAAGCCGCACAGGCTATGCCCAAGAAGTCCGCGCCGCTTGGCGATTCAGGAAGCCGACGGCTTGTCTAGCTCCGTCTTGTTTTGGGCTTTTTGAAACAGGTGGGTGTTGGTGAGGCCAAAGGACAGAGACACCAAAAGGAAAGCACACCTTCTTTCCATCAATTCGGGGTGCAATGTTCCTCAACCAAAAGCGTCTCCGACAAAGCAGCCCTTTATTCCGCGCGGGTTTTTGCAGGGAGACGAACTGCAAGTTGCTTTAGGGCCCTCATTCATATTCATCAGATCTTTGGGTCGTCCAATCTCACGCGGTGCTGCCCTTGGGGGGGCCCCTTAAAGAATACATGGCCAGTCAAAAGGAGTGTCCCTTCAAGAATCCAGTTAGACTTTCGTGACTCTTTGAGTGGCAAACCAGGGAGTTTGTTTGTGATAGAACAGGTGTCTCCGAGTTCTTTTGGCTTTCGAAGTGACTCAACTGGCAAGGTGGATGTTAGTGCATCCCATAGTATGGCCCTTCATAAAACTGCTCCCAGTTCCCCAAAACACACCGATCGCAATGTTGATTTTCTCCTTGGAGTGGGTTTTTGGCTTAGCTTTCAAGCGCGTAACTTCCTGAGAAGGGAATCCACGGGGCAAACTCATTGCGAGTTTACGCCTATCCTGACCTTCTGCGGTTGCAAAGAACCCCCAACCCCATTCCAATTGCTTGGGTAGCTTTTGCAAGGCACCGATGAGAAGTTTTCGTCGATCTTGGTCTTGTGTTTGAGGCGTCCCCCCCACCACCTTTCGGGAGGCGCGAAATCCTGCCGCCACCACTTTGTTTTGTTTTTTTTGGGGGGGGAATTGAAACCACACCAACACGTGGCCAGATTTGGAGGTACAGAGATCCCATAATGTTTTGGTCAAAGTAACCACCTCAACCCGTGGGCAACAAAAACCCGCGGATTTGTTGACGTCCATCTTGGGGGTCCTTTTGCACAGCGCCAACATCCAGGTTGAGGGTCGATCCCAGCCACACCCCTCCGGGTGTTTTCGTGTGGCGAATGAAGTCAGCGAGGCCTTTTTGGAGGAGTGGAACTTGCAGGGTTACGTGGTAGACTTCGAGGGCACCAACGTGGTGCGCTGGTGCCTTCCCACTTCAAAAACGGGGGGCGGTTGGGCGGCGTGGGAGGCGGGGGCGGCGTTGGGCTTTGGGCGGCGTGGGCTTTGGGCGGCTTTGGGGTTTGGGCGGGTTTTTAGACGGGTTTGGGCAGAAGGAGGGAAGGGAGGGTCGGGAAGGGGTGGATCTGGGTAGAACCCCCGACCAAATTGATGGGGTCCGCTATTGGAATACTTTTTCGGCATATCGCCTCGCTTCTGCCGATTTGGCCAGATGTCAAATCAGTTAGTTTAATTGATTTAACAAACTTATTGTCTATTACCTAAAGGTAGAATTTGATTGAAACCAGAATATAAGCAGACCTAGTTTAATTGGTTAAACAATTTGATTTTGATTTCCTCCAAAGTAAACCGAATGTAATCAATTAAAACAAATATTTTCCTCAAGGCCTGCAGTCTGGGGGATTTCAAACCAAACGAGTGAATTGAGATATAGTTACTTCGACTGCTTGAAATAAGTCAATCAACAAGATTAATTCTCCGACAGTTTGGTTGATTTGGCTGTGGTTCAATTCATGCTGGAAACGAACCAGGGCACCGCCGCGAGCCGCCGAGCACCATCCAGCATCCTCTGCAAAACCCGTTGGTTCGGAGCCAGTTGAGTTCAGCATCCTTGAGGTTCTACAACAAGCCACGAACACCGTTACAACACCGATGGAAATGGCTGCTCAGACTTCTGCTGGGTTTTTTGGAGTCTAAGCTGATGCAAGAAATGCACTTCCCACTTTGTTTGAGCACGTTTGGCTCATTCCTTCCAGATGTTCAAGTGTTCTCTTGCTTGCCTAGGCTACGCAAAACCATAGAACCCAAACTGTCCTTTGGCCTTACAAAGCCTGCCTTGGCCATGAGTTTTAATAGGGAACCACCTCAAAAGTGATTGGTGGACATGAATCCCCACCTAAATGACGTCCACCAAAGGGTCCCTTATTAAGATTCATAGCCATTTGGCACCCCCTCGAAAGGGGCGACTTTTGGCTGTCTGGGATCTCTTTTGTTTAGGTGCTGAATAGCCCAGAGCTGTTGAATTTTCCAAAAAGGAAGCCAAAAGGATTGGCAGTTTGTGAATTTTCGCGGGGTTCACACGGTGACTCTCCAAAAAAAACATGTTTTGCGTTAGACTAGCTAAGCAATAGACTCAGAGCGTATCGTTCTCTGTTTACTCCAAATTTGGGCCAAGGGAAGCCAAAAGAGGATTTGCATTTCCTGCTGTTACCTAGCCCCGATTTGACACGTTGAGGGCGCCAACGACGAAGGTACACTGAACTCCTGGTCGCCCTCGCCAGCGCCTTCCGAGCTAGCGCGGGCGATCGCCGTCTGCAGCTGGGCGTGTCGCCGAGCACGGCAGGGGAGCCCAAAGGGGCAAGGAGAAGTCAGGGTTGGGCAAGACATGTTCAAGCAACCAGACCCCGACCCCCTTTAGCAAAATAACACAAGAATGTTTTTTTTTTTTTTTTAATCCCTATGTGGGGTTTGCCTTAAAATAGGGAAGCACCCGGAGAAGCTTACATTGTCGATTGTGGCCCTACTTTAAATCGAACCTACCCTCCTGTGTGGGGTTTGACCAGAACAAGTGAAACTTTTTTGTTTATTACACAAAGCAAAACCAAGAACAAGAAGATTTCCACGTAGACACATTCTTGGGCATCCATCCTCAGACTCTTTTTCGCGGTTTGCCTTTTGATCCCCTCACAGAAAGTTGAACCCTTTGGAATCAGCCACCCGAAGGACCCCAGGTTGAGGCCCTGGGTTGAACAGAAAGTTGGACTCTTCACGCATCATGGATCATCTTTGATCCCCTTGGACGGCTGTCCGCAATGCGACGTTGAAGTTTGATGTAACATCGGCCGAGAGTCCGAGAGACGAATCTGGACACAATGGCAGAGGTTTCTGGTTGCAAGTGACCTTCGTATCCGGCAAGTTGGTCTCGGCGTTTCACCGTTAGGTTGCCCCAAAAAACGCGCCCAGAGGAGTATCCATATTTTGAACCTACATACCTACATGCCTACATACCAACATACCTACATGCCTACATGCCTACACATGGGTGTGCCAAAAAAAAACCCATTGCTGCGCGGGATCTCGGGCCCGCGAAATCGGTCGGTGCAGCTGCTTCCTTCGATCCGATCCGAGGCGCGGGACCTGAAGGGCACGGACTCGCTGACGGACTATGTCCTGGTCCAGAGCTACGCGCCAAAGGCCTGGAGATACCAAAAACCCGTCGACACCCGTGGGGGAAATGGTTTGGGCCACCCGGTCACGAAACTTAGGCTCTTTTTTTTGATGGGAGCCCTGTTCTGATAGGCTTCAAAGCGAAATCAAAAGGGAAGCCGAGATCCACTTTGGGGCGTTCCCTAAAAGAGGCCCGACTCATAATATCTCTCTTTTGAGGTTGGTTTTACAAGAAATCCAGTGGTTGGTCGTAGTTTTGTTTGTGTTTTGTGTGGGTACCCTTTACCAAGCAAGGCGAAAACCGCAATCCATCGTTGGGGTCCCTATTCCAAGACGCACCCAAATGGAATTGGAGGCCCTTCAGAGGTGTGGGCTTCAAACCAAAACAATTTTATGTTTTGGGATAAACTCAATATTGAACAGAGTCAACACATATTATTTTCGTTGTACCCCTAGTCGGGCGAAGGAATGAGGGGTTGGGAAGCCTGTTTCATGCACACGATTCCTGTGTTCAATGTAGGTTCTATTTGAGCCAATAACAATCGATCTAGAATTCACCGTCGGGTGTTGGACGTGGCTCAACTGCACTTGACATTCCTTTCATTCCTTTCCAGCATGGTTTTCCTTTTTCCCTGATTCCAGCAGGGTGAGGGTCCTCCAAAAAGATGAACCCATTCTGGGCTCGAGAAGCTCAAGTTCCCGAAGCTTGATCTTCGGGCCAGCTGTTCGTCGATGGTGAGCGTCAAGTCTTGGGGCCAAGATCGGAGATTTTACGGGCCGGGCAATTTGCGAGTGTGAGGTGAGGTTCCCTCTCCAGGCTTAGTTGCTTCAGAAGAGGTTGACACCAATGGATTGTGTATTCCTTTTGGTGTTCCCGTTCAAACCATCCGCAACGGGCGGGTTGGGCTTTGCTTCCCAAAGGGGTTAACCCAAATGATCGAAGAGCATCACACCCCCTTTTTCAGGCCCCTATTTCAATCAAAGTGCTTCAACCAATTCGTTGTTTTGACAGGCACATCGATTTTGAGTCAGACCAAGGGGGGTTGTGAGTTGTGAGTTCAGCTGGGTTTGCGAGCCTCAAACGCTTCAACCACCCCTCCATCCTTGGCAAGGGCATTTGGCGGAAGTGTAAGGTACACATGCCCCATTCCGCTCCATGTTGTTTGGATGTGTTGCTGGTGGCTGCAAAGTTGGTTGTCAGTTTGTTGGATGCCCTGCAAACAGTTGTTGTTGTCCTTTGGTCAGGGGAGGCCGGGGTTGAAAGTCTGAGAGACGTGGTCAGGTGGACCTTGACGACTACCTCGCCATCTTCGACCCCCACAAGGCTGGGAGTTTTGGATGGCATTGTTCGGTCGGCTTTCAGGGGGGGTTTGGCAGGGTTTTTACCACCTGGGTGCCCCACCAAAGACGGAGTCGACCCCTACCCCTATCAGTGAAACCATCCCCTCGTTGATTTGGGAGAATTGGTTGTTCGGGTGAGCCTGAATAAACTTCGTTTCCATTGGCTTTTATAAGGAAGCCCAACCAACTTTTAGGACTTCCGACTACCAGAAAGGAAGCATCTTACAACCCAGCTTTCTTGGAATTTCTATCAGAAGGTTGTTAAATTGCCAGAAGCCCTGAGGGGTTTGAGCTAGGGACAGCTATGGGGGCCCGATGCCGGTCAGCGCCAATCCCCCAATACTCAATTTCTGAGTTCCTGGACTTAGTGCTTTCTCACGAAGACCATTTAGCATGTAGGAGCAACAAAGTTTGGATTTGTTCTGGCCAATCCGCTCAGGAGATTTGAATAGCGGCGAAATACCCAACCAATAAGGCTGGCCTTTTCTGTGAGCTAATAGGGTTCCTTTTGAGGTGTCCGGCTTTGGGAGGCAGGGGTTGATCCTTTTGAGCGCTTCCCTGGCAAAACGCCATCAAACACGGCGGAGTGGACGCGTTGTTTGTCTGAACACGTGGCAGAGCTGGGGGCTCAATAGGGGGGTTTGGGCAAAGGCTTGGTTCGCAGGCGTTCCCTTGGGTCTTGCTGGTTTCCTGGAAAGATTCGGGTTGGGCATAGGGATGTTACTGGTCAAGTGCTTGCCAACCCTCTGTCTTGAGAAGTGCAGGTGTTGCTCCCCAGAAATTATAGTTGAAATCAGTCTTTGGAAATCAGTCTTTGATATGTATTCATACATACATACATATATATATATATATATACACATGTGTGTCAAAAATTAGAGGGCTTGCCAAGCATGGTTAGTTTCCTCTTTGGTTTCCCTTCAAAGCCACTCCAAAATAAGTACCCTCAAAAAAGACAGCCATACATATTTGTGTGTTACCCGCAGAAAAGAACGTTCAGGCCCAACGGCACCAGATAAAAATCGCTCGACGGGAAGAATCTGCCCCATTGGACACCAAGGATTTTTCCCAGCCAAGTTTCGTTTCAAGAAGATTTTCCTATGGCTTGTATGAAACGTGTAGAATCATTTTGGTGAGTCACTGGGTCTAGGTGTCCCTTTAAAGAAAGAGTTATGATGGATTCCAGTGGTATATGTGTAGAACCAAGCTGAAACCAGTGTGAAACGATCTATGTTCAACCAAGCTGACTCAACAGGAAACCTTGCTTGTGGTTTCCTTTTTTGTGTGTGTTTGTTTTTGAGGGTGCCCCCTGTAGTTTTGATTGGAAGAAGGGACCCCAACAACAAAGCCAACACGAAAACCAACAGGAAAACCAACAGGAAAGCCAACATTTTTTACGCATGTTTCTTTTTTGAGGGGGGGCCTCTTTTTTTTGAACGCCAACTCCCAGAGCGCAGAGCGCTCAGGTCTACGTGGGCCTGTGCCTGGGCGGGGAAGGGTTTGGGGGGCCCAGGAGACTCGTGGCAACGAAGCTCCAAGCACTGGGTCAACCTTTAGGCTCCGGGTTTGCTTCCTCCAATGGTTCTAAGGGTTGATTCCCCATTTTGTTCAACCATCGTTCTTGTCAAAAACCGGCCGTTTCCCTGGGTTTGCGGAGGTTTTCTAGCAAGAAGGATCCCTGGAAAGAATGCGAAAGGTAGCACTAGAGGCTTGCCTTTCCCACTGTTGGGGGTTTCCACCGTTTGCGTAACAGATTTGCAGCCCGCTGGTAGGAAAAAAGGGAGGCGGCTCGTTTCAGAAGTGGCAAGTCCCGTGTTGCCATGGCAACGGAGAGATGGAAATGGTTTCTGCATGTACCCTCACACAGGTGCTAGGCATGTGGAAGGGAGACTTCAACCCAGACCTTCCTTTCGGTGAAATCAACCCCAAATGGATCCCAAGATGAGGTCTGGGCAGCCTCCTATGGGTGTGATTCACAAGTGAAAACCCATGAAGGTCGCGTATTTGGGGGGATTCCTTGTTTTCAGTTTGGGAATCGTAGGATTCTACAAAGTTAAAGGTCTGATAGAGCCCTTGAGTCTCAAACCTTCAAGGCCGATCTTGCCGGTTTCCAACAGACCTGAGATGATGTCGAACTACAAGATCACGGTAGATCGCTTTTCTTTTTTGTTTTTGTTTTGGCAGGGGGGGGGGGGGGTTTGGCTTGCTCGCCCGGACTTGCGAACCCGTTTGGGCTTGGTTGCTCTATTGTTTGACCTTTCACCTTTCACATGCGGGGGGTCAAAGACCCAGTTCTGAAGGGGTTTTGTGAATCCTTGGAATGTTTTCAATGAAAAGAGGTGAGGTTTGCTCAAGCTGCGGATGTGTCGAAGGATATGTTCATTGGCAGAAGCCATAGAGAATGAGAATCTAGAAGCTCCTTTGCTCTGGTTTCTGCTATTTAGTGCTTCTAGTTGTGGCGGGATCGAGTCGGAGAGCACTCTAAAAAACTGGGTCATCCCTGGAAGCAAGGAGCTTCCTAGATTTGTCCTGGCTGGGTTTAAGATTGGCTAGTCTCAACATGGGGGACCTCTTTTGGGTAAAGACACTCGGCATTGTTGGCGTCTGGAGACACACCAATTGATTTTGCTTGAACAAAGACCCTCCTTTGAGTGGAACGACATTCCTTTAACATGACCTTCCTTTAGGTGACTCTTCTTTACGTCGATCTTGCATGAAGCGCCGTGTGTTTATCGTGGCCTTCCTTTAGGTGCCATGTTTTAAAGTGATCTGTGTTTGAAGTGGACACAGGTCAATTTCGCACCAACCTTCTGTAGGGTTGGTTGTTTCGGGTTGTCTTCCAAATTGCCTCTACATGTCCTCTGCATGTCCTCTACATGTCCTCTGCATGTCCTCTACATGTCCTCTGCATGTTCAGCGTGTTCCCAGCATCCCAGACCTCCCTTGGCTTGGCCTTAGCCATGAGCACTTCATTTTAAAAGGGGTTGTTGGCCTTCCAAAACCAAGGACACGCCCCATTTCCCTCCCATGGAGCGCGTTTTCTCCCGCTTTACCGGTGACCGGACCTGGTTGTACAATTGCAAACAAGATTCTTCCTTGGTCGATTGGATTAGGCGAACCCCCCCGTCTGAACCACACTGAGTTTGTGGTTTGGATTGGAGATTTGAAGCCTTGGTCTTTATATACAAGGGCCATGGCCAAGTTTGGTTTCAAAGTGAAGGAACTTCCGTGGCACGGCAACTAACTGAAAGCTAGCTCTCTGAGAGATGACAAGAGAAGAACAAGCACGCGAAGAAAAAACAAAGCAAGCGCGTGTGTTTGCCAGGCCCATTGGGGTCATGGGTTTTCCTTGACTTTGCACCATCTCTTGCTAAAAACAATGCTTAAATATTGTCCAAAGGATGTCATGGGATTGCGTTCTATTTCAAGAAAGCGCGCGCAGCAGTCAGTGGTTCAGAATGGTTCTTTTATTCCCAAGTATGGGTAAAAGCCATGACCCCATTTGCGTGAACAGTGGTCAACTACATTGATTCACTGAGGGCCCTCACTTCTGGACAGGAGCGGGCTGTTCCGGCTGTAAGGCTCAGTGTTAGGTGAGTGAACAGGGGTGGGCAGAGGGCCTGAAGCGGCCACTGCCACAGCAGCAGGCGCAGCGCCTTCGCAAGGTCAAGCGCAGAGTTCGTGGTATGCGCAGCGCTTTCACAAGGGTGTGCGCAGATGCCTCGGCCGGCGCGGCGGTTTCGCAAGGCAAAGGGAGATAGATTACATAGATTAGATAGATAGCTAGACAGGCAGGCAGGTGGATAGATAGACAGATAGATGCAGGCGATCGTCTCTGGTCTAACTATGCACCTATGTATCTACGTATCTATCTATCTGTCTGTCTGTCTGTTTATCTATCTATCTATCTATCTATCTATCTATCTATCTATCTATCTATCTATCTATCTATCTACATATGCAACTAGTGGAAGGTAGATACACAGATAGAGCGATCGAAAGTCACACTCGAGAACTACAGCCAGAGATCGAGGCAATGATTATAGATGCGCGCGCCTATCCGCCCGCTCGCGTCGCGCAAGCCTGCCCGCCCTGCGCGCTCGGACAGATAGAAGAAAGAAGGACAGAACGAAAGAAAGAAAGAAAGAAAGAAAGAAGGAAAGAAAGATAGACAAAGAAAAGAAAGAAAGAAAGACAAGAAAGAAAAGAAAAGAAAAGAAAAGAACAGAAAAGAAAAGAAAAGAAAAGAAAAGAAAAGAAAGACATAAAGAAATAAAGAAAGAAATAAAGACAGAAAGCAAGAAAGAAAGACAGAAACATAAAGAACAGAAAGAAAGAAAGAAGGAAAGAAAGAAAGAGAGAGAGAGAGAGAGAGAAAGAAAGAAAGAAGGAAGGAAGGAAGGAAGGAAGGAAGGAAAGAAAGAAAGCAAGAAAGAAAGAAAGAAAGAACAGAAATAAAGAGAGAAAGAAACAGGGAAAGATGACAAACAGCAAAAAGAGCACAAGAAGAAACTATTGCCACTAGATTCTCAGTTCCAACCTACCGATTCTTGGTAAGGTGATCCTCTATCCCGTTTTCGGAGGTGCCCGGAGGGGTGCTGGAACGGCACTGCGGAAGCCGCTTGCGGCGAGGTGCTGGCGAAAGGCCTGGATGAGCACAAGAGGTTGTGGTTCGAAGCGCGAATCGTCCTGTTCGACTTCGGCTTTTGGTGGTTTTCTTGTTTCCCGAGTTCCGTCTCAGACTTTAATCACTTCTTTTGGAAGGCCGTTTTAGTTGTAAATACAAGGTTTGGACTTTTTTGGCCCATGGACTCAGGAAGTGAGGTTTTTGTTGAATAAATTGTGATTTAAACGCTTTGCAAGAATGTGAATGAGAACAGCATAATTTTTGGGATGGATGGATGGAGGGATGTCGCTGGATTGGATGGATGGATGGATGGATGGATGGATGGATGGATGGATGGATGGATGGATGGGGTTGGTCGGATGGTCGGATGGATGGGTGGTTGGATGGTCGGATGGATGGATGGATGGATGGATGGATGGTGGATGGAGCGACCTGGCGTGTACGGCTTTACGATCGGGTCCCTCCCGCTATGGTTGCCATCCCTCCGGTTGGGGCGAACTTGCTTGGAATTCATGAAATGGCGGCCAAAGGTTGTTTGATGTTGACATGTGTTTTCGTTTCACCTTTTGCATGGATGCCCTTTGATGACAGCATCCCAATGAAAGCATGTCAAGTGTGGTTTGTCCCCCAACAAGGTCAAAAAAGAGCCTCTTCAAAACGGCCTCCGCGAGCTCCCGGCGCAAGCAAGCAAGCAAGCAAGCAGGCAGGCAGGCAGGCAGGCAGGCAGGCAAGCAAGCGAGCAAGCGCAAAGCAACAGAAAAGATAGACACAGAAACAAGCAAACAACCAACCAGCCACACAAACAAAGAAAGAAACAAACACACCAGGACAAGCCAAACCAAACAACCAAACAAACAAGGCAAACAGCAAACCAGCCAAACAGTTTAAACCACCAACAAACAAGCAGGTAGACAAACGCAAAACCAAATAAACACACAGACGGGACAAGGCAAGAACAGACATGGCACAAAATCATAACCTAAGCAAAGCCAAAAACAATCAAACGCACAAGCAAACAAACAAACGAACGAACAAACGAACAAACAAGAAAACCAACCAACAAACAAACAAACAAACAAACGAACACACATTGCAGCAAAACAGCCAACGAACAAACAAGTACAGAACTCAACACGGGAGCAAACACCAAACAAGCAAACAAACAAACAAAAATCAAACAAAGAAACAAGGAAACAAAAAAACAATATACAAACAAGCAAGCAATGCCAATTAGCCGAGCCATTTTGGCATGTCTGTTGCTGCGAGTAGCGGGGTCTACGGATCTCGGCGCTTGCCACAGGCCTCACTGGTACCCGAGGTCGCCGGGGCGCTACCCTTTGCGGGCGCGAATCGTGGCAAGGCTGGGACAGATTTTGTCGGGGACAAGCCAGACCGTGGTGCGATGTGACACAGTGACCGCTCCACCCAGAGCTGGGTCCCAACGGCAAAGTTTGCTTTTCTGAGGAGGGGTGCCTGTGGCACGTCTCTCGGCGTGTGTGGTCCCGCGCTCCACAGGAGGGTAAACAAGGAGCAAACAAACAAAGAAGCAAAACAAACAAGCAACAAACAACAAACAAACAAACAAACAATCAAACAATCGAACAGTCGAACAATCAAACAATCAAACAAACAAACAAACCAACAAACAAACAAGAAACAAACAACCAATCAAAAAAACAAACAAACAAACAAACAAACAAACAAACAAACAAACAAACAAACAAACAAACAAACAAACAAACAAACAAACAAACAAACAAACAAGCAAGCAAGCAAGCAAGCAAGCAAACAAACAAACAAACAAACACACAGAGTATCAACAAAACAAGCAAGCAAGCAAGCAAGCAAGCAAGCCAGCCAGCCAGCCAGCCAGCCAGCCAGCAAGCAAGCAAGCAAGCAAGCAAGCAAGCAAGCAAGCAAGCAAGCAAGCAAGCAAGCAAGCACCGCAGAATCCCACCGAACCATGCCTAACAACAAACACACAAACAAAGCAACAGACAGACAGACAAGCAAGCGGGCAAACGAAGAAGGAAAGAAGCAAACAACGAGACAAACAAGCAGGCGCACAAGCAAGCATTGACATAGATTTCAGAGCCCCTGGATTTTCACAGGGAGAAGTTGGCTTTTCAAGCCCATTGCCCGTTTTCACGGCCACAGTGCTTTTTCAGGGTCAAACGCTCCAACGACGAACGGCCGCAGGAATTGGGGCCAAACGGTCACATCCCGTCTTGCAACGGTCCTGCCAAGACACAAAACCTGGCGCCCGTGCCATCTCTCTTAAGTGGAGGGCTTCATTTGAGCAGCCAGCGCCTGCAGCAGCGTGAAACTGCACGTGCTCGCACGCTGGGACTGGCCGGGGCCAGACTTCCTGGCCAAGTTTGTCGGTCTTCGGCTCACTGTGAGGACAACGCCTTGCGCTCAGCTCGAAGTGTGACAGGGCGCGCATGTTTGAGCTGAAGGCGTGCTGTGTCGTCTGCCATTTTCCACCAACGGAAAGTCGGGGGGAGCCACTTGACAGTTTGACACACATGAGTC
This sequence comes from Effrenium voratum, assembly GCA_963377175.1. Classification (NCBI taxonomy): domain Eukaryota; class Dinophyceae; order Suessiales; family Symbiodiniaceae; genus Effrenium; species Effrenium voratum. The sequence continues at coordinate 6,739 of CAUJNA010002083.1, read as the reverse complement.
GTGGCTTGCTAGCGCTTGCTTTGCGTGCACGCACACAGTGTGTGTGTGTGTGTGTCGTATGTGCGCATGGCAGGACGCTGAGGAGGATGTGGTGTTGGACCTGTGTGGAAGGAGGCGCAGGAGGTCGGAGAGCACAGTGCCCAATTTGAGGCTCTTCGTAGAGACCGCGTGGTGCTGTGGCTTTTTCTGCAAGTCAGCGGCTTACCAGCCGTGTGGTTTTGAGGTGACGCCTGTTCTGCCACAGGCGAAAGTGATTGCTGCGCAGCGCTTGCGCCCTGCGTGGCAGGCTAAAGCACCTGGCCAGCGGCCAGTTGGTGGGAGGTGGGCGCTTGCACGCAAGGAACACAGCGCGTGTCAGCCAAAAGCCCTGGCGCGACATTCTTGTTGATGGGGCGTGGAGGCAAAACACACAAGCGAGGCCGTGTTGCCGTGGGCTGCTCCTGGGAGAAGTTTGCGTCGTTGGCTGCATCTCGTGGCCAAACATGGGCCAACGAAGGCGTCACGGACAGGAAGAGTTTGCCTTACACAGTTGTCTACGCCTGGGTTGTTTCTAAGGCTCTGAGGTACTCGGAGAGCAGGCCATACAAAGGCCATACAAACACAAGTGGTGCAGTCGACTGCGCGCCGCGGGAATGTTGCCTTCTAACGTGGTGCGCTGGTGTTAACTTACAATGGTTTATCCTGAGGGGTTGCGTGTAAGGTCCTTCCAAAAGCGGCTCACGCCATGTAGGCTGAGATCCCGCCCTTGCGCTGACGGACATTTTTTGATAATGGACCCATCTGCAGTTGGGCACCCAAAACGTTCGCTGAAATGTCAAAACATGCTGATCAAGGTCAAGAACAGCGCGAAATTTTGAAGCACCAGTCCAGCCGCTTCACCAGTAGTTAGCTATGACCGTGGTCACCGCAGCCATGATGGCTCAACATATTCCGTGGCATGTCAGGTCTTTGTTTTTTGGCTTGGCAAGCACAATTGCTACCCAAGGCCCATGGCCCATGTCTCAACTCATATTGGAGCGGACCAGGTGTAACCCCTTGGCTTGTGGCCACATCAAGTTTTCGAACTTTCAATCCGCAGGCGGTATTTGTGTTTTTTTGGCAAGCGCAATTGCTATCCAAGGCGCATGAGGGGTTGGACAATGTCACCGGGCGAGTCGATTGCGCTCAACACCTTGCTCGTTCACCTGCAGGACTGTTCGGCCCCGACACTGAACAGCGCAAGTTGGCTGGCAATGTGTCTTGGATTGCCTGGGCTTGCCTCACTGTGACCATATTCAGACACGACCCACTGGTAATACTCGCAGCAATGCCCAGTGCAGGTGTGGGATCCATCCACGGCATCCTCATAGTGACGCTCAAATTGGGGGTCCGTGATCAATCTAGCAGCTGGCGCAGTGAGAGGTTAAAGCGCTTCAATCTTCGCAGCAGAGTCGTAGGGATGGATGGACTGGCTGGCCTTGTCGCGATCACATGCGTTGACAGACTGAATTCTTCAACACCCTTTGGTCTCCCAAGCCATCCCTTGACATGTGCGGGTAGTCAGTGGTCGCGACTGTCAGAAACCAGACTGTGCACTCATAGTGTGCTAGGAGCAAATAATGTCAATCAGTGCGTTGGCTGGGTACTTCATGTAAGTCCAAAACTTGACCTGAGTCTCCTTGCGCGGGTCGGCTCTTGAGTACATCCCACCCTTCCTAAATTACAACCCTGGCCGGTTACTTCTGAAAGTTAACATGCGCTTGCAGAATGCATCATGTGTCATGGCCAATACCCTTCGAGACGGTGCCTGCGGAATGAAACAAGGATGGCCAGCTGGAGTGCCAGGGCGCCCGCGAAGTGGCAGACAGCGCGATGTGCAAGACTTTGAGGGCAGCCGGCGGTAACAAGGATGCGGCTTGTTTGCGGTCTACACTGTGAGATGCTACTTGCTTAGACCGGCTGCCTGCGCTTCGTTCCTCCGGCTACCACCGCTTCCAAATCCGGGGCGTGCGCTCGCAAGTGCAGCAGGAAAAGCGCTCGTTGTGGGGGTGACAAACTCGGCTGACTTTGCAGAGGTGTGCCGACAAAGGCCTTGGGTACTTGGGAGGAAGGCCAGAGCCTTGCGTTGAAACTCGGAAAGGCACCAATGTGGCAAAGGAGAGTTGTTCCCGTGGCGGTCCTTGAGCGAAGCTGGAGGCCACACGGCGCAGCGGCTGCCTCGCATGGGTGCTGCGCTGAACGGCGGCAGGGCAGAAGTTCTCGCGTGCTTGCAGCAGTTCAAACAACCGAGCGGCCTGTGACGCACTGCAGCGGCAGTGGCGCAGTACTACAGTGTTGGCGTCGCCTATGCTCAAAATCTGCCGGTGGGCAAGGATATGAGTGGAGGTCGTCAGTTGTGTTTATCTACTGTATATGCGGCGTTCCTGGTCCTTTCTGAACATAGGGTACGAGATGAATGAGCTGTGCTTCGAATACATTGTTTGTTATTGAAGACTGATTTTGACTTGAATTCACCACGAGTTTTGCATGTTTTCAACAATGGGCTTGGACAAACAACATGTCAGTTGTGTATATCATCTCTAGATGTAGAAAAGTCGACCTATTCATGAGAATTACGTCCAGGACCCTCTATAGATTAGGACCCCCCACGAAGCCAAGACAAGACCCTTGACCTGGTCCAAAAAAGCCCAGGTCAAACAAGACCCAGGCCTAAAAAAACCTGGCACTTAACCAGGTCGAAAAAGAACCTTACATAGGTCGAAAAGAACCATTCCCCATGTTTGGTCATGGCTCCAAACGGCTAGGTCCTTTGGGCAACTGAGTAATGGGTCATTTGTTAAGGGGACCCCAAAATGGTTTCGGTTTTGCGTTGGGTTTCCCTGACGCAAGTCAGCAACCTGTAGGGTTTTGGGCTGACCAACCTTGCGGAGGTCTGGGTGGTATGCACGTGTGGCGCCTGAACAACGGAAATGCCACGCGCATGGCAGAGGACGGAACGCGCATTCTCACGGTGATGGATTCGCCCGGGTTGGGGTGTGCAGGGGGGGTGAGGGTTCAGCAGAGGAATCGCCCCGCAAGCGACTGAAATCATGCGTTTTTTTCCAGTGGAACCATCCACTTGGGACCCATATTGGTACTTGAAGAGGTTGACAACTGGAGCTGTCCTGTTGCCCTGTTACTTTGACACACCGTGGCCACTGGGTTCCTTTCAAAACACATCAAAAACGGGGTTGCCCTCAAAACAACACGAAAGCCGGCGGGAGGTGTCAGTGGTTTCCAATGCCTCACGAAGTGAGTCTTGGGGATGAGGGCTCCCGCCCCTGTCCAGGGCCGCGGGCTTGATATGGACATTTCCGGAAGGCTTTTCGTGCTCCTACCGCGTATTCGTATCTAGGCCAACCCACTGGGTCCGTGACATCTTGCATTTGGACAAGTTCTCGAGGAAGTAAGTTGTGTCCTACTACCCTGGGGATCCAGTTCCTCTTAAAGGCATCCCCCGTCATACCCCTTAAGCTTTCAGACGTTTAGAGTTTAAAGGGGTTTGTGACATATCCCACCAAAAACTTTTTTCACGGGCTCAACGAACCTTTAAGTCAAGGCCTACAAGGCTGGCCCTAAATCTGCTCAGAATCTTGGCCTTCCAGCCCTTATCATCACCTGGGTTGTTTGCCTCCCTTCAAGGGGCTCACAAGTGTACCCGGAGTCTCCTTCTGACCCTTTAAAGAAGGGTCAATGACCTACCCAAGAGGACCCCCCAGTTGGATAAAATCCCCTCAACCGACCAATTCACATAATATTTTTTCATCAATTCATAACAGAACCTCAACTCAAGATTTGATACATAAATTTTGTAAATATTTTTCTATATTCCCAAAATATATTTTTCCAAAATCCCAAATTCCCAAAATATATTTTTCCAAAATCCCAAATCCCAAAATCCCCATAAATCCAAATCATAAATCTTACAATGTTTTTTTTATTGTAAGGTTTATGGGTTAAATAAATATCAACTTGTCATTTTTCATCCATCCCAGCTTTTGGGGATGCCCCATCCCAAAATTTCATTGTTTGGGGATGCCCATCCCAAAATTTCATTGTTTGGGGATGCCCCATCCCAAAATTTCATTGTTTGGGGATGCCCCATCCCAGCTTTTGGGGATGCCCCATCCCACCCCCAAACTCGTTTCCTTAGTCCGTCAAACTCGTCAAAATCTCACAAATCAATTCAGCAGGTATTTTGTATAAATCTTCCTGCTTATGTATTACATAATTATCTCCCCATTCTGCTTTAGTTTTTGATGGCAGTCGTTGCGCAGTTTCAATATGTTTATTATTCCTTATTTTTCCACAATCTCTATTACATAAATCTCTAGGTGTCCAATTCGTAATGTTATTCCAAAGTCTAGTGCGTTTTCTGTAATTAAATCCATATTTGCAATAATCAACATCTTTAAAATCAAACTCATTCATAAACTCCTGATTTTTTAATAATCCAGTTTGAGGATTTTCGATTACAAAATATTTAGGATTAAAATATTTGAGAATCTCAATAGTTTTTAAAACTATACTATTATCCCATTCCAAAATATCACAATTAATATCAGCATTTGTCAAGTCTAATGAGATGACATTATAACCGAGTGACTTTGCTATGGTTCCTACACTTCCAGTTCCACTAAATAATTCTAATAAATTCATATTGTTTATTAGAATGATTTAGAAAATGTTTTAGACATATACATATTTATCATCTTCCTTAATAATCTTATAGTATTCTAATGTTTGTTCTTTTGGACTTTTGATTTTTCCCTTATTTAACATATCACAATATTTTTTACGCTTCGTGTCATAATCACCGCTGGGTCTGCCTATCCCTTTCTTTTCAAAGATCTTATCAATCTTTTCCTTCTCTTCATTGTTATTTGTTGGTTCGTTTGCCTTTGCATCAAGTTTCTGGTCAATAGTTTTTATCATCTCGTACAACAGTTTAACATTTTTACTAACTGTCATTATTTTCTTTGATAGTTCAGAAATATAATCATTCTCAACTTCAGACATTTCTATATATATTTATTTATATAATTATTTATTTAAATATTTAATTATACGTTTTATTATATAATTTACCCGAATAATATAATTTTACATATGTAAATAAATTATATTCTAACAGTCTTTCACCAATTTTATTGTTCATTTTTATTAAACCTTCCTCGTCATTTGTGAGTTCATAAAATTTCAATATTTTATCAAATTTATCTGGTTTGGTTATACCTTTCATAAAATATTTATCCTTGAATTTAGCATCAAACCAATAAAAATATTCTTCGCTCAATTGTTTAGCAAAGTTTTTATCACCATTAAATAGGTCTTTAATTTCTTCATCGTCAAAAGTTATAACTCTATGGTCTTCTCTATTCATAGTTGGCATTATGATTATACAAATAATTAGATATTTATTTATTTGTTTATAAAATTGATTTAATGTAAAATCTACTCTTTAAATACTAACTTATGTCCCTGTTGAAACTACCATTAATCAAATGTTCGTTAGTTTCAATAACCATATCGCCTCCTGATCTTTTCTGAATATTAAAATCTTTGTCTGTTTTTTTAAAAGAAAACATACATGGGACACAACTAACCTTAACACCATCTTTTTTATCTACCGTCAATTCATTCTTAAAATTCATAACATGATTACATTTATCGCATTTTACAGCTTTACTTTCACCCTTTGATTTAACACTTTCCGTTGTTTTTTTCCGAGCTTCAATATCTGGCATTGGTCTTTCTTTGCTTTTACTCTTTTTCTTTCTTGGCATTTATATTAATATTTACATTTTTATTTTTGGTATATTGTATTCCTAATTTTATTAAATCTAATGTATAAAAGCATACTTTCTTACATCTGTTGTCAGTTATTATTACTTGTTCTATATTCTCTACTTCATCTATTATATCAATATAATCTGAATAACTTCTATCCATATAAATAATAAGATGAAATAATTATTAAAAATAATTATTTGATCTTATTATTTTCATGCATAATAGAATATTGGTGGGGCACAGCACTTGGGTTTTCATTGCACACGCGAGCAAGACACAAAACTAATTATCTTCAATGCTTATTGATTGAAGCAATGGAAAACCTGTTCCATTATGTTATTTACCGCCACTCATAACATAACGATGTTCCATTTAATATTAATTATAAATAATTTTCTAAATATCTTTAATATTATTTTATTATGCCTGATGTAAAACCAATTGACGAAATCAAATATGACTTTAAGCAAAGCAAGCACGAGGTCGTCCCTAAATTGCCGATGAGAGCTATGATTGTAGGGCCGTCAGGCTCTGGCAAATCGACGCTACTTGTATCAATGATACTTGATATTTATAGAGGAGCATATGAAAGAATTTTTATCTGGTCCCCATCAGTAAATTTGGATAGCATTTGGTTGCCTGTTAAAAAATACATTAAGGAAGGTTTGAAAGTAGATAATGATAAAGAACCGTGTTGGTGGGATGAGTTCAATGTTGAAGATTTAGAAAGAGTTATAGAAACTCAAAATAAAATAATTGAATACCAGAAACAACAAGGAATGAAGAAATTATTTAATATATTGGTAATTTTGGATGATGTATCTGATAATCCAGCAATAACAAGAAATAACAAATTGTTAAATTCTTTATTCTGTAGGGGACGACATAGTGGAATATCAACGCTTGTCAGTCTTCAAAAATCATCAAC